>VZQC01007342.1:3579247-3821090 GCA_009823505.1 Rhizomys pruinosus | reverse complement strand
CTGAATTATACAGTTAAACTCTGCCCAAAACAACAAGCCTCTGCAGGGAAAAACTTTGGAAAGACTGAGAGAAAGATGCAAGACATGTAGGGCAGAAGGCATGAACAGGGGTGGGATGGGGGCAGGGGGAGGGGAATGTGTCCAAATTGGACTGAAGACATTATGCGTGAAATATACAAAATGTCAATAAAAAAGAACATTAAAAAAAAAGAGTAAAGTGATTGTAAGACTCCGAGGCAGGGTCTTTGATGGAGTGTGAGCTTTGAAAGCAATATAGCAGAAAACCTCCATGAAACTTCTCTTGGTGGCCCTTTATCCAGAACTTGAGTAGTTTTCATCAGAGTCACGATAATATATAATTTCCAAAGATGAGAACTTAGCCTTTCTGAAATGATCGGGGAAGGAAAGGATACCTGAAAGCGTGAGTGTTCTAATCATCTGTGTTTGGGGGTTTTCATATGCTCCTGAAAGAATTACAGCTCTTTACATCCTAGTGCTGGATGTATTCTGAAATGATTGCAAATTCAAGCTCAGTGTTTTCTTTTTCTGTAATGCAGCATTAAATGCACAGATGCCCCTTCCCTTCAGGCTTCTGCTATTCAATTTAACCCAGGATGGATGCCATTTTTGGACTTAATTAAATAAGAAGCCTCCTGGGCTAACATCTTGAAGTCTTTCCTGGGATATGGAGACTCTGGAAATAATTCTGAGGTTCTGTTTTGCTAGTTACATTGAGATCCTTAGCAACTCTAATTTCACTTTTGATTTCCCCAGTGAGATAACATCTCTTTATTGTAATTTCCTTTGTTAGAATTAATATTTGAGACAAATTGCTCTTCAAATTCAATGGCAGAAGAAGCACCACTCTGGGCGGGTGGGTGTCCATATGAATACTGGTTTTGCAGTGGGTGAAGTCAGTGTCTTCACCCTAATGCTACCTACTCCCTCTGTCTTGGTGCCTTTCTCTGGATTGCCTTAGAGAGGATTCTGGCAAACCGAGTGCTTTCCTGTATATAGCACAGGGCCTCCTGGCCTCAGCTGAGGCCCAGCTATCAGCCATCGAGCGTTCCTTTGGAGAGCACCTTGCATCTCCACTGGGCTGATTTATTGGAATTTGGCTTTATCTTTCCTGCTTTTGGCCCATTCACACATCCTGTCATTATTTCTTGTGTCTGCCATGCGTAACAATAAAGAACTATGTCACCTGTCACCATGCTTTGGGACACTTATATTTTCTGTAGGGTCTGTCAATAGTCTCACCTTGGTAGCATGCAAGCAGCACATGTTCTGCCTCAAATGCAGAAACTTGGGCAGAGTTGATCTTGTTGAAAACACGTAGTTCTCTGTAAAGTTGACACATGTGCATCAATCTGTATTTAATAATCCTTTTCCTGGGAATAGGTTTACAATAAACACCAGCATAAAACATCTGGATAAATATTTTGGGAGGGTGATAGTCTTATTTTTAAATAATGAAACAAGTGGAGCTCTAAGCAAATCTAAGTGAACAAATGATAATTGAAATTTATCTTAATTGAACTTGTTTTTCCTATGTATACTTATTTTTTTTCTTTTTTTTTTAATTTTTATTTATTTATTTATTTATTTATTTATTTATTTATTTATTTATTTATTTTATGTGTATGAATGTATTGTCTGCATGCAGGTCTGCGCACCCGTGTCGTGCGATGCCGCGGAGGTCAGAAGAGGGTCTCGGATTCCCCTGGAACTGGAGTTCTACTGCAATTGGAGTTACAGATCGTTCAGCCGCATGTGGGTGTGGGGATCGAACCCGGGTTCTCTGCAGAGCGGTCGTCTCGCCTTACGCTAGGCCATCCCTCCAGCCCCCCTATGTATACTTATAATAAAAGCCATATTTCATTATAATTCTGTGTTGATGTCATCGAGTATGGTTCAGTGGTTTATAAATTCACTGTCTAGATCTAGATCTAGGGTCCTTTCTTTCCACAAGATGACAGTGACATTTTATTTGCTATTTATTTATCAGATCTCTTTTGGAAATAGTTTTAAGGATCTGGGAAGTGTCCTCTCTTCTAGCCTTGCTTTCCATTGATGAGCATTCAGAGGGAAGTGCTCTGGAACTTTTAGAACTTGAAAATTCCAAACTGCATTAATATCTGTAAACAAGTAGATTTTTGTTTGCTGTTTCTCCCTGCTCAAAGAGTTCTCTTACTGCCTTAGCTCCACCACTGGGAATCCTGTAACGACTGCAGGCCTCCTAGCATTGCACACAGTGACTAGAAGACAAATTCCTACTATGAAGGAGAGCTTATAAACTACGTCTTTTAGGAAATTGTGAGGGAAGCTTTGTTTTCATTCTTTCTTGAGGAAATCCTGTATTGAGATCATAAAATTAAAATTAGCCAGTGTATACTTATTGTAGCATTTAAAAAGGAGAAATACTAGCATGTGGAGGCAGAGGCAGGAACTCTCTGTGAGTTCAAGGCCAGCCTGAGTCTACAATAGAGGAGTTCAGGACCATGCCAGGCACAGGGAGACCCTTTGTCTCAAAAAGACCAAAAAAAAAAAAAAAAAAAAAGGAATTTTGTGATTAATCCAATTATATTTATTGACCTAAACATTAGATTATTTTAAGAAACATAACCTGTTTCTGATTATAGATAGCAGAATAAGATCCTCGGAATAGGCAACTAATCTGATTTATAACCCTCCAAATTACCTTTTTTAAGTTTGCATAGTTCAGCCCTTATTACCAAAGATATCCTTTAAGCAAGAACACTTAGGAGTCATAGAAGGTTGCATCTTTCTTCTCCCTCTTGTAGATCTCTTCAAGGAGGTGGCAGGGCCGACGGAGATGTGTGACCAGAGGCAACTTGGCCTGTTACTTCACGATGCCATCCAGATCCCTCGACAGCTTGGGGAAGTGGCAGCCTTCGGGGGCAGTAACATCGAGCCAAGTGTTCGCAGCTGCTTCCAACAGGTAAGCAAAAGGATCACTGGTGGATTGGATGTGTTGGGAAAGGAACTTGAAGATGTTCCCAGGGAAGGAATCAGGAGCTTGTACTAGAACCAAAGAGTGGAGGACTGGGGTAACAGTCCCTCTGAGTTTATGTTTTATTTCCTAATTTTCACCTAAGCAAGAACTTCGGTGTTGTTTTTTTTTAATGCTTATTGTGCGTAAACACATTTGTAAAAGTCTTGATGGGACACATATGCATACACTACAAGCCTACAGACACTTCCCCAAAGCCTAGCCAATGATATATCGCTGCTGAGAAAAACAATGCTCACGCTCTATCTTTGAGGAGAATCAATGTCATGGGTTATTACATTTTATAATGGCCCCTTTTCTTATTTTAGAAGTAAAAAAAAAATCAAATGATTTTTCTAAATATGATTTATAGTCACATATGTTGGTGTATAGAGTGACCTCAACCACAGCCACATATCGTTGCCAAAATGGAACTCTGCACACACAAAAGTCACTCAGAATTAGGATTCAAAGAAGCCCTGCAATGTCTCCCATGATTTATCATGCTAAACTTGGAGATCCTGCAAAGTGTATCCATAGCAGCCTACTTCCAGTGTGCTGGTATAACAATATCGGGGGAAACACTGTAATCACAGCCTTTACATAGCATTTCTAAAGGCCTTCGGCTTTGTGAGCATAGCACGGAGTCTTTACCTTCACACATTTACTTTCTGAGATAAATGAGTTTTATAGGATTAAAACCAGGGCTACGCAATGGCAAACCAACAAAATGGAATTAAAATAAAAAATAGTTTTTAGCTGAGTATGGTGGTGCATACCTTTAATCTCTGCACTCTCTTTGAGATGGTGGCTAGCCTGGTCTACTCACAGCCTGGTCTAGTAAGTTCCAGGCCAACTGGAGCTATAGGGAGACTGTGTCTCAGAAAAAAAAAAAAAAAAAAAAGAAGAGAAATGTAGTTTTTAAAGTTTTTTTGGGGGGGAGTGGGGTTGTTTTCTGTTTTGTTGTTTATATTGTCTATAGATGGGGCCTCCCTGTAGCCTCAGCTAGCCTAGAACTTGATATGTAGACTAGGTTGCCTCAGCTCACAGAGATCTGCCTGCCTCTATCTCCTTAGTATTGGGATTAAAAGCCAGCTACAGTTTTTAAATTTTTAATTAAAATTTTAATTTCCTGACTTTTCTTGCTTGAAGAACCTTAAAAGATTGATGACTTCCTGAGCTGGAAAGATTTATCTTCTCCTCATTGTTCATTGATCTTGAGAAGATTATGAAGTAGCAACACTTGCTGCAACTTAAATGAAGAGATATTCCTCATGTGCAGTACATTTGTCTCTTCCTCAGAATAACAATAAGCCAGAGATCAGTGTGAAGGAGTTTATAGACTGGATGCGTTTGGAGCCACAGTCCATGGTTTGGCTTCCCGTCCTGCACCGTGTGGCAGCTGCTGAGACTGCAAAACATCAGGCCAAATGCAACATCTGCAAAGAATGTCCGATTGTTGGATTCAGGTAAGACACAGTAGGGTGGTACTTGGTGGCTTTCTGTTTTCCTTGTGGAATCTCCTGGTCTGCTGACTGTCACCTATTCTTGTTTTGGGATTTGCCTCCTGAGTGCATGTCCAACATTATCTATCTGTCTAAAGTGGCATTCCCTCTCTCAAGCTAAACACTACTATTTTAAAATCATTGTTTATACTACATTGGTCCAGAACCAGAAATCTTTGCGAATGTCTTATTTCCTGAGGACACAGGAATGTTCATGCCAGATAGTTGCATGATAGATTATGAGCATATAGTCTTGATAGAATTTGTCAGCTATTTCAGCTCTTTGGATCAAACACAGTAAGGAGAAAGCAGCATTTAAATATTAACTGCAGTGTCATCAGATTACTCCGCAAAGTTTATTGTGAGGCAGATCAACTCTGCTTTTCACCTGCCCATTAATTGGTGCTAAATTCCATTCTATTCTCATCTATATGTATCTATCTATCTATCTATCTATCTATCTATCTATCTATCTATCTATCTATCATCATCTATCTATCATCTATCTCACTTTCCTGCTCTCTGCCTGTGGAGTTTACAAGAGGGTGTAGGATCCTCTGGAGCTGGAGTTACAGGCATTTGTGAGCTGCCTGACATTGGGTGCTGGGAACTGAACTGGGGTCCCCTGGAAGAGCAGCAAGTGTTCTTAATTGCTGAGCCATTTCTCTAGCCCTACACTTTTGTAAAACTGGTAATGTTTTCTACTACTTACTTTCAAATTGAATTTTAACAAAATCTTAGGTCTAAAGGATTTTTGCTAAGCTAGGAATTGTTTCAGTTAAAAATCACACACAATGGCTGAATAGTTGGAGAAATAAGAGATTTAGTTTCCTTTGTTATAAACAAAGTGCAAAGATACATAATCAAAGACTGCTGCTGATCCTGCTGGTTACCTAGATCCTTGTTTCTCTCTTTGTAAACTCTGTGATCCCCAACCTATGACTTGCATTTCCATTGTGACCTCATGAAAAGATGGCTCTTCTGGATGTTACCTCCATCTTCACCAAGTAGGGAGGGTGTTCCCTTAAAATCCCAATGAGATCACTCTCCCAAGGCCTCATACTATATTGTTCTGCTTGCTAGCATCGGCAAGAGAGACTGAATGACAGTATTTTTAGCAGAGCACATTACTAAAATGTGCTGACGCTATAAGAGTTTCTCACTAGTGAAGAAAAGGAAAAGAGCTATCAGCAATAAACTTGACTCCACTAAGAGAAGATGTCAATCGTTTTTGTCAAGCCATACTAATAGGCTTAGAGATATTATTAGTATAAGTGATGTGTCAAATCAGGGCCATAAGAAGCTGGCTGTGGTATAAACAGGTTATCTTCGCATCCTCTGGGAACCAGTACTGCATGCCATTTGAGAGCTGTTTAGCACATAACAGTTGATCATATTAGCTTCACAAAACTTTTACATTATCTTTACATTTTCACTCTCTGAGTTTCATTTAAATTGTTTGCCATATAATACATGTTCCTTAGTTCTTCAAGCTTAACTGGAAGATTTTGTGCATGCTTTCCATTTAGATACCATAGAAGTTTAAATTGTACAGTTTTGTTTCTCTAAATGGGCATCAATGTATAGTGTGATTTTCATGAGAGATTTAATAGTAATAATTCTTTTCAAGACTGTGTGATAATCATGACTTTAACTTGTTCTTTGTTACAGAGTAGTTATTGTGATAAACTTTCCCCTAATGATTACTTTAAAACAGGGCTCAGCTGGGTGTGGTGGCGCCCACCTTTAATCCTAGCACTTGTGAGGCAGAGGCAGGCGGGTCTTTGTGAGTTCAAGGCCAGCCTGGTCTACAGAGTGAGTTCCAGGACAGCTGGGGCTACAGGGAGACCCTGTTTCGAAAAGACAAAAACAAAACAAAACAAAACAAAACAAACAAACAGGGTTCTTGTGAGGAAATTGTAGGGTTCATTTCTTAGTAGTACTATAATTGATATTTGAAAATTGGATGTATCAAGTTCATTGTCAGAACTTTTCTCTTTCATTCTTTGTTCAGAGTCAGACATCATAGGAAATCTTCTGACATAGATATTTATCTTTTCATCATGTCAAAATAGATGCAAATATGTGTTAGAGACAAATCCCAAAGCTCTGAAATTTAATCATATGATAGTTTTTGGAATTTAAGTCTCTAAAACATGTTTGTATCTGTTTATCACATTTCATTGTATACCTGGATAGAATTCTCAAGAGTAAAGAAAAAATTAAAACAAAATTTTAAAGTAACTTTTTTTTTTTTTTTTGGTCACTCTGTAGACAAGGCTGGCCTTGAACTCACAAAGATCCACCTGCCTCTGCCCCCGAGTGCTAGGATTAAAGGCGTGTGCCACCACACCCGGCAATTTTAAAGTTACTTTAAATAACTAGCTGAATAAAACAGTAGCTTATAAGAAAAGTCTCTATGCTTTTTACTCTGGGACCCTTTTCAATCAATCAATTAATCAATTTCAAAACTTAATATTTTTTCCACCATTGAAGAGACAAATTGTCACTTCTAATTTGAAGTTGAGATAATAAGCAAATTCTATATTTGTAGCAAATCTGACTTTTATTTAACTTGTTTATATGAACCAATGAAACTCCATACCATAAATGATTAATTGGAATTGGGTAATAAGAAAACAAGCCGATGAGTGTTCTGTTCTTGTTTCTAGATATAGAAGTCTGAAGCATTTTAACTATGATGTCTGCCAGAGCTGTTTTTTTTCGGGACGAACAGCAAAAGGCCACAAACTGCATTATCCAATGGTGGAGTATTGCATACCTGTGAGTATGAAGATGATGGCGTTTTGTTTTTTAATACATTGCTTTCTAATGTGAATACATTGCTTTCTATCTACCGTGTACATTTTTATCCAGTTCATTTGCACCTAAATTTCTTTTGAAATCTCTGTCCAGCTTTCTTAATTCCACTTCGGTTTTGTTTCCTTTTAAGTATATGTACCCCTTGTATTAATTGACAAAAATTATACCTTTCTCCCAAATCTGACTTGTTACATATGTATTTTGATTTTAAACTTAATTTTTTGGGATGCAAACTCCTTTAAGAATGCATACTGACCTTCCTGTATGGAAAATTAAACAAATTGCTGAAAAGTCATCCTCCTCTTAGCTTTCTAAAATATTTTCATATCAAAATATTATGTTCACATGATCAGAAATAGAAAATGGAGAAATTAGAAGTATCATTTATAAGTCTAGTCCTAGAACAAACTACCTTGCTCTGAATTCGTAAAGCTTTTTTTAATTAGATTTTTTTTAAACCTGTTTTGTTTATCTGCCTTTGTAGATAGTAGCTGTTCCCCCATTTTTCTATAGAGTGTAACTTCCTATTATAAAACATGTAATTGAATATATTGATATAATTTACCTAACTGATCCTTAAGTTTTGATTTTCAGGTTAGTTTGACAAAACAAAAGCATTATTGGCATAGTAGCATTTTCCATATGTTATACAAATTGTGTTTGCATTGATTAAATAATTATAAATAGATGATCTGAGTCAATGAATTTGAGTATTTTTATAGAATTTTTTTATATGTTTCATGCATAAATTTTCAGTTAGTCAGTCTTATACCCACTTGTCCCTTGGCACTCTCCCTCGCCCCCCATGCCCACCCCAGAGTTCACACCTTCTGTCATTCCTGCTAGAGTCCATTGTGCCAAATTACTCTCACTGTTCACTCCTCAGTGCCAACTCCTCCCCTGAGCTAGTTAGCCTAGCCAGAGTCTCTTTTCCAGAAAAGGGTAGGCCTCCTTTACCTGACCACCATCTGCTGACAATATTTCCTCAGCCAAGGTTGGGCTCTGCTGCTCATTTCTGCAGTTCTGTCCTGGGTTTTGTCCAGCTGAGCTTGCATGGGTCTTGTGCATGCCGATACCAATGCTGTAGGTTCATATGAGCTGGGTCCCAGGAGCTTGTAGGATTCATTTCCATTTGGCCTTGCAGCACCTCCCTGGCTCTTACAATCTTTCCACCCCCTCTTCTGCAATGTTCCATGAGCCCTGGGTGGGTGAAGCTGATAGGCAGCCTGTCCATGGAGCCACACTCTGTAGATGCCTAATCTTCACGGGTTGGCCATTAAGGCCCTTTTGGGTTCCTGGTCTCCTTGTAGCATGGAGGAGCTTCTGTAATGAGAATTAAGAGGTAGTTAATGTCTTCTTGGGTCCTTGTTCCATGGTGCTTGGGACTTACCTGTATAAGTTGCATTGTAGATGTGTTACCTAGGCATGAGCCATTCACAGACCATGTCTGTGTGTGTCCAGCTGTGGGATTCTGTTCTATTCTCATCTGAAGCAAAAGAAATTTCTTTTCTGAGTGATATCTGGGCTATTTGTCCGTAAATATAAGGATACTTCTTTTGTAGTTAGTAAAATGTTACTTTAGCCTAGAGATGTGAATTTGAGTATTTTTATGGTTAAAATGATTGACAATTATTTTCCAGAAGAGGTCTTTGCTGCCTTATGGTATTACAACATTTTGTTACTGCCTTCATTTTACTGTAGCCCCATCAACATTGAATACTAGTTATTCCTGTTCCTTTGATCTTAAGCTATTTTTTTTCCTGAGATTATCCTCATTTTCTGTCAATAGCTATTCTTTAGCTTCCTTCTAAATTGTGCCAAAATTTATTCATAGAGTTGTGTATTTTCTTTGGTTTTGGAAATTAAGCTACATTTTGGATCATTAATCTATACAAAGGCAGCAGTGCTTATAAAATAGATCCCATTTTTAGTAATATAAGTAAATAGAGAGTCTTACGTGTGGAGAGGAAATCACTAAAATAGTTGCTGAATTTTAATAAATGAATACTCTTGGTGCCTAACTTTAACCAGGAAAAAAATGTTCCCAGTAAAATTTGTGACAGATCATTTATTGCCATTATTAATATATTTACTTAGCAAACTAATATTGAACACTTACATGTCAGGCACTATTATCAAAGCTAGGCACTAAAGTGATAAGGACAGAAACTAACCAATAGTGTATTGATAAACTATATGCATGTGTGAACAGTGTGTGTGTGTGTGTCTGTGTGTGTGTGTGTATGCACGCATCTGTACAGTTGCATACACAGAAGTTATTATGTTAAAAGAATGGATGAAGGCTTAGAGAGGAAGAACAGGAGATGGGACTAGAGAGTAAGCAAGTGAAAAATGACAGAGGGTTTGGCACACATGATACCCTGAGGCCAGCTGTATCTGCTGACAGTTGGAGGAATTAGAATAAATCTCCATAGAAATAGGAAGTCCTAGGGCCTTCCTGGTAATCACCTTTTAATATATGATGAACAAGAGAGACTTTGAATTATAAGAGATCATACTCCTCCTCACCGGAACAAATCAGAGATTAGGAGTCCTCAGACATTTTGGTCTGGTTGGTTCCTATTTTCAGCTATGGGTTGAGAAACAAAGACATTCTTTGTGCAATTTAGGGTTCCTTTCAGGCAAATGTATTGTTAAGTGAAGCTGGGAGAGTCCTTTGAAGGATGCAGCCTTGAGCTGTCAGAAATTATGATAATGTTTATTCAAGTCTTTTAAAAGAGGGCATGGTTAAGGTGGGTTGGATAGAATAATTTGTGCTGAGAATGTAGTTTTCATAGGCCAAGACTGATTACAAGCCTAGGAGAGTGATTTTAGTTTGGTCAAGATGATCATCTGTCTCTAGTATCAACTCTGTCATCAGTTGCTAACAGGAAAGACAAAGCTACTGACTTTTTTTACTTTCCTTGGAGAGGGAAGGAACAGGAACGTGTGGCAGTGAACACAAAAACAAAGGAATGAAATGCTTATGAATGTAGTAAATGCCTTCAGAAAAATAGGACAAGGAAATAGAATGATTAGAGGAGACATTTTAGATAAGAGTAATCCGCTCATGTTTGAAAAGTTGACCTTTGAGTTGAACCTGAAGGTGGGAAAGTCAGTGACTGTGTGAAAAGCCAGGTAGAGGCTGAGAGACAGTATTTCAGGAGGATGCAGTGTGCACAGACAGCTCTGGTGTGGGAAGGAGGCTGGCAGGAAGGGATGCCGAACAAAGATGGAAACGGACCCTCAAACAGGGCGCAGTAGGAAGCACTGGGCCCATAATTGAAGTCCTCAGTGCAAAATGAGAATGTGGGGCCAGTGTTCAACAACAGACCATTAAACGTAGCTCAGGGCTTTTCTGAGCGTAGGGTTGTGTGTCTGCAAGGACTCCTATCCAGTGAATGCCTCCCTCCACTAAAGGGACAATGCTGGAAGATGGGCATAATGAAACGGGCGTGAGATTATATGATCCCCTTCAGATCATTAAGGAATTTGGTTTGGGAAGAAATATAATAATAAAAGTGGCATGAAAATAGCTAGAAATTTAGCAGGCTGATTATAAAGAGCCCATGTAAAATGCAGAGGTCATAAAGTAAATGAATTATTTTTCTTCTGATTAAATATAATTTCTAGTAGTTTTATAACATAGCCAAGCAATTTGAAATCAATATATGTTTAATAATCATTGCTAATAGAAGCAGGCTTAAGAATCACTAGTGTGGGGCTGGAGAGATGGCCTAGCAGTTAAGAGCGCTGACTGCTCTTACAGAGGACCTGGGTTCGATCCCCAGCACCCACATGGCGGCCGAGAACCGTTTGAAAGAGAAATCCAGTTCCAGGGGTATCCGACACCCTCTTCTGACCTCTGCGGCATTGCACGACACGGGTGCACAAATTTGCATGCAGACAGTACATTGATACACATACAGAAATAAATAAATGCTGGGCGTGATGGCGCACGCCTTTAATCCTAGCACTTGGGAGGCAGAGGTACACAGATCTCTGTGAGTTCGAGGCCAGCCTGGTCTACAGAGTGAGTTCCAGGACAGCCAGAGCTACAAGGAGACCCTGTCTCAAAAAGACCAAAAGAAAAAAAAAAAGAATCACTAGTGTGCTGTGCGTGGTGGCACATGCCTTTAATCCCAGTACTTGGGAGGCAGAGGTACACAGATCTCTGTGAGTTCGAGGCCAGCCTGGTCTACAGAGAGAGCTCCAGGACAGCTGGTACTAAAAGGGAGACCCTGTCTCAAAAACACCAAAAAAAAAAAAAAAAAAAAAAAAAAAAAAAAAGAATCACTAGTACAAATCCCTGTCTCCCTCTATCAATTTTAAATAAAATCTAAACTACCCCCAAACTCTGTTACATAGTGTTTTCCAAGGAATTCCATTTCTGAGGATCCAGCTTACCTTATAACTTCTAGGATGATGTCCTGTTCTAAGACATACCCTGGGAAGTCGTTTGTCCTTTCTTGAACTTACATAGCAATCCTATGAGCATCAGTATCAAGTTAGTTTCTGTGCATCAGTATCAAGTTAGTTTCTGCATTTGACCTCTAACTTTTTGTTCCTTTTTCTTTTAACCTCTTTGTGCTGGGAATCCAGCCCAGGGCCTCATGCATGGCTGGGCAAGCAGTCTACCACTGAGCTAAGTACCAGCCCCTAAGCCTGTAACTTTATGAGGTAGTTAGATATATATGTAAACTGAATCTTTGAGAGACTGATTCCTGCATTAAATTGTGCAATATGACCTAACTGCTTTCTAAACTTTCTTGTTTTGTTGTTTTTTTACTTGCAGTCTTTGGATTCTTTTCCCTTTTTATATTTTCTGCCTTCTTTTTAAGTAAGCTGTATTTATGGTTCATCCATCTTTTACCCAACATTCCCTAAACTCATTTAATGTCTGCCTTAGAAAATGGGCTTGAACGCAAATTTATTTGCTCAGTACAGTGATAATAGGTGGTGCTTTCATGCTAAATGGATCTGACCTTTCCATAAGCATCTTGGTATCTACATTTCTGGTTAAGAAAATGGTCCATTCACATCACTCTTTCTCCTGCAAGGTCATTTCTTACCCTTCTCTCGATGTTTTTATTTTAGAAGCTGTAGTTTGTAAACCTAATTATAACTCCTCAGAACTCCCCAAATGTTTCACCAACCTATCAACTTATTATTTGTGACAATGTTTGTGTTCAGATATAGGAAGACTAATGGTGTATGAATTAGCTATCATGATTCATGAAGGTATTTTATGATATCGATAATAAAATATTTATATGAGGAAATGGAGTGGAATTTTTCTTCTTCTGAGAAATGATTTTTAACTCTTACTGTCTCCTACCATTCTATAATCCAAATTTGGACCTTAATGATTCTTTTACTGGCTCATTGAGTTTATGTTCAAGAGACAGCATGGCACAGATTATATTTGATGTCTCTCAGCATTCTCCCTCCATTTATCCACACCCTACCTTTCCACAAAAATCCTTAACTGTTACTTGTAGGTGAAATCCTCATAACTTCCTCTGGCCTCTGGGCCTCAGAAAAGAATGGCATGTTATAGTGAAACATATGGCAACACAAACCACTTCTATCCTGAGTCAGAAAGCAAAGAAAAAGAGGCAGAAACAGTATCCAAAGTCCCACCCCAGTGACTTAAGGACCTACTTACTCCCAGAACACTTCCCAAAGGTTCAACCATCCTCCAATAATAGCCTCCGGGGGACATTTGGTAACCAAGCTGTCTTGGTATTTTATAAGTTGCTATAACAGAACACTACAGGTAGATAATTATAATGAGCAGAATTTTATTTGGCTAATGGTTTTAGAAGTGGGGAAATCCAAGGTGGAGGGGTCCTCATGGGCAGAGGCCTTCTTACTGTCTCCTCACATGGTAGGAGGCAGGCAGCTGGGCAAGAGAATTTGTGTGTGCAGAATGGAGGAGAGAGCAAAATCAATTTTTATCAGTTGTCTCCGTGCATTAAAAGTAGCTCTCATGATCTGATCTGCCCTTAAAGGTCCCACCTCTCAATGCCATTAGTTTGAGATTAACTTTCTAATACCTTTGAATCATGAAATCTTTCAATTTCGTAGTGAAAATGGTCCCAATTTGATTTATTTTTTAAATTTATTTTGTATGTGTATGAATGTACTGTCTGCATGTAGGTTTGGGCACCTGTGTCATGCAATGCTGTGGAGGTCAGAAGAGGGTGTCGGATTCCCCTGGAACTGGAGTCAAAGACGGTTCTCAGCCGTCATGTGGGTGCTGAGGATCGAACCCGGGTCCTCTGCAAGAGCAGTTGGTGCTCTTAATCACTAGGCCATCTCTCCAGCCTCTTAACTTTATTTTTTAATTTTATTTTTAATGTGTATGAGTATATTGCTTGCATTTGTGTAGGTGCGCCCATGCCATGCAGTGCTTGCAGATGTCAGAAGAAGGCATCAGATCCTCTGGAACTGGAGTTAAGACTGTTGTTAGCTGCCATGTGGGTCCTGGTAATCAAATCCAGGTCCTCAGCAAGAGCAGTCAGTGCTTTTAACCATAGAGCTATCTCTTCAGCTCCCCTAATTTGACTTTTTTAAACACATCATTGTTATAAATAACCAAAATTGAATTAGAAAATTTTCCTATATAAATGTCTCTTTTGTTAGCTGTATCATCTTAAGCAAATTTCATCTGTATAACTTTGTTGTTGCTGCTGCTGCTGTTGTTTTGAGCAATACTGAGCATCAAGCCAGGGCCTCACATTTGCTAAGTAACCACTCTCCACTGAAATGGTTCCTAGCCCTCTTATAAAGTTGTGGTTTTTTTGGTTTTTTTTTTTTAATTTTGAGAAGGGGTTTCACTAAGTTGTCCAAGATGACCTTGAACTTGCAATCCTCCCACCTCAGCATCCTGGGTAGCTAGGGTTATAGGCCTGTACCACCATGCCCAGCTGATCCTCTATAAAGCGCATTCGCGCATACGTGCGTGCGTGCGTGCGTGCGTGTGTGTGTGTGTGTGTGTGTGTGTGTGTGTGTAAGAGAGAGAGAGAGACAGAGACGGAGATACAGAGACAGAGACAGGGACAGAGAGGGAGAAGGGGAGAGAGAGATAGATTATTCCTGTGGGAAACTTCAGTTGACTCTGCATCTTGGCTTCTGTGCATAAAGCTGCAGTGAACATGGAAGTACAAACACCTGAGAAGTTAGTGCTATTATCTGTCAATATGTGCCCAGAACTAGAAGCTCTAGATCAATTAGTAATACTGTTTTTAGTGTTTTAAAGGACCAAGGACTATTTTCCATAATGACTCTGTCAGTAATGGTACTTCTTTAAATTATAGAGCATGATGAATTTCAAAGGATTTATAAGAGTTTGTGCAGTTGATGACAGTGAGCAAGCACTACAGGGTTAAATGCTAAGAATGGGAAATGTTTGGAATTGCTGTTGCGGTCAGTGCAGAGTCACCTAGAGATGAGTAAAGATCGCCACCCTGCCATCAGAGTGCAGCTGAGGTTAATTGGCAAAGATTTGTAATCGGTGGCTCCATCATTGCTCAGCAACTTTAGAGTTAGATGATGGTTATTTTAGTTGAAGGCCAAAAGGGTGAGAAATCCACAAGTTTTAACAGTGCTGTGATTGACATGGGCTGTCCCTCATGGGCTGAAGAAATGGAGAGAGTAGTAGAGTGGGCACTTTATTAGTAAATGCAGATTTTAGGGTATGAAGGGTTAGCCAGCACGAAAAGGTGGTTTGATGGACATGTTAGCTCAGGATCAAGGGACTAGATGTTCACAAGATGTTTTCTGGAAGGTCGGGCAGTATTGGGGTGGATTCGCTGTAAATGTTCTTACTTACTTGAAAGTCTGTGAAGAGACGTTGTTTATGCTGAGGGTTTCATTGAGATTTTAGTGAAAAGTGGGAAGGATAGGGAAAAAGTGCCTTGTGGAAAACAACTCATTAAATTCAGACCACTTAAAACAGATTGGTTGTGCAGATTTTAAGCAAGTGTAGGGTTGTATTTTCATTACTCAGAGAATGCTTTGTTCTGTAATGAAATCCATGTACATGAAACCCCACATAATATAGCATGTTACCCCTCACAAATAGGAAAAAAGAGCCAAACATTTTAGACTTAGCTAGCTGTTAATTTCTATACAATGTCAGCTCAACAGGAAACTAGGGCAGTCCCCCCCCCCCCCCGATCGACTACAGGACAGCATTAAAGCGCGGGACCATTCTATACATGGTGTGCATTTGTAACATGTCATGCAGAAATCAAATAACATTACCAGGTTCTATAGTCAGCTGAATAAAATTATAGCGATATCCAGGTTACTCTACCCAATGTGAGTGCTACTTTTAAACAAGCTTCAACATACTCGTCATGCTAAATAGCATGTGAAAGGCCAGTGAGGCCGGTAGGCAAAAAGAAATTTACCAAGAACACAGACAAAGAGAGAAATCATTGAAGGTTACTGTAAAGGGACTGCAGGTGAGTTTCCAGAGGGGCACACGCTGCTGAGAGGGAGGAGGAGTTCTTCAGCAGCTGTGAGGGAATTTATTTTATCTAATCTTGTGGGCTATCCTTGTGCAGTTCATATCTGGATAGAGGATGGGCATCTCACCATCTTAAGTAGTAAATTATACAGCACAAGTTGTCTTTCTTGAGACTGGGCATTGGGGTCAGCGGTGGGTCATTAGGAGTCAGACTGTAAATGTTTGTATAAGATATCATTACTCACTGGAGTCAGGCCCAGAGTAGTTATGGCCAAGTTGTTAAGATATAAGAATTTTTCTTTTGTTTTAGCCTTTTGTCTCTATGGTATTCTTATAGCTATGAAATTATGTATGGAAAAGTAATTCAAGTTTTTATATTTTCTGTGTTTTTTGAAACTGATAGAATCACCGTATTGTACTGAGGACAAAAAGTTTTATTTTTTTTAAATTATGTCTTCTTTTTTGAACTGTATATCATTGCCAGAAGTACAAAACAAAATAAAAAGAATTAAAAGGGAAAAGTTAGCAACAATGCTTTGTCTGCTCCCTACTGCCGTGAGGATCAACTCTAAGAAAATGCTGACTCACCATTGGTTGCATTCCTCCTGTAGCTTGTTGTTGGCAGTCTTGCTCCTTTAGCTGTGCTTTGGGATATTGGCCAATATGCTAAACCAGCAGCATCGTTGCAGTTCCCGGACCTCTGCACCCAGAAGTGGGTTTTCAGCACTTGTCTTCCGTCTGTAGTTTTCCCAGCAAGTCTACTGTATGTAGATGATGTCACTAGCTCTTAGGCGAGGTTTCCCCAAACTCCATTATATGTGTTCTTAATGATTCTGTGAATGTTAGTTTTTCGGTTTCCTGTTTCTCCAGTAAGATCCAAAAGACTCTGGATTTTTCTTACTGATTTCAGCCTAGCCATAAAATTCAAATGTGTCTGAATTTTAGCTTGTTGAAATCAGGGAAAACTTACATAAAGACTGAGAGGTAAGTGTCTTAAAAAAAGAAAAAAATTGAGAATGTCTTTAAGTCCTATGGTCATAAAATAGTACCTTCTAGAAGTATGCATATATCCAGAGAATCAGTGACTTGTGTCTTTAGGAAGTAAATCTTGCTATGGGGGATGTGCTGTACATCATTCAAACACTTGTACATGGTTGAGGTGATAGTGTTTTTTATATAAACTTGATTATACCTCTATACTTTTCTCTGTATATGTTACTAATATTTGAATTTAGTAGTTGAAAATCTAATATTAGAAGTATTTGTTAAAGAAATGTCATCCCAAGTTATAAACTGACCAAAAAAATCACTAGGAGATTAAAAATGAATGTGGTTTTATTTTGGTTTGAGTTTGTTGTTGTTGTTGTTGTTTTGTTTTATTTTTTTTAATTTTTTTTCATTTATTTCTGTATGCATATGAATGTACTGTCTGCATGCAAGTTTGTGCACCCGTGTCATGCAATGCCGCGGAGGTCAGAAAAGGGTGTCGGATTCCCTTGGAACTGGAGTTCTCCTGGAATTGGAGTTTCAGACGGCTCTTGGCCCCCATGTGGGTGCTGGGGATCGAACCCGGGTTCTCTGCAAGAACGTCGGCGCTCCTAACCGCTAGGCCATCTCTCCAGCCCCGTTGTTGTTGTTTTAAATGGTGCAGTAATCAGGAATTGTGTTTTGGCCTTGTGTTGTTTGGCACCATTGAAAACGCTCTTTCTATGTGGTACTTTGTGATCTTTGGGGTTAGGAGTAGGAGACTCAGGTGAGGCAGTAAAGCAGTTTGTTCAAGGATTTACTTCTTAATCAATACCATAGGGGTTAGCATTTCTGAATTTGCACCTTAGCCTTGATTTTGTTTAAGAGTCCCATTAATGAGAAGGAAAAGCCTTTCAGTCATCTATCAGCATGTTTCAAGTTCAAGAGGGCATTGGTGTCAACATTGAAGCTAGAAAACACAGTTTAGAACTGGTTGTGGTGGCACAGCCTTTTTATCCCAGCACCAGGAGGCAAAGGCAGGCAGATGTCTGAGTTCTAGGCCAGCTAGGGATACACACTAAGACTATGTCTCTGAAAAAAAAAAAAGTAATATAGTTTGGGATTTGAAATGGTAATATATTTATTTGCAAGTATTTATATGTAGTTAACAAACTCAAGCCAAAAATAATCTCAAACTATACTTCATGTCAGGTGTCATTTGTTCTTAATTAAGGAGTAATTATAGAATTGTAAATATACATGACTTTTGTCATTGTTTTTGACAATGGTGAAGAAGACCCTGACGGATCAAGACTTCTGATCCCACCCTAGAGTTTGGGTAGAAGTGTCATGGGTAGATTTGTCCCAGGGTCAATTTTATACATTAACAACTTTTTTTTTTTTTTTTTTTTTGATGCTGGAGAGCCTGCCAAGTTCTGGCTACTCACTGTGATTCAGATTTCTTTCTGTCTCTTCCCCTCAGGGTAGTTAGTGGAGTATTTTTGAGCATTCACATGCCTACTTGCCTTTGTAGGCTCAGTTCTAAATGTTTTCCAAAGTGACTATCATTAGCTTTAGGAAAACAACTATTTGAAGGCATCTTGTTGTACATTTGAGTTCTTACATGCTTGTGAGAACTCAGTCTAGAGGGACTCAGATGGAGACGGTGGCTGCATGGGTTCAGATTTTCTCAGTCTCTCCAGCCTTTCTCACTCTTCCATTTTTTTAGTTCTTAAAAAGGAACAGGGCAGTTAGATAGCAAAACCAGAAATCCGTATAGGCAATGTTTATAATAAAACTATGTGCTATCGTCACCCACAAATAAAACCAGATGATGTCAGGCCACCATCAGCTCCAGAACCTACAAGATTATCGTTGTATGAGGGGAAAGAGAAGGAAGTAAAGGTATCTGAGAACTGGAGATCCCCAAACGGCTGGTTTGAGATCAAAACTCTTACCAAGGAAGAGCTTATCCAGAACCTGGACACAAAGGTATAAACTTTCTAAAATGCTTTGGCCTTTTATGAGTTCCCAGTCCTGAGTCACAGGGCTTCCTTCTAGGAGAGAGAGAGGTTTCCAGTACAGAGAATAAATTCCTGGAGATAGAACCAACAGGTCAAGACAAGGCGTGTTAAAGATGGTCTGGTCCAAGTGTGTGTTAGAGTTGAAGGCTGGGAGGACAGGAAGCAGGCCCAGGAAGTCCTAGAACCTAAGCAGTGCTACAGACCAAATGTTGGTATCATCTTTCCCAAAGTCTTATGTTGAAGCCTCAGCTGCAGATGGTTTTAGGAAGTGGAGCCTTTGACATTGATGAGGTCAGGAAGGCAGAGGCCTCAGAAAGAGCTGCAGTGCATATGTGAGGGACCATCTGTTGGAGGATACAATAAGTTGAGTGTTGAGGAACCAGGAAGTAGCCCTCATCAGACACCAAATCTACCGGTGCCTTGATCTTGACCTGCCAAGCTAACAAACTGTAAGGAAAACAAGATTCTGTGGTTTATAAGCCTGTTAAGTTAGCAGCCTGCACAGACTGAAATGCATGCCATGTTTTTAAGTACACACAAAAGCAGAAGGAGATCTCAGTGAAGAAAGCTTTCCTGAATCTTACCCCAACCTAAAAATATCTGGAAATTCATTTCAAACATCATGAGCAAATTTCCTATAAAGGAATTATAGGGAAATTTTTTCCTACAAATAAAGCATTGTAGAAACACCCACTTTAGACAAATTTGAACTTTAGCTTCCTGATATAAAATTTGCTGTGAAAACTTAGGATATGATATACAGAAAGAAAATGATGTGAGTTTTGGGAAATCTCTGAAAAAAGATGACAACAGAACTCAAAGAATTAGAAATAAAAGAAAAAAAGGCAGTTTAGAAATTAAGACTAACCACAAGGAAGACAAGGGTGAATGAAACAACATATAAATGCCCTAAAAGAAATAAAAAATGAATAAGAAGAAAACTTAATTGTTCAGAAAGAAACAATAAAAATAATGTAGGAGACAATAAAAACATTAAATATAACACATCATAAATACATTTTGGGGGCCTAATCAGATTTCTATTGCTGTGACAAAATACCACAGAAAATAAGCTCAGCGGAGAGAATTTCTATTTTGGCTCATAGTTTCAGAGATCTAGTTCAGGGTCATATGGCTCCATTTTGGAGGAGGGGGCTGTGATGGAGCTACTCAGCTCATGATGGCTAGAAGTAGTTGGGGGGTGATAGACTCCTTAATCTTCCCTTCCAGGGTACACCCACAATGCCCTACTTCTCCCACTAGGTCCTACCTCCTAAAGGTTCTACGTCTTCCCAGTAACATAGCCTGGCCACCATGCCTTCAGCACAGGACATTTAGGGGACATTTGCAATGTCTTCTAATAGTAGGTGTTGAAAAATCTCTAGAAGATTATTAGAGCCAAATTAAAAGAAACCAAAAGGCAGATTCTGACAGCCAAAAGTGGGACTAGGTGAACTTCAAAGTGATACTAATTACAATAGATCAAAAACCATTCAATATGTTCAAATCTGTGCATTCATAATGATATTTAAAAATAAGAGAGAATTGGTCATCTTTGGAACATAGGAAATCAGTTTGTTAATGGTCAATGCAAGGCGAATCACATTATTATCCTGCCTTTCTTAAATGAATGGTTCTACTAAGTGTTTAAATGGTAGAGGGATGTTTCTTTATAGTATTTCAGCTAATAAAAGATGAATGGTAGAATTAGACTGTCACCATTTTGCAGCCACAGTGAATGGGTATAGGCATGTATCATGAGCACCTGCTAAGGTTACAAAGAGGTGACTAGAGACTATGTGCTTCCTGCCAGACACTGCCACTTGACTTGCTGAAAGATCAAACCTGAGTCCCATGTATTCTCTGGGTCCAGCCACCCATTTGCAGGCTATCCAGAGGACAGAAGACAATGAGTGCATAAAAAGGTATTCTGCAGAATTCTGGCTCTCTGAAAAGCTGTATGGCAAATTGCTGGGGTTTCCAGCAGATAAAGTTCAAAGAAGTGACTAATAGGGAGAAGTTTGTAGATTAGATTAAAAACACTAATGAAACTATGAGACTTTTAAAAACTGAACTATATCTTTAGAACTAGAATCTAGGGTAGTAAAACTTCTTAAAATATGGGCAGGAGAGATGGCCTAGCGGTTAAGAGCGCCAACTGCTCTTGCAGAGGACCCAGGTTCGATCCCCAGCACCCACATGGCGGCTGAGAACCGTCAGTGACTCCAGTTCCAGGGGAGTCCGACGCCCTCTTCTGACCTCCGTGGCATTGCACAACATGGGTGCACAAACCTACATGCAGACAGTACACTCATACACATAAAAAATAAAATTAAAAAAAAACTTCTTAAAATGCAAATAAACTGTTAATTAACTATAAAATGTGAGTAGTGATCCTGGTGAAGGGAAGGGGCTTCTAGAAGTTCCACTAGAGTCCCATTTCCTGATCGTCTTTATATCAACCTATAGTTCATGATACCACACATTTGTAGTACATGAGTCAGTTTTATTTTATTTTGGTTTTGGAGATCATTTATTCTAGGCTGGTTTGGCTAGAAAGTCAGTCATGCAGCAGTGGCTGCTCTCAAACTCAGTCTTCTTGCTTTCATTCCCTGAGTGGTAGGATTACAGTTGTGTGTCACCATGCCTAAATCCTCTTGTTTTATTGCATAATAAAAAATTAAAACATGCAAAGTTCATGATGTCATCTTTCTTTACCACTGCATAGAACTCCATTGTGTAGATGCACCACATTTTCTGTATAAACTCGTCAGTTGAGGGGCACTTGGGTTGGTTCCAGCTCCTTGCTATTGTAAAGAGAGCTGTGCATGTATCTCTGCGGTAAGATGAGTCTTGTGGGTACATACCCAGGAGTGGTATGGCTGGGTCAGGTGGCAAGTTCATTCCAAGTCTTCCAAGGGTTCTCCACACTGCTTTCCATAGTGGCTGTACAAGTTTACATTCCCACCAGCAGTGGATGAGTGTTTCCCTTTCACCACAACCTCTCCAGCACTTGGTATCATTTGTTTTCTTGATCCTAGCCAGTCTTATTGGAGTAAGATGATATCTTAAAGTGGTTTTGATTTGCATTTCCTTAATGATTAGTGATATTGAACACTTCTTGAGGTGTTTCTCAGCCATCTCTAACTCCTCACTTGTGAAGTCTCTGTTCAGCTCTTTGCTCCATCTATTGAGTGGGTCATTTGTTTTCTTCTTTGTTTTTTGAGTAGTTTATATATTCTGGAAATCAATGCTTTGTCAGATGTTTCTGTGGTGAAGGTTTCCTCCCACTCTGAGGGATTTCTCTTCACTGCCTTGATTGTTTCTTTTGACGTACAGAAGCTTTTGAGTTTAATGAGGTCTTATTTGTCAATTGTCAATCTTACTTCTTGCGCAGCTGCTGTCTGATTTAGGAAGTCTTTTCCTACACCTATGTCTTGTAGGCCGCTGTCAAGTTTTTCTTCTATCACATCACCTTCAGAGTTTTGGGTTTCACGTTGAGGTCTTTGATCCATTTGGAGTTCACTTTTGTACAGGGAGAGAGGTAGGAGTTTAATTTCATTTTTCTTCAAGTGGTGATCCAGTTTTGCCAACACCATTTGCTGAAGATGCTGTCTTTCCTCCTTTGTGTCTTCTTGGCCCCCTTATCAAATCCTTATCAAATATGAGTTGGCTGAAATTGTATGTGCTCAAGTTTGGATCTTCAGTTTTGTTCCATTGGTCTACAGGTCTGTTTTTGTGCCAGTACCAAGCTGTTTTTATGACTATAGCCCTGTAGTATAGTTTGAAGTCTGGTATAGAGATACCCCCGTATTGCTCTTTTCACTCAGAGTTGCTTTGGCTATTTGGGGTTTTTGTTTTTCCATATGAAATTAAGGATTTTTTTTTCTAAGCCTGTGAAGAAACTCTTGGGTATTTTAATTGCGATTGTGTTGAATCTGTATATTAACTTGGGTAGAATGGACAGTTTTACTCTATTAATTTTTCCAATCCATGAGCATGGGAGGTCTTTCTGATGTCTTCTTCAGTTTTCTTCTTCAGGGGTTAAAAAATTTTTTTATAGGGATCTTTGGCATCTTTGGTTAGGTTTGTTCCTAGGTGTTTTATTTTTTTTGAGGCTATTGTGAGTGGGAATGTCTCCTCATATTCCTTATTCAGTTGCTTGTTGTTGGTGTAAAGAAAGGCTACTGATTTTTCTAGGTTAATTTTGTATCCTGCCACTTTACTGAAACAATTAATCATTTCTAAGAGTTTTCTGGTGGAGTTTTTAGCATCCCTTAGGTAAACTATCATATCATCAGCAAAAAGGGATAGCTTGACCTTTTCTTTTCCAATTAGTATTTCTTTAATTTCCTTTTCTTGCCTTATTGCCCTAGCAAGTGTTTCAAGCACTATATTGAAGAGGAGTGGTGACAGGGGGCAGCCTTGCCGAGTTCCTACCTTTAAGGGGAATGCTTCTGTCTTTTCTCCATTTAGGATGATGTTGACTGTGGGTTTCCTGTATATGGCTTTGATTATATTGAGGAATGATCCCTCCAATCCACTCCTTTCTAGGACTTTAAGCCTGAAGGGATGCTGGATTTTGTCAAAGGCTTTTTCTGTATCAATTGAGATAATTGTGTGGTTTTTATCTTTCAGTCCATTTATGTGTTTTGTGATATGGTAAATGGTTGGAACTAGAAGATATTGTTAAGTGAAGTAACACAGTCCCAGAAAAACAATCCATGAATGGTATCCCTCATCTGTGGATGCTAGTACCAAATACCTAGCTGTAAGGCAAACTGAGCAACATTAATGTTATATTCCTCATGATCTGAAAACAACTGTGCTCTTATGAATCTCTTAACAGGTTCTAGAACTAAGCTACCATTTATTTTCAGAGTTAGGAATTTTTGGTGTATGGGTGGAGGGTATGTATGCATATTTTAGAGTAATATAAAATCAAAAGAATGAGGAAAAAACTAGTTTGTCATGACATGTCTAACCACAGTATTTATTTTATGGGAGTGCTTCTTAGTATTTCTTATACAAGGTGGCTTGAGCTTTTGTCCAAGCATTTTCTAAAATATTATAAACTAGTTAAAAGTATCAGGCTGGTGTAAATTAGCCTTTCTCAATGCTTAATGACCATACTTTATGCCCATACCAACCAATTTGGCCGAAGGTCTTAAGCGATAACTTTGTTCCTTGCCCTCAGAGGTCAACTAAGTCCCAGGGGACTATTCATGGGGACATCTCTTGCAATGTCTTGCAGATGTGAGTCACCAGTCTTCCTGTGCAGGGAGGTCTTGGAGATCCACTAATAGGACTTAATCTAGTGTCCAGTATATAAAGAGGAAAGTCTGCTCATGATTCAAAGAGGGAAGCCTGGTCTAGCAAGACCTGACTTTGTCCTTGAGTGGATGGAACTGGTAAATGAAAAGCCAAAGAAGCCAGGGGATCCGCCCCCCTCCCCCCCCCAAAAAAAATCCTGAGTGACCCTTGAGGACCAAATCCTCAACTGACCATGAGAAAACAAAAACCTTGGTTAATCTGGGCTGTGTGGCCTTAAACATCCAAAAGGAAAGTATAACTAGATATAAATAAATAAATAGGCCTGAGAAATTGTACTTCAGTACAATTGAGATCTTAGTAAAAAGATAAAAAGTAAAAAAAAAAAAAAAAAAAAAAAGAGCACAGATATTTGGCCTGTCTTACTGGCAAGTCCAGCTACCCTGTGGCTGCCACTGCTTTTGCCATCCATCAAAGACAAGAGACACAGCTTTTCAACCTTCCATTATGGACTGAGGACTCATGTCTCTCCAAGAATCCTCCAAACTTTCAGTGCCAGATGGGGTCTGCTGAGACATCCAACTTGTGGACTGAGCAACTACTGGGGTTTCTGCCTCTTCAGAGCATAGAGTGCCATTGTTGGACTATCCAGGCTTTATCATGGAGACTAGTACAGGACAAGACAGGATGTCCTGCTCACTGGACCTCATTTGGTGACCATGGGAAGGGAAAACCCCAGTATGGAGCACAAGGGCAGGACTGATGGTTGTTTGGGCTTGCCAAGGAGGAGCCTTCAAACATGACATCTTTCAGCCAAATAAAGAAAAAAAAAAATCATAAGCTGAAGATGCTAAAACCTATGATGTATGTGTCATACATATATGCATATTTTGGAGTGATGCATATTGGAAGGAATAACAACAACAACAACAACAACAAGAAAAAGACTGGGTCACAGAACTGACTGAAATAATGAATTTCTGCTCGAAACAGTAAACTTCTGCATCGAGAATTTTGAGAGAGACTGAGAAAAAGATGAAAAACATGTTTGGCAGAATGCATGAGTTCTGGTTGGGGGGGTATGGAGGGGGGGCAAGGGTCTAGATTTGATTGGAAATTGTGTATGAAATGCACAAATCTTCAATAAAAATTGGCTTTGAAAAAAATTTAAATAAAATAAATTTTAAAAAAAGAAAAAAATTAAAACATGAGTTAAAACCCAGTCTAGTTGATCTGGGTTCTCTGGGACTGGTAGAGGCTTTCTCGGCTCTTGATGAGCTTAACTCAGGAACCAGGGTTTATTATCTCATGCCTATGATGGGTCCATAGAAAAATAAGGATTGAGTAAAATGAACTTAATATTTATTAATCAAAAGTGAGAAAAACTGCAAGTTGGACGGGCTCCAAGATGGAATACCCCTGTGCTGTCTTGCATTGACCTTTTATGGCTCTTACGTCAGAAATTGGATAGGACTGAGGTACTCTTTATTGAGAGTTTCATTCTCTGAGTGCATGTTGGGTGACGTTAAGTCGCCCACACACCCTTTGCGTGCCTTCTCTGCTCTATCGGAGGGGTGATCGCATGTTACTTGTTTAACCAGGACGACTGGTTACGGTGTCATGGCCGGCTTCATCCTCTCTCTGTTCACTTGTTTGTAGGCTGCTGATCCAGTCACTTCCCTTGGTGGGTCTCAGGCTATGTGAATAGTTTACAGTCTCGCTGCAGAGACTTGAATCCTGTCTCAGTCTGAGTAGCTGTCACTTTTCTGTCTTGTTTTATTCTTTATTTGTATTTTCTCTACAAGTATATGCAGTATGTTTTATATATGCAGTTTAAATCTATAAAATGACATTTTAATATATTTTTAAAAGAATTCAGCCACATGGCATCTTAGAAATACTTAAAATGGAGAATTCAGAGTATAGTAGTGATCCCCTCCTCCTTCCTTCTGTCTCTCCTATCCCTCCTCTCTTCCTTCCTGCCTTTTCTCACTATTTAACTATGTAGCCCAGGATAGCCACAAGCTTGTGATCTTTTGACTGAAGCCTTCCAAGCACTAGGATTATAAGCATACCCATGATGCCCAGCAAGGATTCAATTTTTCCAGAAGTGACATAGAGTTGGGACAATAGAAGAAACAGCTTCCCCTTCCTTACAAAGTGGTCAGATTTCTCTGAAGGTTTAGGATTAGGTTCCTTACAGATTAAGAAACATGATAATCTCCTTATAGGCCATGTTGGTTAAAAGAGATTCATAAGGCTAAGGGACTCTGCTGACATGCTCCACTCTTTTCATCTAATTGGATCCACAGAACCTTTTACCCGTGCTGCATTTTATCTCCTACAGAGGTAAACAGAACCCTACTCTTTCATTAAACACCTGTACCATGTAACAGGTTGACTTGTTTATGCAGGAAGGATATTTCCTTTCTTCACCTTCCCCCATAATGGAACTCTCTGCTTTCCAAAACCAGTATTACAGCTAATATGAAGGTAGGATTGAATTTGATGATATTTGTTATGCTAGGTGGGTGGGCCTCTTTTTACCAAACCATTGTAATAGCACTATGGAATCAAGAAGTATTAGATACTGTCACTAGGTGGCTAATTAGACCAAGCATGTGTAAATATTTTAACATTTTTTGGTGCAAAAACATTAGGCTTAATTAATTTGGTTTTATCCCAGCCGAAGAATTGCATTTTGCTGGGCTGGATATAATCCCTAGTTACTGTGGGAAGTGTTACTTTTCACATTTCCTTTTAATGTTGCACAAAGTTTTTTTTTTGTTTTGTTTTGTTTTGTTTTTTATTAATTTTATTTCTGTATGTGTATGAATGTACTGTCTGCATGCAAGTTTGTGCACCTGTGTCGTGCAACGCCACGGAGGTCAGAAGAGGGTCTCGGATTCCCCTGGAGCTGGAGTTCTCCTGGAATTGGAGCTTCAGACGGTTCTTGGCCGCCATGTGGGTGCTGGGGATCGAACCCGGGTCCTCTGTAAGAGCAGTCAGTGCTCTTAACCGCTAGGCCATCTCTCCAGCCCCATGTTGCACAAAGTTTATAGCACCAGTAAAGAATGACCTTAGGAGGTTGGAGAGATGGCTCTGCAGTTGAGAGCACTTGCTGTTCTTGCAGAAGATCTAGGTTCAAATCCCAGCACCAACACAGTCACTAACAACCATTCATAACTCTAGTTATAGGGGATCTGTCTGGTGCTCTCTTCTGTCCTCTGTGGGCACTGTACAACACAGGTGAACTTACACACATTCAGGTATAACTCTCATAATAAATAAATAAATAAATTTTAAAAAGAATCACTTTAGATTACAACTTGGGTACCACATTCTCCCCTCAATGAAGTTACTGAAGAAATTAAAATATACTGTATGTTTAAATATACAGGTATATATTTGTGTGTTATTAAAAACAATTTAACTTGGCCAGGTGTGGTAGCACATGCCTCAAAACTCTGGAGGCAGAGGCAGAATCTCTGTGAGTTCAAGGCCAGCCTGTTCTACAGAGCAAGCTCCAGGCTAGCTGGGACTAAAGGGAGACCCTGTCTCAAAAAGATCCCCCCCCCAAAAAAATTTAACTTTAGTCTATAGTACAAGTTTTTTGGGAAAGTGAACAGGTGTTTGCTTGCTTTTTGTTGTGGAGTAGGATAGAGAAGAGTTGTTTTTATTGCTCAGTTGGTTTTGCTTTGGTCTTTTATGTTTTGAATATATTTAAAGAATATGTGATGTGGAACTAGAGAGGTGAATCAGAGGTTGAGAGGACTTAATGCTCTTGCAGAGGCCCTCGATTCTGTTCCCACCACTCACGTGGTCGCTCAACTCTTGTGTAATTCCAGTTCTTCTGGTCTTCACTAGCATCACGTGAGTGGTGCACACATACATACAGGTGAGCAAAATACACACATTAAAAAATAAAGAATACATAATGCGTGGGCCTGGGTAGTAGACATGGACTTTCCTTGGGAGAGTGACAAAATTGCTCTGTCACCTGAGTGATGTACTTGTTTAATTTAAGGGTTGAATATACTGATAGCCACTGAATCACACAACCTGAGGGAGGCTGATGGGTGAGGAGTGTGGTGTCCTGTCCACCCGTCCTTCCTCCCACCACATAGCTCAGGTAGAGACTTGGATATGACTTGAAAACCTCTGCCTGAAGAACTGGAGAGATGGCTCAGTGTTTAAGAGCACTGGCTGCTCCTGTAGAAAACCTTAGTTAGCTTCCCAGCATCCACATGGTGGCTAACAACCAACCAAAGCTCCAGTTCTAGGGGAATCCAGTGCCCTCTTCTGTCCTCTGTGGGCATTGCACACATGTAAAACATTTGCATACATGTAAGCAAAACATATGCATAAAAATTAATTTTCTTTAAAATATACTTTGATTGATGTTGTATGTATTTCATACATCATTTTTAGTTCAATTTAGACATAATCCCCTTTCTCTTTTCCCAGCCCCACCCCATTTTATGCATTCTGCCATATATGCTTCCCAAGTCTGAGAAACTAGGTTCAATACTCAGTACCTCAAAAATAATAAATAAGTAGCCTCCATTTGCAAAACAAGGTTGTATGATTACTAGGTATTCCTATCACTAAAGAAAATGCAGAGCATGGTAATACATAGCAAAGAACATAAATACATTCATTAGTCTATGTTACTGTTAGAAAACTTCTGCCGGGCGTGGTGGCACACGCCTTTAATCCTAGCACTTGGGAGGCAGAGGCAGGCGGATCTTTGTGAGTTCAAGGTAATTTTTAAAATTTATTTTCGTATGTGTATGAATGTACTGTCTGCATGCAGGTTTGTGCACCCGTGTTGTGCAATGCCGAGGAGGTCAGAAGAGGGTGTCAGATTTCCCTGGAACTGGAGTTAAAGATGGTTCTCAGCCACCATGTGGGTGCTGGGGATTGAACCCGGGTCCTCTGCAAGAGCAGTCGGCGCTCTTAACCGCTAGGCCATCTCTCCAGCTCCCAAGCATCTTTCTAGAATCAGAAATGAATTCAGTGGTAGACTGGGCAGCAAACTAGCCAGTACACAATCCAGTCTTAATGCTGCTTTCTGCTGTAATATGAATGTTTAAATGCGTCTTCAGAAGGACTGGAGCTTCTGCCTGGACTGCATGTTAAAACTGGAACTGGTGATGGTATAAATCAGGGCTTAGAGAACCATCAGTGGACCAGGTAAAGGAATAGGACTTAAGAGTTTAAGCATATCTAATTTGTAAATGATTATTAAAATGAATCATCCTGCTGGGCATGGTAGTGCATGCTTTTAATATCAGCACTTGGGATGCAGTAGCAGGTAGATTTCTGTGAGTTGGAGGCTAGCCTGATCTACACAGTGAGTTCCAGGCCAGGCGGAGCTACCTAGTGAGACCTGCCTTCAAAATCAAAACAAAACAAAACAAAAAAACAAAAAAGACCATCAAGAACAACAATAACAACAACAAATCATCTTGAAATCCTTAAGGAAACAGAAATATCATCTATCACCATTAAATATTTAGTTCAGATAAAATATCATGTTTGCATGTTTGAGAAGGGAAAAAGAAACTGACAAAATTCCTTTCAAGATAAAGCCCCATCGTGGCTTTGAGCTCCAAGCTTTCGTTCCTTTGCTCTTACTGTTTTCATAAAGAGTAGATTGTAGCCCATACTGGCCTAGAAACCCTAATCCTCCTGTCTCTACCTTCCAGCTGCTGGGATGATGGCCATGTGCTGTCTTACCTGGTTACAGGAGGTTTTATTTATTTTGTTTTGAGCTTCTTTGGTATGTATGTATGTATTTATTTATTTATTTATTTGGAGGTCTCCCTGTTTAGCCTAGGCTATCCATGAACTCCCGAGTCGTCTTGTCTATCCCTACTAAGTGTTAGGATTACAGCCATATGCCATCATGCCCATTGCACTTTCTCCCAGCTGGAAAGTATAATGACTGGAGACCCAGCCTGGGCTAAATGCTAACTTCATTTATTTTATTTTATTTTATTTTATTTTTTTTAATTTTTTTTTTATTAATTTTATTTATTTCTGTATGTGTATGAATGTACTGTCTGCATGCAAGTTTGTGCACCCGTGTCGTGCAATGCCGCGGAGGTCAGAAGACGGTCTCGGATTCCCCTGGAACTGGAGTTCTCCTGGAATTGGAGTTTCAGACGGTTCTCGGCCCGCCATTGGGTGCTGGCTAGCCGGGGATTCCTCTGTAAGAGCGGTCAGGCTATCTTAACCGCTAGCCGTCTCTCCAGCCCCGCTAACTTCATTTATTAAGCTTGGCTGAAAGCACGTACTCTTGGACTACCACCTACTACATTTTTTTTAAGGCAGCAGTGAGTTTTAATAGTGATAAGAATCAACCAAGTCAACTTTCCAAAACTACTTTCTCATTTTGATGTGTGTCAAAGTTTTAAAGTATCATGGAAATAAGTAAGTAATTCTTTTATTTTTTTTTTTTTTTTTTGAGTCTTTTTGAGACAGGATCTTCCTTTAGTTCCAGGCAGGTAGTCTGGAATTCGCTATGTAGACCAGGCTGGCCTTGAACTCACAGAGATCTGCCTGCCTCTGCCTCCTGAGTGCTGGGATTAAAGGTATGCACCACCATACCTGGCATTAATTCTTTTAACTGAAATTTTAGAATGAATTTTTATTGAATTTTTGAATATTTGGTACAATATATTTTGATCATGTCTATATCCTCTTCCATCTCTGCACCCTTCCTTACTAACTCCCAACCAAATTATACATACATACATACATACATACATACATACACACAGATGATAGATAGATAGATAGATAGATAGATAGATAGATACATAGATAGATAGATTGATATGCATCTATAAATTAAGGCCTATAGAGTCAGGTTTGCATCCCCAAATGTCCTTCAGTGTGGGTTTATCCACCTGAGCCTGGTTAACCTACTAAGAGCCTCACCCTTAAATGAGACTGAATCTCCTTTTCCCAGAAGACATCCATTGCCAATAGCTCCTCAAGTAGGACTGGGGCTTCTTACCCACTTCCTCATTTCTGTCTTGGTATTTTGTCTGGCTTGAGCTGGCATGGGTCTTGTGCGTGGTGTCAGCATTGCTGTGAGTTCATGTGAATAACTGACCAGCTGTCTGGAAAACTCTTGTTTCCTGTGGCCATCCACGAGCTCTGTCCACCTGCTCTTCTGCAGTGATCCCTGAGCCTTGGGAGGCAGAGGTGACATAGGCATCCTATCTAGGGATAAGCACTCTGCAGACTCTTGTTCTCTGCACATCGGCCCAGTGTAGTTCTCTGTGTTACACCATCTGCTGCATAAGGAAGATTTTCTGTAAGACAGGTCTGGGAAAGCTCCCAGATCTGGGGGTCTACAAGGTTCTAAGAGAGCATAGATGGCAGGTATAACCAAGGAAAAAAGTGTTAAGTTGTAAACTAATCACTGAATATTTTTATGAGAGTTGAAATTGCCATTTCTTTTCATGATACTGTGCATTCTTCCAAAATGTATTTACCAAAATGGTTATTTAATAATGTCAACTTTTGTTTTCTCAGATTTCTTTGTAGATGTGATTTCTCCTTCAGTTTTAATAAGAACTCTTAATTTTTTCAACCTCATAGACAACATCTGGGGAAGATGTACGAGACTTCACGAAGGTGCTGAAGAACAAGTTCAGGTCCAAGAAATATTTTGCCAAACACCCTCGGCTTGGCTACCTGCCGGTCCAGACAGTATTGGAAGGGGACAACTTAGAGACGTGAGTTCTGTCCTAGTATTAAATCTGTAAACACGTATGCCTCCTTGTTTTTAAATGCTAATGACATAAAAGAAATAGTTTAATACCAAAAAGATTCATGTGTTGGTAGCCAGGCGTGGTGGCGCACGCCTTTAATCCTAGCACTTGGGAGGCAGAGGCAGGAGGATCTTTATGAGTTCAAGGCCAGCCTGGTCTACAGAGCGAGTTCCAGGACAGCTGGGGCTACAGGGAGACCCTGTCTCAAAAAGACCCAAAAAAAAAAAAAAAAAAAAAAAAAAAAAAAAAAAAAAAAAAAAAGATTCATATGTTGGTGAAACATTTCTTTTTAAAGAAGCAACTTAACCTGGGATTCAGTCTTCAACAATGATGGATTTTTGTTAATTATTTTTTAACAGTGTCGCAGCCAGAAATCTAAGCTAAACTTGAATGTGTTTCTTAGCTGGTTATCTATTTACCTGCTCACCTCTTTTTTCCTTTTAGATGTACTGACAAATCGTGGTATTATATGGCATTCATTAACGTTTCCTTTTTTTCCCCCTTTTGAAGTTTTCAATCTTATAATACATTTTACACATTTTTTTGTTTTTTGTTTTGTGGTACTAGGAATTGAACCCAGAACTCTACAAATGAGAGACAAGTATTCTACCTTTGGTTTATATCTCTGGCCCCATTTCATATCTTTTGATTTTATTATTTTATGAGTATGAGTGTACTCACTGTGTACTTACTGAGCTACACAGTAAGTTCCAGGTAGCTAGAGGGAGACCCTATCTCAAAACACCCAAACAAAACAAAACAAAACACCCTCACGTTTCTCACCACTCTTCTCAAGGATAAAGGCAACACAATTAAATGGCTTTATATATCATTATCTAATAGATAAAAATATCTTAGAATTCCATATTTTGACTTGACTTTGACTTCAAGAGAGCAAAAGTGTAAGATTAGAAAGCTAAAGAAAAAAAAAAGACTTAGAGCCTGGACTTAAAAAAACAAAACGTGCTGGGCATGGTGGTGCACATCTTTAATCCCAGCACTGAAGAGGCAGAGGCAGGTGGATCTCTGTGAGTTTGGGGCCTGCCTGGTCTACATAGTGAATTCCAGGCCAGCTGGGGCTACAGGGCAACCCTGTCTCAAAAAGATGCCCCCACCCCCCAAAAAGGAGCCAAAGAGACACATGGGATGCAATTTAAGTCACCAAATAAGTATCGATTGATGTCAAGATAGATAATATTTTAAATTTTTGAATCCTTTTTTTAAATCTATATAATATTTTAAACCTTGAATCATTTTTTTTTTAAATCCATATCAGTGCTGGGTATGGTGTCACATACCTTCAATACCTGTATTCACAGGCAGAGCTCTGTGAGTTCAAGGTCAGCCTTTTCTATCTAGGAGGTTCTAAGCCAGCATAGGGCTATTAGAGTGAGACTGTGCCTTTAAAAAAAAAAAAAGCCATATTAGTGTGCCTGCCTTGGCTTTGTTCTTGGGCTTACATTTGGGGAAAATGAACTTGCCTGGCTCAAGAACAGTAAAATCCTAGTAGGAGGAAGACACCATGTCCTGTGACTGTAGAGTGTGTAGAGCAGGAGAAGAAAGGTATAGAAAGACATGGAAGGGCAGGGGCCAGTCAGGTTTCGTGAGGTGAAACTTTCAACTTCCAAATTCATAGTTCATTCTGTTTTGTGTATCTCAAAGTTGTAGATTGTCTGATGTCAAGAAAAGCTATAAAAAAGTTGAACTGAACTCTTGATAAAGCATGGGTATTTCAGATCCCAAGTATCTCCATCTTTCACATGAGCCATATGGGCAGATGGCTATTTCTTATTCCTTTTAAACAATTTTAATACTTTGTCTTTGAAAGTCAAAGTAATCATTGTTACAGCCATTCGATTCTGAATGCTTTTTTGTGTGAATGTGCCCTCCAGAGTAACTTTTCTGAAGTAAAAATTAACAGAAAAGCATACAGAATAATTTTATTCTCTGATTTTGAGGTACAATGCTGAAAAGTGCATTTAGCATACATGTACCACTGTTTTCCATGAGAAAGAAACAGGGAAAAGAAAGGAGGGAGCATTCGATTAAATCAGATGCCACAGGGTTCCTATTGAAGAAGATTTATGAGCCTACTAGAGAGCGTGGGCAGCTTTTCTTCAAATCCTAACAGCTCTGTGGATTTGGTGTAGTTTATTTTTTTGCTGAGCTCTTTCTGCTATAGGGTCACTTAATCTTCCCATAGAACAATTTATGTGAGTGGGTAAGAAAAAATGTTTGATTTCATTTATTCTCCTACTTGTGGGAGGAGACCAACTATTGAAGTAGTTGGTGAAGGTGCCGAAGTTATTTATGGAGATGACTAGAATTTTCTTTTACTTCCTTTTCTTTCATCCTTGCAAATGAAATGTTTTATCTTCTGATCAGTAATTATTCATGCATACATGAAAGGAATTTATGGGAAAAACAGTTATTACTAAGAGGAGTAGACATATCCATGCTACTGCTTATTTGGCTGATTTCATAAATCTTACATAAGATTTTTCAAAACTGAAATGAGTAAAGTTAAAGAGTGTCTTATTCATAATAAAACTGAGAAATTAGCTAAAGTAGTATAGCAAAAGTAATTTTAGAGTTCTGAGATATTATTATTGGCTGTAAAATCAAAAAAAAGAATGTACAGTGGACACTGGCTGAGGTACCTTAATGAATTTCTTCACTCTGAAGATTTACCTTGGCAAGAAGCAGCTGATAGTGGGCATAATTCTGAGGGTAAAGATGCAGGACAGGGAAGGATGGACAGCTGTACCAAGCCCCAAGTTGTGTGCTGAGTATTTCATATGGCTGGAGGAAGAGAGAGAGAGTTTCTGGCCAAATGAGTCATTTTCAGAAGCCTGGAGGGAAGAGAGCTCAAGGGAAAATCATATGGAAAGCAAAGCATGAGAGAGAGTAGTGAGAACTGAGATTAGAGGGAAAGGACACGACAAAGGGCCTCGTCCTCCACACCCAAGTGTGCACAGTATCCTGAGAGAAGGGACCTTTCACAGCTTATGTGCAGCATTAAGGAGAAAAAGTTGGTGCTTGGTTCAGGAAAGGAACTGACATAAAATTACCCTTCAGATAATGAGCTCTGCAGGAGGGAGGGGACTTCATAACCCTGAGGGCCGTGGTCAGGCCTCGCGATGAGAGAGAGAGCACTGTGAGGACAGTACAACATACCAGAGAGCACTGTGAGGACAGCACAACATACCAGAGAGCACCGTGAGGACAGCACGACATACCAGAGAGCACCGTGAGGACAGCACGACATACCAGAGAGCACCGTGAGGACAGCACGACATACCAGAGAGCACCGTGAGGACAGCACGACATACCAGAGAGCACCGTGAGGACAGCACGACATACCAGAGAGCACCGTGAGGACAGCACGACATACCAGAGAGCACCGTGAGGACAGCACGACATACCAGAGAGCACCGTGAGGACAGCACGACATACCAGAGAGCACCGTGAGGACAGCACGACATACCAGAGAGCACCGTGAGGACAGCACGACATACCAGAGAGCACCGTGAGGACAGCACGACATACCAGAGAGCACCGTGAGGACAGCACGACATACCAGAGAGCACCGTGAGGACAGCACGACATACCAGAGAGCACCGTGAGGACAGCACGACATACCAGAGAGCACCGTGAGGACAGCACGACATACCAGAGAGCACCGTGAGGACAGCACGACATACCAGAGAGCACCGTGAGGACAGCACGACATACCAGAGAGCACCGTGAGGACAGCACGACATACCAGAGAGCACCGTGAGGACAGCACGACATACCAGAGAGCACCGTGAGGACAGCACGACATACCAGAGAGCACCGTGAGGACAGCACGACATACCAGAGAGGACCGTGAGGACAGTACGACATACCAGAGAGCACTGTGAGGACAGCACGACATACCAGAGAGCACTGTAAGGACAGCACGACATACCAGAGAGCACTGTAAGGACAGTATGACATACCAGAGAGCACTGTGACGACAGCACAACATACCAGAGACAACACTGCGGGGCCAAGAGATGGCAGAGGACTATAGACATATTAAGAAAGCTAGTTTAAGGTTAAAGGATAGAAGAGATCCCTGTGGGCACAAGGGAGACAGTAGCAGGGAGGTCCTGGAGGTGAGGAGAACATAGCCAACAAGAGAGAGTGTTCTTTATAGATTTCCCAGGTTAGGGGCCCTGGCTGTAGCTCAGGGAAAGAAATGCATTTGTTTACACATTCCTGTTACATCCTAGGAGATTGAGACCAAGGCAGCAGGGGGCTTGTCCATCCCTGTCTCTGGAGACAGACCTGAGGGGGAGGAGGAACTGGTCTTAAAATAGGCTCAGGATCTAACAAGTAACTGGGTTCCCAGTTATTAGCTTTAGGACAAATGGATTAAAGAGGCCAAGGACCAGAAATATGAGAAGATTTCTGGGAATGGAAGGCACTAAAAAGGTCATAGGTTCTTTGAAGTCTGTGTTAGATTTTATAGAGTGCTGCATCTATTTAGTAGAGTATCATTCTTTGCTTATCAGTGTGAGGTTAGAGGCTGCGTTAGGTCAGGACTAATACACAGAATGGTGGCGTTACTTTTATTTCCTTGTTTACTTATCTACATTTTGTTTTATTTTATTTTTTTTAATTTTTTATTTATTCTTGTATGTGTATGAATGTACTGCCTGCATGTAGGTTTGTGTACCCGTGTCGTGCAATGCGCGGAGGTCAGAAGAGGGCGTCGGATTCCCCTGGAACTGGAGTTAAAGACAGTTTTCAGCCGCCATGTGGGTGCTGGGGATCGAACCCCGGTCCTCTGCAAGAGCAGTCGGCGCTCTTAACCACCGCTAGGCCATCTCTCCAGCCCCTTATCTACATTTTAATACTAGGGTTTGTGTCCAGGGCCTCCTGTAGTCGAGGCAAGCACTCTATCACTGAGCTCAACCCCCAGCCTTGACCTGACCTTCAATTCCCTTTAATCCCAGGATCAAAGTATTCATTACTTTCACTTTTCCTTCCTCCAGAACTAAATATGAACATTTAAATTTTGTCTACAAATCAAAATCCTCCAAGGTGGGGGGTGTGAGTAAACAAACAAAAACAGTAAAGTTTGATTTTTATATATCTTTTGTTTCTTAGAAACTCTCTATAATTTTTTTAAAGAAACTCCTCAGTCCAGCTTTCTGCCCCTGACATTCTTACCTTAGTTCATAAATCACTTTTGTGTTAACAATTAAATGCCTAAAAATCACTCAAGCAGTTTCACAAGGCCTGTTCACATTGAAAAAAATACACATTCCTTTTTCTTCTATGGAAAGCTCATATCAAATATGGTGCACTGAACTGCTCAGATAACCTCTTAAGCAGTTGCTGTTTCTAAGAAATGTAGTGCAATGCCTCCTGACTTTCAACATCCCTTTCTTAGGGTCAGTGAGAATAGTGATAGAAGGTGCGGAATCATACGTTGTTGTTCCTGTGTCTACTGTTTCTATGTTACACATGTACAACTAAATCTAATTACAGAGTAGGCATTCTGACATTACTGAGTGGATTGATGCCTACTTTTGAAAGTAGGTCTATAGAAGTTTAGCTTCTCATCCAATAAAATGACCTTCCGTCTCTTTTTAGTTTCTGCCATGCACACATCACCCACTTCACAGCAGTAGATAATGAGATCATTAACTTTTTCTCAAGTACTTACATATAATAGAAAAGGAGACTGAGGAAGTCTAGAATAATTTTGCTTGAATCAGCATTAGCCTTTGCAAGAAATTATATAATTAAATAGAGAAGTAATTTTCTTTGTACTTTTAAATTTCTATATTCATCAAGTAATTAATTTATCATTACCCTCCCCCTATAAGTTAGGGTTTAAATATATTTTAATTGGAATGAGGTGTTTTCAAAGGCATTTCATGGAGAGAGGGGGTTTCTAGAGGGTCTCAAGTGTTGTGGAGATGCTCCTGTGTTGAAAGTGACAATCCAGTCTCAGACCCAAGCAGATTCAAGCAGAACATGGTTTCCTATGTAGTTTTTTAGAGTGAATTTTGGGTAAAGTTGTACTTGAAGGTGGTCTATCCTGTCTGAGAGAAGTTGCTTTTAGTATATTGCTGAAGAAGCACTTTGGATAGTGTGTGGGAAGACGTGAGGGCCTCACCTCTTTTCAGTATATCTGAAGGTGAGATACTTGATATACATCCGATTTGAACTTTTATATTTATGAATGAAAATGGAAGATTCTTTTGACTTCAGTTTTCACATTAATAGTCTAGTATTGCATGTGTAGCTTCACATTTTTGATCAAGGGTCTTCTGGGGAATAAAAAAAACTATAATTACATTTCCCCTATAGAAAATTATCTTTAAAAGTTATCCTATAATTTTGAGTAACTTTAGCCCATTCTTCTGGGTTTTTCACTACGACTGCTCTAAAATGGAGTTCCTATCTTTTTTTTTTATTATTCATTTCTGTATGTGTATGAATGTACTGTCTGCATGCAAGTATGTGCGCCCATGTTGTGCAATGCCGCGGAGGTCAGAAGAGGGTGTTGGATTTCCCTGGAACTGGAGCTCTCCTGGAACTGGAGTTTCAGACGGTTCTCGGCCGCCATGTGGGTGCTGGGGATCGAACCCGGGTCCTCTGTAAGAGCGGTCGGCGCTCTTAACCACTAGGCCATCTCTCCAGCCCCCTGCAGTTCCTATCTTGAAACACATATCTTGTGAGGCCTGTGAAAAGGTCCCAAATTGTCCTGTTGATGCTTGAATAATACACAGTATGCACCTTCTCTAGAATAAACTGTGACTTCTGTTGGTCTTGATTTCCCCCATGGTGAATGTCAAGGTTGCCAAATGTGAGTGGAAGACCATTGAGAATCTCCCTTTTCCCGGTTTGGTCTCTTAATATTTGTTGTCTCCCTCCTTTCACTGCAGTCCTATCACGCTCATCAGTATGTGGCCAGAGCACTATGAGTGAGTATTCACAGCCCACATGCAGAGGAGGGGTGTTCTGATCAGGTGTATTAGCATGGGGTGATCTCTAAACTCTTGTCTAAAGTACTACTTTTGCACCCTGGGTAGCAATGTCGGTGGTTTGTTTGCATGGCAAATTTGTTACTTAACTAACCTTCTAACTAGTAACATCTGTCAATCCTTGAACATAAAGCTGTTGCTTTGGTTTTCTCTTTATAGCCCTTCACAGTCTCCTCAGCTGTTTCATGATGACACCCACTCCAGAATAGAGCAGTACGCCACACGGTAAGAAACTTAGGAGACTGCTGCGCTGCCACCCAGAGTAGTCCTACTTCCGTACCAGTCAAAATCTATTCACATACCTTGCTGTAGGAATATATTTTGCAGAAGTCGTGATTCTATTACCAGTCGAACCTGGGCCTTCATCTTTTCCGGTGCAGTTTGCACTTTACCAAACACCTGCTGTATGTTCTATGAAGAGAAGATCTCAATAGGCTATGATTGCTGAGCTCATGAGAATCCAAACACTGTACAGGCAGGATTTAAATAATGTAACCTAGTTTCAGGGAATGAAAGTAATGATTGAAAATATGCTCAGGAGATGTGCACATATGAATTACAATATGTAATTAAACTTATGCTAATGTTTGATTATAAGTGTTTGTTTTAGAATCTCTGAACAATGTAAAATAAGGTCTGTTGGTATTATGCCAAGCTTCCACTGAAGTGCTTAATACCAGTACTTGGTAATGCTAGAAGTCAGCTGTGTCTAAAATCCCTAGTTTAAGAACCATAAAAGTATTGCATGTAGGTCTTTTGGCTGAGATCATTAGTAACATTTGAATGGAATTGAGACTAAGGAGAATTTTTGGAGAGAGGCATGCTTGGGCTGATGGACAATGCTCTTGAAAGCATTGAGCTCTTTACTGAACCATAGGAGGGAAAGAGGAATCAGTGACCATAGGGGTCCAGTTGCTCAGGAGTTGTTAAGAAGTCATGGAGGATCTTCAAACATGAGGGAACATAATTAGAGTTGTGGGGAGGGTCACTCCAGTAAATATCAGTTAGAGGGTCTCAAAGCTCAATGAGGAGACTCTATAGCATGGTGTAAAATAACAGCTACGGGCCCTTAGGGATGAGTGATAGAAATAGAACTCACCAGTAGAGTGGTTCAATTCTACCATCTTGTGGAAAATTTGGACCCTTCTATGCATTGTCGGAATTGATAAGCATTTAAAAATGAGCAAGGATGTGCTTCTGGATAACATGTCCAAGGCAGCCACATAATAATCTAGCTCCTTACTTAAATTTTTCAGGCTGGCCCAGATGGAAAGGACAAATGGGTCTTTCCTTACTGACAGCAGCTCCACCACAGGAAGTGTGTAAGTACATCCAGTAGAGTGTGTGTGTGTGTGTGTGTGTGTGTGTGTGTGTGTGTGTGTGTGTTTAAGGTAATGTCTCCCTGTAGCCCCAGCTGGCCTGGAACTTGCTATGTAGACCAGGCTTGCATGATTTCAGAGATCACCTGCCTCTGCCTCCCAAGTACTAGGATTAAAGGGTATGCCACCATGCCCAGCTCTACTTTATTTTCTGAGGCAGCGCGTCACACTTAGCCTGGATCTCATTGGTTCTACTGGGCTGACTGACCAATGGCTCCCAGGATCTGCCTTTCTGCTCTTCTCCCCTTCCCCAGCCGTGGGGTTAGAGACATGTGCCACCACACACACGTACCTCTTACACACATACTCCAGATCCAAACCAAGGTTGTCATGCATGTGGAGCAATCACTTCGCTAGCTGAGCCATCTCGTCAGCCCCAATATTAATATTTCCTGTTAGTTTTATAAATGTACTTGCACAGGATCCATGCACTTTCTGCCAAACCCTCTTTCCTCCACTTGCGAATGTTTTCTTCATGTTGTTTGCATTTAGCAATGCTTGCCAGCACATATTTGGACATATGCTCCCTGCCCTTCATTGAAAAATAACTCCCCTGCCAATATTTTATTTTGTTAGGAACTAGGAAAAGCCTCATTGATTTTAGAATACTCCCTTTTAGCCAGACTTTTTATGGCTTCCACATTTGTGCAGCTACAACTTGGTTGTAGTGCTCTTAGCAAGGACTTTTCTCTCTGATGCTCCTACTGTGATAGATCTTCTTTCCTTTGGAATGCTTTTTGGCCTTGTTTTTCATATTGTGTTTTGTTTTTTTTTTTTCTTGGTCTTTTTGAGACAGGGTCTCCCTGTAGCCTCAGCTGTCCTGGAACTCACTCTGTAGACCAGGCTGGCCTTGAACTCACAAAGATCTGCCTGCCTCTGCCTCCCAAGTGCTAGGATTAAAGGCGTGCGCCACCACGCCCGGCCCCTTTCATATTGATTTTGAGGTGATGTGTAAAAGGCTTCAGTGTTCTCAAGTTTTATGTGACTTGGGGCCTCTTTGTGGTTTGGGTCTGGCAGAGGGAGCTGGAAGCAAGACAGACAGTTGTAGTACATAGTGTGTATGTGGTTTTCACTAACAGATAGAAAAACGAGTAAAATTCCTTAAACTCTGTGATATAATATCTCCCTTTCAACATTTTTTATGTTTCATTTATCATTACACTTATAAGTGAAAGCTCTTAGGAAAATTTTCCATTTTAGATACCAAGTTTAGCATCTTAATACTCAATGAGAATATAGCTATGACTTGTACATTATTCAGGTATTATACATCTGAAACAGTTTCCAACTCAAGATAATAGAGTATTTGTACTAATTTCATATGCAATCCGTTATGATGTATTTCATATAAAGTCATTAAGTATCTTAAATGTCTTTTTTTTTTTTTTTTTTTTTTTTTTCAAGACAAGGTTTCCCTGTAGCCCCTGCTGTCCTGGAATTCACTCTGTAGACCAAGCTGGCCTTGAACTCAAAGATCCACCTGCCTCTGCCTCCCAAGTGCTAGGATTAAAGGTGTGTGCCACCACTCCTGGCTAAATGTCTTTTAAATCAGTGTAATTCTCACCAGTATCAATAGCAGCAAAGAAGTAAATGAAATAAAAAATAAGATCAAAACCTTGTTTCTTTAATATGTGTTTATCTTACTATATGAACAAAACACAGGTAATGTTGATATTTAATATTTCCTATCTTCAAATTAAAATAAACAACATTTTTAAGGTGAGCACTGTTTCAGAACAGAAAAGATGCCCAGATGATTAAGAGCAGAACAAATTTTAATAAGCACTCACGTCACATAATAATTTGCAATAATGTTTATTTTATGCCCAGAGTTCAGTGGTGCGATAGAGCCATTTTTGAAAGATGATTGTTATAGTTTTCAGGATGTTTGTAAGCTATCTGTTGGACACAATCCTTATTAAAAAATAAATGTATACACAAATATATACAGTCACAGTTAAATAAATTAAAATTTTTTAAGATAATGCTTTTTATCAGCTCTATTTTGTTGTTTATTTGGAGTTTTCTGTTTGTGTTTTTTTGGAGACAGAGTCTTACTATGTGGCACAGGCTGGCATCAAGTTTCCAGTCTTCCTGCCTCTGAAGTGCTAGGGTGACAGGCATGTCCCACCACCTTGGGCTTTCCCTCATTGTACTGCTATCTCAGGCCCTGGGTTACATGTGATATTTGACCACGTGGTCTGTAGCTGTGCGTCTTCTCCAAGCTTTCCACTGAGCTAGCAGTTGGCCAATGTGCAAGTGCTTCAGCTGAAGAGCTAGAGACTGCACTGGTCAAAGCCTTTTTGTTTTCTTTGTGTATAATTGGCAACAGTCAGCCTTCCTGTAGTTTGAGCTGGTTTGTGTCCTCAAATCAGTCTTGAAGGCAAGCCCCTGTCCTGCATCCCCCAGCCTTCCGGCTCCACGGAGCTCCTTTCTTTCATTCTCTGTTGCCCCCTTGCGTGGGCTCTTAACTCCCTAGCCTAGAATGTATACCAGTTTCCTTGGTTTTGATCCCCCTACACACACATACACACTTCCCAATACTTCCTATTTCTCTGAAAGCCTGACTCTTAAGAGGCCATTAAAAAAGAGGCCATTAATTTTAAACCTACTGATTATCACTATAGAAAAAATAAGGTCATTAATTTTAAGGCTACTAAGTATCTTTGTAGAAAGAATTGAGCAACTGCATCTTAAGAAGGAGCAGAATCCAGGACAGCTCTGGGGACCCTCAGAGGCCAGAACTTTAAGACAATAAATACTTCCTTAGGCCATCACTTGCAGAATCTCTCACTCCATCTACCTTCTGCTCTTGAGTGACACTTTTATGTGGAAGGATCAAAGTGGGGGTGATTGGCCATGGTTTGCCCTGGAATTACTATTTGTAGATCTGAAACCTGGAAGAGATAAAAGCTTATAAAAAGAAGAATTCTTTTATTTCTGTGTCTTGCCTACATTACAAAGGTCATTGAGTGAATCACAGTTCTTTTGTCATCTGACAGGTACTAATTTTGTAATGTAGCCAGTATTTACTATCTGTGACAAGTGCAGTATAATTATATTTCATCTAATACTACTTCTTAGTGCAGACCTGCATTTAAAAATATTTTCTGTCTCAGCACACTGCATGCTCTTGATACTTAATGACTGTAATCTGGTATATGATGTACTATCTACATAAAGAGGCTGCTCTTGGTTTTTATTATACACAATTAAAGACTAGAAATAATCTATTTTTGCATTTAACCTTTGGGATTAATAATCTATGAAACACTTAAGGCTAAATTGCATAGTACTTGTAAATTATTGCTAATTTCTTATTTTTGTAAAAATCATCTTAATTTTTTTCCAGGCACCTTAATGAACAATATAACACTTGTGGCAATAATAATTATACTAGAAACACCATAAAATTCACAAAAGAAATGAACTTATATAATAAATGTCAACAAAATGTATCCCAATTTGGATTTCAACTATTTTCCCAGTACTCTATTTTTTTATTTGTTAGTTTGTTTATTTATTTATTTATGATGGGGCACATGTAGTGGTCAGAGGACAAGTTGTAGGAATCAGTTCTGTCCTCCCATGTGGATTCCAGGAGGTGAACCCAGATCGTTGGCAGGCAAGCAGTATTCCCCACTGGGTCATATCTCAGCTCAACTTTTTAAAACAAAAGTATGGTTAGTCTCTGTTAATACTGAGCACTGAATTTAATCCCCCAAACTATGTCTGCATAAATGTTCTAAGGGAACACATGATCAAGGGTGCCTCACAAAATCAGAGACTCTGGGCCAAATCTGTGGTCTGTTTCTAGCCAAGAGATCTGCCCAGCCACTTGCAGGATCCAGGTTTCCTTTTTATTTACGATGTCCGTATTGTTTCTCTTTTTTGCAAGTTTTACTTTGTGCTTTTGTGATTTTCCCTTAAAGGGGACCTATTCTGGAAGTATCACATAGTTGGGTTCTAGCCACTCTGAGATTCAGTGTACCTCTTCAACACTAGATCACTGTCCAGTTCTGTTCTGTTTTGCATTGTTCTTGCTCATCCTTGCAGGACGGAGTGCTGTGCCAGTGAGTGGTTTGCTCGGTCCTTCCTATGGAGGACTGGGCTAGGATTCTAAGCAGCACCCCATTGTCTTCGAAGCTTGACTATCTGCAACAGTAGGAAGCTCAAGCCTCCTCTTCCTTTGCAAATGACTTCAGCTTTGCTTTGATTTCTGGCTAATTGCTTGTGGTGTTTCATCCTTAAAATACAGAACATTTACTGGGCCATGTATGAGTGCTTTTTTGTTTCTTGGACAGTCTATGTTTTTAATTACCATGCTTAGGTGTTTTTCGGCCTGACCCCCCCCCCAAAAAAATATTTGTAAAATACTATAGTGCTCTTATTTTTCAGCTGCTGTATTGCATGTCTACCATGTCCTCATACCTTGTCATCTGCTCTGTCCTGTGTTAGTCTTGCACTGCTGTCTTTTATTGCTTCTCCTTCCCCATGAAGTGGGATATGTGGCACCAAGCATCACCTGTGATCCAGATCCGCTAACCAGGGCTTCACAGTGTTGATGCATTCGTCTCAGAGCTTCATGTCTGCTCGTGCCCCTCTATGTTACTTAGGTTTGGGCTATTAACCATGTGCTTGGGGGGGGTGCACACAGCCCACACCCACACATGGCCATGTCCTTCCTACCAGGAAAATACTCTGTTCCTCCATGTCTCCATGCCAAATTTTAAAAATTATTTTTTTTATTTCATTTATTATTTTTGCATTTCATTTATTATTTTTGTATTTCATTTATTATTTTTGATTGATTAATTAATTGTGCCTATATGTACATGTGCCTGTCCATGTGAAGGTCAGACCCCTGTTTGTCTGGATAAAGGTATGAAAAACCAGGGTGGGATTTTTTTTTTTTTACCTGAATAGTTTTTTTTTTTTAATTTTTTTTTTTTTTTTGATGCTTTGTGCATTTCATACATCATTTTCCAATTCAGTTTAGGCATATTTCCCTTTCCCTTCCCCCCTACCCCCACCCCATCCCGGATCATGCATTTTGCCATAACTGTCCTGCATCTTTCATTTTTTTTTTCATTTTTTAGCTATAAGTGATGATCCATGAGTACAAGCATCCTTCATATGAAACCAATTTACGGGCTGTTGTGCCCAAACCCCCACAGCCCCACCATCCAGCAGGGGGTGAGGGGTTGTATGTTCAATCAAGTTGATCAAATGAGTGTCCAGACTACATTGCTGTAGTTTCACCATTCACCCCAATCGCAGCCCTTACATTCTACCATGCCACAGGACAGCTCCCTGGTGACTACATCACTTACATCTTATTTTCCTGAGGGCACATTCTATGCAACCATAGATCCCAGGACTTATTTGCCAACAACTATCAAAACAGACCAGTTCTGTTGTGCTGAAGGGGTCTGCAGCAACATGAGTCAGGAGATGTGGCAGTCACACCTTCCACAGTGTGATCTGGCTAGATCTTCATAAAGAAAGAGAAGAGACTCCAGACCAGCTGGAGAGCTTTCCTTCTCACAGACATATTGGTTTTGTCTACTTCATTACACTTTTGCTGATGCTAGCCTTGAATCTACACTATTGTTGATCTGTCTAGTTCATCAGACAAGTCATTAGATAACAGAGAGAGGTCCAGTGAATGAAATGTAGTGAATGAGTCAATACAGAATGATGGGTCCTAAAAAATTCCCTGTAGTAATACCCAGTAAAATATAGATGTCTTATAAATATGTATAATTCCATCTGTGCTATTGTTTAAATAAAAATATATGCATTATAAGCCATGTCCTTTGAGGTATAAAATATTATAACATCATATATAACCAAATGTGAAAGACAAGTTTTTTTTTTTAATTTTATTTTATGTGTAGAGTATGTTGCTTACATGTATGCTAGCACACCCATGTGTGCAATGCCTACAGAGGCCAGAGGAGGGCACCAGATCCCCTGCAAGCAGAGTTAAAGATGGTTGGTTGTTAGCTACTATGTAGTACTGGGAACCAAACCCAGGTCTGCTGGAAGAGCAGCTGGTGCTCTTAACCTCTAAGCCATCTCTCTAGCCCCAAGACAGGTTATTCTTGATCAACTGTCTTTTTGGCAGTCAGTGGGTAATGCGTTTGCTTATAGAGCTTTCATTCTAACTGTTACATTAACTCTTTCCTGGGATGTTTTGTGTATCTTTTCTGACACATGTCACTGTCAGCTACAAATATGTTGGGCCACTTTCATTGTTATTCTGGGACATATGCTGCCCACAGACCACAGGTTGGACACACCTGGTTAAGTCCTGTAATAACTTAGTAGCCTTATTTATAGTAACTTTTCTGACTTATTTTTTCTGCTGAATAAAATATTTATTTGGGGCCTGTGAGAATAGCAATTAGATTATGACACATATATTTTGTAATGAAAGACTGCATCAAACATGAGCTTTGGTAGATGAATTTCCTGCCAGAGTATTCAGAAAAAGGTAAAGGTGACACTGAATCCCAAAGCAACTTACTCGAGCCACCAGTTCACACACCACTGTCCTCATATGTGTTCAGAGACCTTACCAGACCCATAAGTGAACCCTTGTCCATCTTCTTTGTCATGTTAGGGAGGACGAGCATGCTCTCATCCAACAATACTGCCAGACACTGGGCGGGGAGTCTCCTGTGAGCCAGCCACAGAGTCCAGCTCAGATCCTGAAGTCAGTGGAAAGGGAAGAACGTGGAGAACTGGAGCGGATCATTGCTGACTTGGAGGAAGAACAAAGGTGTGCTAGAGAAGAAAATATGTCATCCTGTCCTTCATGGAGAAGCCAGCAAGGCCCCTCCCTGTCCTCTTTTCAGAACTATGGTCTAGTACATGACAGTGAAATCAAGGTTTTAGAGGGCATCAGCAGGTTGAGATATGGGGTCTGGGTCCAGCCGCACCTGGGATTGTGTTGACAGTGCCTGACAACACTCTTGCTTGGAGCTCCAGTTTTATTCGTCCCCACTCTTCCTGTTAATGTATGTTTCATATAATACAGAGTGGTAGCAGAAGCTAAATTTGGAGTTGATAGTTTGGGAGAGAAGATGATATACCTGATAGCAATTGTAGTTTGTGTGGTTTTTTTTTCTTTTCTGCATTAGAAACTTGCAGATAGAATATGAGCAACTGAAGGAGCAGCACCTGAGAAGGGGGCTCCCTGTGGGCTCCCCTCCAGAATCCATCGTATCGCCTCATCACTCATCTGAAGACTCAGAGCTAATAGCAGAAGCGAAGCTCCTCCGGCAGCACAAAGGGCGGCTGGAGGCGAGGATGCAGATTTTGGAAGATCATAATAAACAGCTGGAATCTCAGCTGCACCGCCTCCGACAGCTGCTGGAACAGGTGGGTGTGCAGAATCCCACTGCACCTCCCATGGCACCTGTCTGAGCCACTCCCCTTGGCACCTGTCCAAGGCCTGGGTCTGGGCCTGGTATCCATAGAAGCTAAGAAATCTACAGTTTCTCACCTCCACACTTAATTCTGTTTACACTGGTTTCACATGTATGCATCTATTCTTCACTAGTACCAAAAAATGTGTTTTCCTAATTGACAGTCTTATTTCTTATTTCTTCTTATACTGTGGAGCCTCAGCGTGGGATATTTTGATTAAAAAATATTCTGCGATATGCGCTCGCCCACATTGCATATGGGAAGCATCCATGGAGATTAGGAATAGTGGATGACCTTATATCCTCATTCTAAGCTTCTTCTAGTGAGTCAGGAGCACACACTCCAAAAATCACTATTTGCATGAAATCGAGTAACAGGAGTAACAGATGGTTATTAACTTGCTGCTGTTATTTCTTCACACTGGGTCATGTTTTATAGCAGTTGCTTGCAAACTTTCTTGACAAAAGGAAATAGAATTTACATTGTAACGAAAACATATATCTATGGATGTCTTTATACAGAAATGTCATCTTCCGTTGTTTTTTTCTCTCTTGCTTTTATTTCTTAAAGTTGATCAGAACCTAGTAAACTGATTTTATAATTTGCCAATGAGTAATGTCTTGTGATTTTGAAAAGCACTGTTCCCTGGCTTATAAAAGAAGCATTGGTACAGTTTCTGACTTTGTTTTTAGCAGTCTTGTAAGAGAAGACAAAATAATATTCTGTGTAAAGATGGCATACTAGAGAGAATTAATCGCTTGATTAGCTTAGCCTTGAAGAGTAGAATGAGGTCATATAACTAGTGGAGTGTTAATGCACACACCTATATGCAGCAATTAAAAAAAAAAAAAGCACAGCCAGGCATGGTAGCACATGACTTTAGTCCCAGCACTTGGGAGGCAGAGGCAGGTGGATTTCTGAGTTCAGGGCCTGCCTGGTCTACGCAGTGAGTTCCAGGACAGCTAGGGCTACAGGAAGACCCTGTCTCAAAAAGCTCCCCCCCCCAAAAAAAAGCACAAAGTGGAATCTCCACAAAGGAGTCCTGCCTCGTAGAGTCCCTGGCACTAGTGTTCATGGCAACGTTGCCTTTTTCTTCTGCACAGTGTGGGACCCCATGGCATAAAAGTGATGCCTTTCTGCACAAATGATCTATTGCCTCAAAACAAAAAACAATTTCTCCAAGGATTTGCTCATCTTTTTGAAAACCATCTTGTCACAGTGGCCATTGGGATCTTGTTATCCTGTCAGAATCATTCAAAGCACTATAATTTGCATTACTTCATAGTGAACCATAGGTCTCTCCCCTTAGTTTGGCCCTGTGCTTTTCTCTGTGTCTGTCATTGTAGAGTTTCTTTAACACAGTTTTGTGAATAGTTTACTTCAGGGCCTGCAAATTCTGCTTTTCCAGAGAATGTGGTTTCCGTAGTGAGCTAAGACCTGGCTCTCTGTTTTAAGACCTCAGAAAGTTTTTATGATCCTAACCTCAGTGGAGTCTCATACACTGGGAAAATTACATTGCTTATAGAGTGAGTGTGATGTTTTCAAATAGTTTCCAAATCAGGGGTATGCTTCTCTGTGTAATCTCTCTGTATGACCATGAAGTAGCAGTGTTAACAATGTGTACATGGAGCCATTGCAGAAGAATTGGTTCTGAAACCTTTACTTGCATAGCTTGTTGAATCTCTTCAGATGAAAAAAGGGTCTTGGATTGCCCTAACCTCCCCTTACTCCCGTCATCCCATTAGACAGAGCACCTAATGGCTCATGTGCCTTCATAATTGCACAGTAATGCTTTTGGAGATAGTTGAAGTCTAAGTGGCTTGGAATATCTCAGACTATGAAGCTCTTATCTCTTCTTAATGATTTAGTCTAAATGCCAGAAGAAGATGGGAAATTCTACTCTGACACTATAAATGGGAAAAACTACTAGGCTTCAACCAATAAGGATTTAGTAGAAAATCTACATCAATATAAGTGATAATGTCTACTTCCCATGCAGTAGACCCTGCTTTTTTTTTTCCACGTATTTCCTGTTTTGCCCATTGCCATGTCAAAGCTCTGTGTAGGAAGTATCATGAAGGGTTTGTGGTTTGACAAACCGTGCAAATGACTTTAGAAATATTCATTCTTCACTTTCCTCACAAAATCCTGTGACACAGCTGAGTTCAATAAGGACATGGAGCACACCTTGTGCAGTGATTCTGTGTCTGCCCTAAGCTGTGGGCACCAGCACCTTCTATACATTCACAGACGGTCTGCGGTGTGCCGAGAATTAGACTACTGAGAGGCTCAGCTGGAGCTTGAACTCTAATACCTGAATCCACTCTCCCCAGTATTGCCTTTAAATGTCAGTCAGCTACTTTTGAAAGTTGATAAATTTACTGTTTTAGAATTCCAGTACTAATTTTGGGGGGGGTTCTTTTCAAGACAGGGTTTCCCTGTAGCCCCAGCTGTCCTGGAATTCACTCTGTAGACCAGGCTGGCCTTGAACTCGCAAAGATCTGCCTGCCTCTGCCTCCTGAGTGCTAGGATTAAAGGCATGCACCACCATGCCAGGCTAGTGCTAATTTTTGAAAGATGAATGCAGCATGTTTCTAAATTCACCAGGCTGATATAAAAATCATGTAAAAATTGAGAGATGGATGACAGAGAGATATATAACCAAGTGAATTCTTCAGAGGGCAATGACAGGAAGGATCACGCAGGTGCTCAGTTCTACCAATACGCCCACTCAGCTAATGCTGAACTGAATCTGAATTTGCCCAAAGGCAAGAACTTGGTGTGCTCCAGTTACCCATGGTGAGGGGTGAAAGGGAACTGTTTCCTCCCAAGTTACTTGAATCATTTCTTTGACTTCTCATGTGATTTCAGCCTGAATCGGATTCCCGCATCAATGGCGTCTCCCCCTGGGCCTCACCACAGCATTCTGCCCTGAGCTACTCGCTTGACCCAGACCCTGGCCCACAGTTCCACCAGGCAGGTGGGTGTCCCCGAATCGCAGCCACTTAACTCAGTCTACCTTGGGCTTGGCCACTCACTGTCTTGTTTTACAGTTTGTTTACATTCTTCCATCCAGCTCCTTTAGAGCATAAAAGAGTATTCTCTTTAGTTTGAAATGAGTGCAGATCCATTTTAATATCAAAAAGCATTTTAGTTTAATATATTTATTTATACACTGGGTAAAAGTAGACTCAAGTTTGGTAAGAGATGAAAATGAATATTTTAAATGAGCAAGAATTTAATTTTTATTTGAGACTGACTTTTGTGTGTGTGTGAGGTGTGGGGGTGGGTGGCATGGCATGTGTACAGATGTGTCTATGTGAAGTGCTCCCAGAGCCCAGAGGAGGGTATTAGTGTGCTGTTCCATCCCCTTCCATCTCACTGCTTTGAGACACGATCTCGCACTAGACCTGGAGCAAGCCCCAGCGAGCCTCTGTTGCCCACCCGCTCCCTCCGCATGGGGTTCCAGGTATGCATGGTCACAGCCAGCAGCTTTCCTGGTATGCACTGGGAGCTGGAACTCACATCCTCATGCTTATCCAGCAGGCACTCCTACCCATGGATAAACTTTTAACATGATATCTCTATAATTTTCATATTGCACATGTGCAGAACCTAATGCTGAGGAATATCATTCTAAACATGTTTTCTTCTGCCCAGGACAGGGATCAAATTTATCTGTTTTATCTATTCTGATTGATCTCTGTGGATATTGCCTCACCTGCTGAGATAGAAGTGCCACCAAGACCATCAGTCACAAGGGGACTTGTCACTGACAGTCACAGCGTTAAGCTAACAATTGTGATCTTGATCATAAAACACATGAATGCCAAAAGTACTATAGAAAAAAAATATATATTTTTTATTTATATATTTATTTATTTGCTTACTTTTACGTCACGATAAGCTAGCCAATATTAAATGCTCCAAAAAGAAAAAGGGAAATAGGTAGAATGTTTTAGGTGCAGAATAATAGACTTCCAATTAAGACATTGACATCAAATCATGGTTACTTATTTTTCAGTTTCATATTTTCCCTTAGTGCATAAATTTTTCCACACAAGCATATAATGCATTTTAACTTGATAAAAATATATGATTGGGACTAAGGATGTACCTCAGGAGTAGAGTGCTTCCCTAGCCCACATAAGGACCTGGGCGCAATGCCTAGATGTCCTGTGGGGTGTGTGTGTGTGTGTGTGTGTGTGTGTGTGTGTACTAATGTATCAAATGAGTACTACAAAGGTGGTTTTGTATTTCCCTCTGAACTTGTTCTTTTCCATGAGAATTCCTGTCCCATTGATATTTGGGGGGCTGGTTGCTCTTTTTATCTGAAAGAGGCTCTTTTGTGGAAAGTTGACTGGAGCCTTGGTTCAGGCTTCTGCTCTTTCTGTGTTCTCTCGCAGCAGCTGAGGACCTGCTGGCCCCGCCCCATGACACCAGCACGGACCTCGCGGAGGTCATGGAGCAGATCAACAGCTCATTTCCATCTTGCTGCTGTGAGTAGGAAAGCTCAGAAGGCCACAGCTGTGCTCTTGTCTACTGTGCATTCCTTCCGAGTCCATGCTCTTGTCTCCTGTGCGTTCTTTCCGCGTCCATGCTCTTGTCTCCTGTGCGTTCCTTCCGCGTCCGTGCTCTTGTCTCCTGTGCGTTCCTTCCGCGTCCGTGCTCTTGTCTCCTGTGCGTTCCTTCCGCGTCCGTGCTCTTGTTTCCTGTGCGTTCCTTCCGCGTCCGTGCTCTTGTCTCCTGTGCGTTCCTTCCGCGTCCGTGCTCTTGTCTCCTGTGCGTTCCTTCCGCGTCCGTGCTCTTGTTTCCTGTGCGTTCCTTCCGCGTCCGTGCTCTTGTCTCCTGTGCGTTCCTTCCGCGTCCGTGCTCTTGTTTCCTGTGCGTTCCTTCCGCGTCCGTGCTCTTGTCTCCTGTGCGTTCCTTCCGCGTCCGTGCTCTTGTTTCCTGTGCGTTCCTTCCGCGTCCGTGCTCTTGTCTCCTGTGCGTTCCTTCCGCGTCCGTGCTCTTGTTTCCTGTGCGTTCCTTCCGCGTCCGTGCTCTTGTCTCCTGTGCGTTCCTTCCGCGTCCGTGCTCTTGTTTCCTGTGCGTTCCTTCCGCGTCCGTGCTCTTGTCTCCTGTGCGTTCCTTCCGCGTCCGTGCTCTTGTTTCCTGTGCGTTCCTTCCGCGTCCGTGCTCTTGTCTCCTGTGCGTTCCTTCCGCGTCCGTGCTCTTGTCTCCTGTGCGTTCCTTCCGCGTCCGTGCTCTTGTCTCCTGTGCGTTCCTTCCGCGTCCGTGCTCTTGTTTCCTGTGCGTTCCTTCCTTCCACGTCCATGCTCTTGTCTCCTGTGCGTTCTTTCCAAGTGCAGCCCTCAGATTTTAGCACTCACCACAGCAGTGCCCATTTGGTACCATGTTTTTTGCTAGTTTGCTTTCAGTTGCTGTCATAAATACCATGACCCAAAACAACGTAGGGGAGGAAAGGGTTCATTTGGCTTACCGATTCATCAAGAGAATCCAGGGCAGGAGCTCCTGGCAGAAGCTGAAGGAGAGACCAAGCTGCTTAGTAGCTTGCTTCCTTGGGCTTGCTCAGCTACCTTTCGTATACAGCTGTAAGAATGGCCCAGGGATGGCACCACCCACAGGGGCCTGGGCCCTCCCATATTAATTATCAATTAAGAAAATGCGCAGAGACAGGACTACAGGCCGGTCTGATGGAGGAAATTGCTCCCTCTTCCAGGTGTATCAAGTTGATGACTAAAACTATGACATTTGGTAAGATACCAAAAACCAGTGTTAGAAACAAAATTGCCTGTTTGAAAATAAGGCAGGCGAATATGTTGACAAAGAAAACAAAGCTCCACCCAGATCCTAGGTGCAGTGGCAGTGTGACCCCACTCCCAGAGATTTTCCAGTATGCCCTAGGAATGACAGAATGAAGGCCAATAGAGGCAATGTTGGATTTTAAGATGAAACTTCAAAGTATAAGAAATTGTATTACTTCAAAGAAGAGCCATTACTGTGTGGCAAACAAGGCCTGGAAACAGCCTTTCTAAGGTAATTCCCTCTCTTTCCTTCAGACATTATCAGACATTATCTGATTCTGGTACAGAGAGGAATTATTTTCAGGTTTCTCCTCCCCTTTGGCTGAGGGTTTTGTTTTTTTTTTCTTCTTTTTTTCATGGAATAAAATAATCATTGTGAAAAAGCCAAATGAATCAGAGTCATCATCTGTGATGCTGTGAATTTTCCATATGAACGGCCAAGAGCCAGAAAATCGCCTGGTAACAGCAATCCAAATCCCAGGGGGAATTACATAATGATTCTAATCGATTGGATTTCTTTTTCCAAATGGTTTCTCCTTGGCATGTTGCCACCTCATACTTTCTGCTGAGCTCCTAAGAGGCTGTAAAGTCTTGCCACTCAGCAAGAGCCTACTTGAGTCCTTGTAGAAAACATTTTAATGTCACAATTTTAAATACTTTTAAAGAATGTAGAATATGTCATTTATAATTTGGGCATAATATCCCCTCAAATTAGTGTTAAAGCTAACCAGTCAATAAACCAAGATTTTATATAAATCTCAACCTTTTATTCTACCCTTTCCTATCAGTTCCCTAGAAAATGTCATCCTAAGTGGGAGAAATATACCAGTTACCTGTAGTATAGATAAATAAGACATACTATTTCATTAAATATTTTCCTCATTTTACACAAAATGCTATTAGTGTCAAAGTAGCTTAAAAGAATCAGACCATGTCTGGGTGCCGAAACATGGTTGCTTTTATTTTAGTGAAGCCATCATAATAGATGTCCATATTAAATCTATTATATTAATTAGAGTTCATGGTTGGATTTTATTTGAGAGGGTTTTGTCCTGACATATATTATTTAATCACTAGAAAAAAGCTTTCAAAATTAAATTTCTAAAAGCTTACTTTTTAACTCAGATTCTCCCTAAGTGCATTCATAATTAAAGAATAAATTCTATAAATCAAATTCTGTTTAAAGTTTTTTCAGCTAAATATCACACTGGACCTTTTCAATTCAGAAAAATTTGGCTGTAAAGTCAGTGAAGTCAGACTGGGAAATGTTTAAATATATGTTTTGTAATGAATATAAAATTGAAAATTTTATGCTGTAAATTTTTTTACATTTCTTTTCTAAATCACTTCTAAATCTTTCCTAAGGCATATTCTGATATGTGTATATTTTGTTTAAAAATCTAGCCGGGCGTGGTGGCGCACGCCTTTAATCCTAGCACTTGGGAGGCAGAGGCAGGCGGATCTTTGTGAGTTCAAGGCCAGCCTTGAACTCACAAAGATCCTCCCGCCTCTGCCTCCCAAGTGCTAGGATTAAAGGCATGCGCCACCACACCCGGCTTGCTTTCTATTTTTTAAAATTGGGCTTCATTGTCTCATTTGCAAATTGATGCATATTTCATAATTCTGCCTAACGTTATTAAATCATTTAGAATTGGTACAGCCTTTGTCAGTGCAGTCGCATTCCTGAATTGAAGGAATCGATGGTGACTTAGATGTTTGCATTTCAAGGTGGAAAGGCTTGATGGTGGACGCTTTCCTATGTAGCTCTCGGAAGGTTTTGCAGGACTCGCTTACTTACTGCTCCTTCTAAATTGCTCACTTAGCAAATATTTTATTAAGGCTTTACAATTCCCAGAGTTTACTGAGCACCTTTGGAGGTTTACCTAAATAAATCGGATTGGCACCCTCAAAATGGCAAGCCAGTCCCCTGAGCCCTGTAACTAATGAGAACTTTCAAATTGCTTGTCACTATCATGTGGTGAATTGATCTGCATGTTAATCTTGACTTTTGATCCTCTGTGAATTAAAAATTTGCATGGCTACAAATGAATTTCCACTCCTGGCAACTTTGGAATTAGAATGAAAGTCTGTATTCATAAATCCTAATTGCATGAGTTGCTTACTTTAGTGTGACATTTTTAAGCTGTGTCTACCTAGTGTTGCATGCAAGACTTTTGAATTCCTGCATCTTGAATTAATATCGCAGTTGATACTAATGTCATCTTTAAATTATGGCCTTTGACAATGACATTGCATTTCAGAGCAGAGAGGCAAGCATTAGCACCTCTTCTTGGCTAAGAATTAATGACTCAAATTTAATTTGTGCTGACAATTAACCAATCATGTAGTAAAAGTTCCACTAACTACGATAACTATTTCTTTGTTAGTGTAATACACTTACATTTTTATTTATGTTGTTTCAATATACATGATACTAGCAGTAAATTGAGGAATTTGAGGCAATACAACCAATGCTTTTAAAATTATTGTTAACCTACCAGCATGTTTCCACCATGAATTGCCTGTGTCTGTTAAGCTTGGATGACATTCATGAAAAACTCAAAACTTACTAAAATGCAATGATTTCCTAATTTTCTTTTTTTTTTTTTTTGTCTTTTCAAGACAGGGTCTCCCTGTAGCCCCAGCTGTTATTTTTTTTTTTTTTTTGGTCTTTTCAAAGACAGGGTCTCCTGTAGCCCCTATTGTCCAGTCTGGTTAAACATTATGTCGCTGTAGACAGGCTGAAACCTTGAACTCAAAAGACACTGCCTCTGCCTCCAAGTGTAGATTACAGGCCTAATTTATCTTTTAAAACATTTAAGTAAGCTTTGTCTAGGGATTTACCTCAGCCTTTTATTTGATGTAAAAGTACATAGTCATAGTGGATGATTCGTCTAGGATTGAGGCTATTTTAAATTTTTTTTGCTTTGAATCTGAAGCATAACTCTGCTTTTTATGATAGTATGGTCTACATAAGTGTCGATGACTAAAATCAGCCTCTGCCACCTGAGGTATATCACATACTTACAGAGGTTCACTCTTTTGACTCTGATGTAATTCGCATACCTTGTGGGACTACATTTGCTTTTGTCTGATTCTTCTCCCAAATCCTAGGGCTCAACAGTTCCCTCCTGCATCCCAGGAAGAACACTTCTCACCTCTCTATTGTTCTCCAACAACGACCCCAGTCATAGGTCACTGCTTCCTTTTTTTCTTCCTCCACATAGAGAAAGTAAGAGATAGGACAGGTGTGCATTTGCGAGGTTGTCAGTGGCACTTTCATTGGTGGAAGCAGATGTTGCACCATTAGGAGCAGAGCTCCTCCCTTCTTTCCCATGTTGCATTTGGACGTGCAGGAAAGTATTAGAGAGCTAGTTAGATACTCGCAAATTCAGAGGCCATCAGTCAACAGCTGTGAAACAGTGAAGTGGAATAAGCAGGCAGGGAAATGGGCCTTGAGTCCTGCCTCTGCATTGAGAGGTTGACTCCTAGAGACTTGCCAGCGCCAGGCCCAAGAATCAAACATAACCCAAGATTGCTGTGTCAGGCATTCTGATTAAAGACACAGATGACTTACCACTTCTCCCTCCTGTAAGAGACATCTAAGCACGGCACGTCATTGAGCCCCAAAGTTCCTTTAGAGGTTTAGAAACATTGTCACAAAGCCTGCTGAAAATGCGCAATCTGGACCGGCATTCATTTTGCCCGTTTGTTCTGTTCTCCTTGCAGGGTACTGTATTCTGTAATAAACTGTCTTCTTACCCTTTTATAACTCTTTGTGTCTTCCCTCAGAATCTTTTTTAATGAGATATTCAACAGAACAGGAAGATGAGGACTTGTTCTCCATCACTGAAAAAGTGAAAAGCAGAGAGCTAGAGGAAGGAATTTGGTAGATGTGGCCCTCACGAAGGTTCTCTGTGGGCTCTTTTACAAGGAAGGAACTGAAAGTGACTTAGACACCCTAGTCTAATACTTGTGCTATTGACAGAGTCCACGCAGGAATTACCGTTAGCCTAGTCCAGAAGGCCGTGGGAGAATAGCCTAGTCCTTTCTTTGATGTCAGCATGCAACCACTATCTTCCCTCAGTTTCAACAAGTAAACCGGATTGCCAGAAACACAAAATACACTAACTGCCTCCAACGGACCCCTTTGGTCCTAGAATCAATAGTGACTATCAATCACAAGATTCTAGATAGAATATCTGTTCTAAATAACAGAAACCCAAATACAATGGACACAACTCTAAAGCGAACTTACTAAGCTTTTTTAATTGAATTTTGCAAATTTTCATGTAGTGTGGTTTTGACCCCACTTTAGACCCCCACTATTTGCAACCCCTCTGTATAAGCCCCCCATGGGTTTTCATGTGCTCTTTCATATATATTTAAGGCCATCATAGTACAGTTTTGTCCCCAAATGTCCTTTAGGGATTCGCATCCTTGCACTGGAGCCTGGTTAACCATCCTAGCATCACAACGAAAAGCAAAGTGATTCGCCCTTTCCCAGCATTATGGTTATCAGATCAGTTCCTCAGCTAAGGTTGCGGCGCTTCTTATCCTTTTCCTCATCGCGTGCTGGGTTTTCCCCTGGGCTTGAGATTGCTGGGTCTTATAATGCTATTCCCATTAGCTGTGAGTTCCTATGGTCATACCCTGCTATCTGTTGTCTAATGTGTTCATTTCCATGGCTCTACAATCTTTCCACTCCCCCTCTTACACAGATGAGGTCCTGAACCTGGGTGACCAGTTTTTATATCAGTGTCCTATCCAGGCATAAACAATCTGCAGTCTTTTAATTCTTTGCTTTGGGCAACTGTGGCTTTCAGAGAGTTAAACTCATCTATTCTGTCGCATAGGAGCTCAGTCGTGGAGTTGAGAGTGCCACGTAATGCTTATTCCAACCCCCTGGTTCCACTATTTCCCTGAGACTCGTGTAGAGGTTGCACTGTAGACTGTTACTTAGGCTGGGCACCCTCAAAACACTAAAGACTAAAGTTTGAGACTTTTTTTTTTTTTTTTGTTAATGGATTCCTGATTCTTTGTTTGTTATTTTTTATTAGAGTAATATATTTTGGGTAGAATGTTCTATATTAAATCACTGGAATACGGGAACTAATTGTGGAAATAACTATCCTTGCTTCTGGCATTCAGCTAGAGGGTGGGGGAGACTGGCCCCTATGGGACAGTAAAGCTATTACCTCGCTCTGAATAGTGCATTCTCCACATTGCATGCATGAAAACTAGAGACTACAAAGCAGCACTGACAGTCACTCAGTTGATCTCTTCTCTTTCTTTTTCAGTACAAATGTCCCAGCAGGCCACAGGTAAGTGTTAATGGCTTGATTTGGCCCAACTGTTTTGATGCCACAGCTTAGGTAAGACTCATTAACTACTGTTAACTTAACCCTGGTCATTCCTCTTTAATGAGTAAACATGCTGAATATCCTATGCTGCTTCATTCTCTGTAAATTTAGCTTGATCTGAACGGCTATGTAGAGAGGGGCGGCATCCCAAGCCAGATTCTTCAGTAGCAAAACATACTTGTTTGGGGATCTTAGGTTCTGTATGTCATATTTATTCTGTCTATAAAGGTCACATGGGTAGATTTCATCACTGACCTTCGCCTGTCCACGAACATTGTTTTAAAATTTAACCAACGGTAATGGCAAAGATATTAGTTCACAGGGGGAAAATTCCATTTTATCATTTAAACCTATATATGCAGGTTCTTCTGGAAGTGATCACCTTAAGCTTTTCATTTTTTTCTCTTACAAGGTTTTGGGCAGGAGATGGTGTAAAAGAGGCATGAATCTATGTTTCATAATATCAAAGAATGGATGCAGTTTCCATCCTAGCAGATATAAATAAAATATACAGGTGGTTATCAGGAAGTAGTGTGATTGAGTATTAGAAAAATTGTTAAGTATTGGTAATGGTAGACTTGGACCTTTGTTTAAATGGCTAAAAAGAATAGAGGATAAGATCCTCGGAAGAGAGAAACTCAAAGGAAGATGCCAGCAGTCGTTGGTAAAATCATCCTCATGGTCTGTTGAAACCACTAAGCTTTACAACTATCATTCAAAGTGGGTGATATTGGGAATTTTGTTCTCCAAGCATATGAAAGAACTGTGACTTAAGGGCCAGGGAGGTAATATTTGCAGAATGGGTTGTTGTAGTTGCATGATGTGGAATGTAAGTAAGTATTTTAGGGAAGAGAGAAGCTAGGCTGGAAGCCTGTGGGGCCCAGGAAGAGGCTCGGAACTATGGAGGAATGAAGGGGGAAAGTCTTAGGTGATGTTTATGATTATGTGGAAGCTGTGTCTTATGATGCATCTAGATTTGATTCAATTCAGCAGGGAAGGAAGTATTCTGAGAAGAGTAGAGGACATAGGTTTCTTTGATGATGGACCATGTGACCCAGAGACTCAGAAGAAGGGTTTGAAGAACTAGAGAGGGCAGGACATGGGGACATCCCTAAGGGGTGTGCAGATCTCTGTATGGAACAGAGCACAGGAGAACATTCAACAAGGCAGGGAAGAAGGCTGTGAGGAGTCAGCTTCCGTGGCTCATGGTGGACAGCTGTTGGTGACAAGAGTCAGGAAGAAAAGCAACCTTGTGAATCTTAAATAAAAGGCTTCAGAGTTTAAAGGCGAAAGTGATCTCAGAGACCTTCTTCTTGGATTTTTAGATTTTTGGAAATTGAGTTTAAGGCTAAACTGTTCCGGCAATATAGCAACTTGGATCAGCAGACATTTGACTCCTTGTTGGAGAGGTGCTTCCTTCCACCTTCTACCCTCTTTCTGTCTTCCTTTTTCTACAGCATTTTCATCTTCTCATTTTCCATACCATGAGTCATATGGAAATGCATGAAAAGTGTCCATTTTCACCTGGATACCTCTGCTAGAATATTATGAAGAATTTTTTGGAATTTCTAAATTAGAGTTTTTGAACTTAATTTGATCCTAGTTTCTGATGCCTAAAAGATAGTTTATTGTGTTCTTATTTAATAAGTACATCTAAACTCCAAAATAATAGATATTGGAATAATTTTAAAAGCTCTATTTAGCTTTTTATTTTCACCACAACCAAATTAGCACCAAAGCTTAAGTTCTACCAGTATGAATATGGGAAATATTTCTTCTTAAGTAAAAAGTCAAGTTTCTGTCCTCTTTCTAAAATACTTTGAATTAGTGGATACCGTTACCTATGTTAGAAAAGAATGAAAGTGTATTTTGTGAAAATATTCAAAATTCAGAAGAGCAGGTTTAATGGAGAAGGCTTGGGGGAAGAGTCCAGCCTGGGTTCCGGTAAACTTGGGGCAAGGAGAGCCCCTTGGGTAGCTTTTCCAGAAACTAATTTACAAATGCAATTCTAGAGAAATGGACCGTTTTGTCAGCCCCTCCCCCGGACTAAAGAAGCAGGGCAGACAGGGTGTCTTTACTGGGAGTCCCGAAGGGACCCTCATGATTCCAGGGCAAAGCTTCCTTTGTACAACTCCATTTCAGAGTAATTTTTTAAGGTATTTCTAACTTAAGAATACTTTCAAGGAGAACTGCTTGCTCTTTCTTCCTATGAAAATGGTATGCCATTTCCTTGAGTGTGGCCTGAGATAGAGTGTCCATGTCTTGGTCATTTTAAATTTAATGGGCATGTCTGCATGCTCTGAATCAAAATCCCTGTCCAGAACAGGACAGGGGGTTGGCGTTGTCAAGGTATCTCACTTTCTTGGTCCCCTGGGAAGGATGAGATGTTCATAGTATGCAACACCACTCAACAGACACCATTGGTACTTGGTGCCAAGTCTGCTCAAATTTTAACTTGAGGATTCCAGCCTGGGGAAGAAATAAGACATCTAGACTTCCTTTCCACGTTAGTGTTGGCTATTGTAATGAAAAGCGACCAGGTGACTTCAGGGTGAAATGAGATGCCCTCTTCCTAGGCAGGAGGAGTCACATGAGTATGCCGGGGTTGGTCTTCCTTCAACACAGCTGAAGAAAGTGTAATTAGTTTTTGAAAGAAGCCTCTGATTTTTTTTTCCTGTAACAACAGACAGGCTTTGGTGTGTGGAAGGGACTCATGACCTTGCCTCCTTCCTTTCCCACAGGGCATGTGAAGCGTTCATCCACGCCAGCCAAACATTTCCTGACCATGCAGTATTGCCCCTCTTCTGCAAATGCCTACTTCCAAATCTCATTCAACCCGAATGCTCCCATGGCTCACATGTGCACGTGCTAGAGAAGCTGAATGTGATATTCCACTAAGGGAGTAAAACACTGACTATCAAAGAGCAAAAGGATTTTTGTTTTTATATAACCATATTATTTTATCTTCTCCCCTTTCTATGCAATTGTAAATTTATGAAGAGAGAGGTGTTTAGAGATGGTAATCTGTTTGCCAGTGATTTGTATAATGTACACAGCCTTGGGAGTGGTGGGGCTTCTAATATGAAACTGCTTTTAGTAACCCATGAGAAAAATTGCAAAGATCAGACCATTTACATTTTTTACATTCCCTTCTGGTGTGTTCAAATATTACCTTGGATGAAACTAGCACTTATTATTGATTATTTTACATTATATTTTGTATTTATAATTCATTCAGCCAATGGACCAAATAGATTCTTGTAATTTGTTGTCCATGATTTGGCCAAATGAAATAAGTTCACATATTTTTTTGAATCAATATTTTTATATATGGTTAAACAGCAAACTCGGAATAATACTACTTAACTTTATTTTCATCAATACTCCTTCTGCAGTGAACACTGGATAGCCACAGTAAAAATCCTTTGGACATAAATTGGCAATGTCTGATTGGGCTTTTTTGTTCCCCTGCCATTTATTATTTTCTTGTAAGTAGATCTTGCGTTTCTTTTATTTATTTACCTTGCAGTCTATATGTAGTAGGAAAACAACACACATGCAACTGTAATCATTTCATAGATCATTTTACCAAAGGTTTCCCATTTAAGCATACTTTCATATTATTTGATGTAGAAATAAAACTTCGTACACCTTTCCTGGCACCTTCACTCTACGGTCTTGATACATGGACACAACGCACTTTTACCCATTCGTGAGCCAAAACATCATGGTCTTTAGTTCCCTTTGGAAATAATCTTATTCTTGTTATGTATATGTATTCTTCAAGTCCTTGTATTCTTGCGCAGGACTGGACCTCATAGTCTCTCTCTATCTTTCTGAAAGAAGACCGGCATTTTTAGTGCAGTCTATTTTACTATTGGGGCATAAATGGACGACGTTCGCTGACCACATCCTCATGAGCTAGCACATTTGGGAGGACTGTTAATCACAAAGCCAGAGTCTCTGCTTCTACAGAATGAATGATCAATTAAGTTGCTTGAGTGCATTGTACCCCTGCCTCTGGCTTTTCGAGTGCAATCAAACTGAGGATTTGGATTCCTTTTTTATTTAACATGTTAATTACTAACTATAAAGAAACACAATAAAGAGTTAAAAGGTAATATGTTTTTGATATCAAACATAATGTGTTTTAAAAACATAGGACATTTTAACTCGTTGGTACTCTTTCACTAGGATTGGCCTGAAGGGAGGCTTAAAGTCTAGAGAATTGCTATTCTTTTAGGATAGGGCTGGGTTGGGGCATCCACATCGCCAACGAATGTGGAAAAAACGCAAGGGTGACTATTTGCAGCATAGATATTTTGAAAAGAAGAAAATTGTTTTATATAAGAGGAAAGCCATGACCACCTTTCTACCTCAGAACCACCTTCCGCCATTGTGTTGGACGTAGCTTTATGCGCCTAATGTGCAGAGCCTAGGGCTTTCATCGGTCCATTTCATACCCAATAAAGTACCGCAGCAACAAAAGACTCCCGAATTCAGAACTCCAAGTTGTAGATTTGGCGTCTTACTTGTTCTTACTTTGAAAAGTCATGTATTAACTTTAGTTCTGCTTGTATTGTATGCAGAATGTTCTCTATCTGCTCTTACAGAAAAAAAACACGCTACATAAAACACTACATTGTAACCTTCTGCATAATAATAAAAGGAAATATACTGCAGTAACAACAATGGGAAATAAGGATATCGTTCTTTGAAATATGTGGTAAAGAACTAATCATAGATTGTCATCTAATCTGGTTACATATTGTGTTTTTCATCCTAAATAAAAGTAATTTTAACACAAAATGACTTTGATCTTTAGCTGTGTTCCCAGTGACTGAAACTGCTGACCTCTGAATGAACAGTAATGAAAATAGATGGTGAAGAGCAGCCTCTCTATCCTGATTAAATCTACATATTTTCTGGCAGTGTCTCTCCTATACACTAATCCAATCTCCTTTCATTCATTATCTCTTTCCTTTTTTACACTCTATCGATGATCATCATGAATTCTTAATTTTCCGTGCTAGATTCACAAGTTATTGATAGAGAGAAATGAGATGTCTAGATAGACCTACAAAGAACCTTCAGGCCTCTCGTTTTTCATAATAACTCCGCATTCCTGCTTTAGCTGGTATATGGTTCTCAATTCATTTTCTATTCTTGGGCTCCAACATTCACTCTTGGCCTCATCTGTGCATCGATTTTAACACCACCCTGGCTATGGCGTTTGATCCGATTTCTGAACCCTCCAGTGGGAAACAGTGTCAAGATCATGTTCACCTCTAATTCTAATAGTTAGAAGTTGCCAAGAATAGTGAATGAAATTCCTTAAAAGTATATCTGTTAAAAAGGACAAACTGAAGCCAATGTGGTGCTTCATGCCTTAATCCCAACAATCGGGAGGCATAGGAAGGTGATTTTACTGTGAGTTCAAGTTCAAGGGGGCCAGCCATGCTCTACAGGGAGTTTTGCAGGCCAGCTGGGCTAACAGAAGTACTGTGTCCTCAAAATCAACAAAAAAAAAAAGCAACACCCTGAACAACATTACCGCATGCTAAGACTTGAACTACTTCAAACATTCTTGGTCTTCCATGAACAAGTATCATTCCCATCATAATCACCAATGATATCCCAGCACTTACGAGCGCAACTAGATTCAAAGATGGGACGGTGAGGATTTGTTCTCATACACAACACTTCAGCTGCCAAGCATGGCCATCGACATTCTTCGCTATTTAAATTGTATAGTTGCTTCTTGAGTATTTTCCCTCGAACACAACTTTTAAGCAGTTCCAAGAGTCCCTTTCCTATTTCATTAGTTTAGCATCTCTAGTGGAAAATGTCCTGAAATACCACACCACATCTGCCCTCAAACCACACACAAGATCCAAAGACTTAACTAATATTACTGTCAGTTTGTGATAATCAACCGTGGGGCGACTTGGCTGGATCTTTAAACGGCTTACACCACTAATACGGCATATCTCATCTGGTGCATCTCCTCTTATCTGTCACAAAGTAAGGCTACATGCGTGTAAATACTCGAGGCTTTGGTATAGCAATACATGGGATGTGGAGATCAGCTCACAGAAAGGATTCTTGAGCCTCGGATTACGTGAGGTTTATGCTGGTGCTTTTTCCAGGTTCTAGTTGTAGCTGCCTTGTTGATATAGATGATAGCAGAATGTGATTCGTGAGATAGGTGATCAAGAAACTGGCTCCAATTTTTCAGCCACTAGCAAGCCACCTGGTCTTAGTTATCAAAGGCGGATGTTGTGAGGGTTTTGTCAAATTACATGAGGTCATAGAATGACAAGCGCTAGGAAAGGAAGAGAAAAAGAAACATCTCGGATGAGCTAAAAGTGTTACAGGCAGAGTTATAGCGTAACCATCAAACAACAATTTGAATGTGGGTCAATTATTTCACTATGATAAACTTCACAAATCGGTATGCTGAAGTAGAGGACTGTCTGACGACGCCAGATACCAATGTATCCACTTCCTTGAGTATCTGATCTATCACTTGGTGGAATGGAAGAAAGGAAGTAGCCTATAAACCCTTGTCCTGTTTTTTCTGATTTATCTCTTTATTGTTCTTTTTAAAGTCATGCTTATGACAGGTTCCGTACTTGGTGACTTGGGTACATTAAAGTATATATTTTTGCTTTGAGCTTTGTTGGAAAATATCCTTTNAAGTCAAGCCAGAACACAGTGTCTGTGAGGAAACATTTGCCGAGTGCTTTACTCTCCTATTCCACACAGCAGCAATAGGAGGGGTACCATATCAAAGTAGAACACAGAAGGGAGCAACATCTTTAAGACTGCATGGATGTATATCTTCAGTAGGATATATTCTTTTTTGGAGGGGGGGTTCTTTTTTGAGACAGGGTCTTCCTGTAGCCCCACTATGTAGACTGGGCTAGAACAAAACATATATTTTTTTTGGTCTTTTCAAGACAGGGTCTCCCTGTAGCCCCAGCTGTCCTGGAATTTGCTCTGTAGACCAGGCTGACCTTGAACTCACAAAGATCCACCTGCCTCTGCCTCCCAAGTGCTAGGATTAAAGGCCTAATTTTCTTTTAAAACATTTTAGTAAGCTTTGTCTAGGGGATTACCTACAGCCTTTTATTTGATGTTAAAAGGTATCATAGTATAGTGGATTAGACTTCTGTCTAGGATTGGACTATTTTAAATTTTTTTGCTTATGAATGAAGCATAACTCTGGCTTTTTATGATAGTATGTCTACATAATGTGTGATGACTAAAAATCAGCTCTTCCACCTGAGGTATAGCTCACATACTTACAGAGGTTCACTCTTTTGACTCTGATGTAATTCGTATACCTTGTGGGACTACATTTGCTTTTGTCTGATTCTTCTCCCAAATCCTAGGGCTCACAGGTTCCCTCCTGGCATCCCAGGAAGAACACCCTTCTCACCTTCTCTTTGTTCTCACAACGACCCAGCATAGGTCACTGCTGTCCTTTTTTTCTTCCTCCACATAGGAAAGTAAGAGATGGAAGGTGTGCATCTTGCCAGGTTGTCAGTGGCACTTCTCGTTGGCTGGAAGCAGATGTTGCACCATTAGAGAGCAGAGCTCCTCCCTTCTTTTCCCATGTTGCATTTGGACGTGCAGGGAAAGTATTAGAGAGCTAGTTAGATACTGCAAATTCAGAGGCCATAGTCAACAGCCTGTGAAACAGTGAAGTGAAATAGCAGGCAGGGAAATGGGCCTTGAGTCCTGCCTCTGGCATTGAGAGGATTGACATCCTGAGCTGCCAGGCAGGCTCCAAGAATCAAAAACCAAGATTGCTGTGTAGGCATTCTGATAAAGAACAGAGACTTACCACTTCTCCCTCCTGTAAGAGACAATCTAAGCAGGCCTGTATAGCCCAAAGTTCCTTTAGAGAGTTTAGAAAATTGTACAAAGCCTGCTGAAAATGGAGATCTGGACCGGCTTCATTTTGCCCGTTGTCTGTTCTCCTTTAGAGGGTACTGTATTCTGTAATAAACTGTCTTCTACCCTATACTCTTTGTGTCTTCTCAGAATTTTTTTTAATGGAGATTTCAAGAACCAGGAAGATGAGGTGTTCTCACTGAAAAAGTGAAAAGCAGAGAGCTAGAGGAAGGAATTTGGTAGATGTGGCCCTCACGAAGGTTCTCTGTGGGCTCTTTTACAAGGAAGGAACTGAAAGTGACTTAGACACCCTAGTCTAATACTTGTGCTATTGACAGAGTCCACGCAGGAATTACCGTTAGCCTAGTCCAGAAGGCCGTGGGAGAATAGCCTAGTCCTTTCTTTGATGTCAGCATGCAACCACTATCTTCCCTCAGTTTCCAACAAGTAAACCAGGATTGCCAGAAAACAAAAACTAACTGCCTCCAAGGACCCTTTGGTCAGAATTCATATGATTCAACACAAGACTATAGAATACTCTGTTCTAATACAGAAACCCAATACATGGCACAATCTAAGAATAAAGTTTTTTAAATTGAATGTTTGCAAATTTCATGTAGTGTGTTTTGACCCCATTTAGACCCCCCTTATTTGCACCCTTCTTATAGCCCCCCCATGGGTTTTCATGTGCTCTGTCATATATTTTAAGGCCCATCTAGTCAAGTTTGTGTCCCCAAATGTCCTTTAGTGTGCATCCATCCACTGGAGCCTGGTTAACCATCTAGCATCACACGAAAAGAAAAGTGATTCTCCCTTTCCCAGCAATTATTGGTTATCAGTAGTTCCTCAGCTAAGGTTGGGGCTTCTTACCTCTTTCCCATCTCTGTGCTGGGATTTCCCCTGGCTTGAGCTTGCTGGGGTCTTATATATGCTATTCCCATTGCTGTGAGTTCCTATGAGTAATACCCTGCTATCTGTTGTCTTGTGTTCATCCATTCTCTCTGGCTCTTACAATCTTTTCCCCCTCCTCTTACACAATGGTCCCTGAACCCTGGGTGACACAGTTTTGATATAGGTGTCCTATCCAGGCATAAACAATCTGCAGTCTTTTATTCTTTGCTTTTTGGGCAACTGTGGCTTTCAGGGTTAATCATCATCTGTCGCATGAGGAGGCTTCAGTCGTGAGAGTTGAGAGCTGCAGTAATGCTTATTCCACCCCCTGTTCCACTATATTCCCTGAGCCTCAGTGTAGAGGTTGCACTGTAGATGTGTCACTTAGGCTGGGCACCTCAAGACACTTAAAGACTAAAGTTTTGAGAATTTTTTTTTGTTACAAAGCTAGGAATTCCCTGAATTCTTTAGTGTATATTTTTAAGGAGCTAGAATATATTTTGGGTAGAATGTTTATATTTAAAATCACATGGAATACGGGAAACTAATTGGGAAAACTATCCTTGCTTCTGGCATTCAGCTAGAGGGTGGGGGAGACTGGCCCCTATGGGACAGTAAAGCTATTACCTCGCTCTGAATAGTGCATTCTCCACATTGCATGCATGAAAACTAGAGACTACAAAGCAGCACTGAAGTCCTCAGTTGATCTCTTCTCCTTTCTTTTTCAGCAAATGTCCCCAGCAGGCCACAGGTAAGAGTTAATGGCTTGATTGGCCCAACTGTTTTGATCCCAGCTTAGAGTAAGCACATTAACTACTGTTGAACTTAACCCTGGCTCATTCTCCTTATAAATGAGTAAACATGCTGATATCCTATGCTGCTTCATTCTCTGTAAATTTGCTGATCTGAACAGGCTATGTAGAGAGAGGGCGGCATTCCCAAGCCAGATTCTTCAGGTAGCAAAAATACTTGTTTGGGGTCTCTATGTTCTGATGTCATATTGTATTCTGTATAAAGTCACCATGGGTAGATTTCACTGACCTTCCCTGTCACAGAACATTGAGTTTAAAAATTTATACCACAAGGTAATGCAAAGATCATTAGTTCACAGGGGAAAGTTTCCATTTATCATTTAAAACTATATTGAGGTCTTCTGGAAGTGATAGCCTTAAACTTTTCAGTTTTTTTCTCTTACAAGGTTTTGGGCAGGAGATGGTGTAAAAGAGGCATGAATCTATGTTTCATAATATCAAAGAATGGATGCAGTTTCCATCCTAGCAGATATAAATAAAATATACAGGTGGTTATCAGGAAGTAGTGTGATTGAGTATTAGAAAAATTGTTAAGTATTGGTAATGGTAGACTTGGACCTTTGTTTAAATGGCTAAAAAGAATAGAGGATAAGATCCTCGGAAGAGAGAAACTCAAAGGATAGATGCCCAGAGTGTTGGTAAAATCATCCTCATGGTTGTTGAAACCACTAAGCTTTACAAATCATCTCAAAGTGGGTGATATTGGGAATTTTGTTCTCCAAGCAATGAAAGAACGTGACTTAAGGGGCCAGGAGGTAATTGCAGAATGGGTTGTTGTAGTCTGATGATGTGGAATGTAATAAGTATTTTAGGGAAAAGAGAGAAGCTAGGCCTGGAAGCCTGTGGGGCCCAGGAAGAGGCTCAGGGAACTATGGAGGAATGAAGGGGGAAAGTCTTAGGTGATGTTTATGAATTATGTGGAAGCTGTGTCTTATGATCATCTAGATATTGATTCAATTCAGCAGGGAAGGAAGTATTCTGAGAAGAGTAGAGGACATAGGTTTCTTTGATGATGGACCATGTGACCCAGAGACTCAGAAGAAGGGTTTGAAGAACTAGAGAGGGCAGGACATGGGGACATCCCTAAGGGGTGTGCAGATCTCTGTATGGAACAGAGCACAGGAGAACATTCAACAAGGCAGGGAAGAAGGCTGTGAGGAGTCAGCTTCCGTGGCTCATGGTGTCATAGCTGTGGTGACAGAGGTCAGGAAGAAAGAACCCTTGTGAATCCTTAAATAAAAGGCTCAGAGTTTAAAGCAGAAAGTGATCTCAGAGACCTTCTTCTTGGATTTTTAGATTTTTGGAAATTGAGTTTAAGGCTAAACTGTTCCGGCAATATAGCAACTTGGATCAGCAGACATTTGACTCCTTGTTGGAGGTGTCTTCCTTCCACCTTCCTCCCTTTTCTGTCTTTCCTTTTCCTTACAGCATTTTCATCTTCTCATTTTCCATACCATGAGTCATATGGAAATGCATGAAAAGTGTCCATTTTCACCTGGATACCTCTGCTAGAATATTATAAGAATTTTTGGAATTCTAAATTTAGAGTTTTGAATTAAATTTAGATCCTTAGTATTCTGATGCCTAAAAGGATAGTTATTGTGTTCTTATTTAATAAGTACATCTAAACTCCAAAATAATAGACTATTTGGAAATAATTTTAAAAGCTCTATTTAGCTTTTATTTTCAACAACAAATTAGCACCAAAGCTTAAGTTACCAGTATGAATATGGGAAATATTTCTTCTTAAGTAAAATCAGTTTCTGTCCTCTATTCTCAAAATACTTTGAATTATGTGATACCGTTATCCTATGTTAGAAAAGAATGAAAGTGTATTGTTGTGAAATATTCAAAATTCAGGAGCAGGTTTAATGGAGAACAGGCTTGAGGGAAGAGTCAGCTGGGTTCCGGTAAACTTGGGGCAAGGAGAGCCCCTTGGGTAGCTTTTCCAGAAACTAATTTACAAATGCAATTCTAGAGAAATGGACCGTTTTGTCAGCCCCTCCCCCGGACTAAAGCAGCAGGGCAGACAGGGTGTCTTTACTGGGAGTCCCGAAGGGACCCTCATGATTCCAGGGCAAAGCTTCCTTTGTACAACTCCATTTCAGAGTAATTTTTTAAGGTATTTCTAACTTAAGAATACTTTCAAAGGATGAACTGCTTGCTCTTCTTCCTATGAAAATGGTGATGCCATTTCCTTGAGTGTGGCCTGAGATTAGAGTGTCATGTCTTGGTCATTTTAAATTTAATGGGCATGTCTGCATGCTCTGAATCAAAATCCCTGTCCAGAACAGGACAGGGGGTTGGCGTTGTCAAGGTATCTCACTTTCTTGGTCCCCTGGGAAGGATGAGATGTTCATAGTATGCACACACATGCACACAGACACCATTGGTACTTTGGTGCCAAGTCCTCTCAATTTTAACTTGAGGATTCCAGCCTGGGGAAGAAATAAGACATCTAGACTTCCTTTCCACGTTAGTGTTGGCTATTGTAATGAAAAGCGACCAGGTGACTTCAGGGTGAAATGAGATGCCCTCTTCCTAGGCAGGAGGAGTCACATGAGTATGCCGGGGTTGGTCTTCCTTCAACACAGCTGAAGAAAGTGTAATTAGTTTTGAAAGAAGCTCTGATTTTTCCTTGAAAAATTGACAGGCCTTTGGTGTGTGGAGGGACTTATGGACCTTGCTGCTTCCTTTCCCACAGGCCATGTGAAGCGTTCATCCAGCCAGCCAACATTTCCTGACCTGCAGTATTGCCCTCTTCTGCAAATGCCAGTTCCAAATCTCATTCAACCCGATGCTCCATGGCTCCATGGCACGTGCTAGAGAAGCTGAATGTGTATTCCACTAAGGGAGTAAAACACTGACTATCCAAAGAGAAAAGGATATTTTGTTTTTATAATAACCATATATTATTGTTTTCTTCTCCCCTTTCTATGCAATTGTAAATTTATGAAGAGAGAGGTGTTTAGAGATGGTAATCTGTTTGCCAGTGATTTGTATAATGTACACAGCCTTGGGAAGTGGGTGGGGGCTTTCTAATATGAAACTGTTTTTAGTAACCATGAGAAAAATTGCAAAGAATCAGACCACTTTACATTTTTTACATTCCTTCTGCTGTTCATATTAACCTTGTATGATAACTTCACTTATTATTTGATTATTTTACCATTATATTTTGATTATTTATAATTCATCAGCCACATGACCAAATAGATTCTGTGTATTTGTTTCCATGATTTGGCCAAATAAATAAGTTCATATATTTGAATCAAATATTTTTATATATGGATTAAACAGCAACTCTGAATATACTACTTAACTTTATTTTCATCATATACTTCCTTCTGCAGTGACCACTGGATAGCCACAGTAAAAATCCTTTGGACATAAATGGCAAGTCTATTGGGCTTTTTTTTCCCCTGCCATTTATTATTTTCTTGTAAGTAGATCTTGGTTTCTTTATTTATTTCACCTTGCAGTCTATATGATAGTAGAGAAAACTGCAATGTAATCATTTCAAAGATCATTTTACCAAAGGTTTCCCATTTAAGCATACTTTCATTTTTGATGTAGAAATAAAACTTCGTACAACCTTTCCTGGCACCTTCACTCTAGGTCTTGATCATGAGACACAACAGACTTTTACCCATTGTGAGGCCAAAACATCATGGTCTTTAGTTCCCTTTGGAAATAATCTTATTATTGTTTGTATTTGTATTTTCAAGTCCTTTGTAATTCTTGGAACTCCTAGTCCTTTTCTTTCTGAAAGAAGACGGAATTTTAGTGCATGTCTCATTTTATCATTGGGGTAAATGGACAGACGTCTCCTGACCCATCTCATGACTAGCACCTTTGGGAAGGATGTTAATCAAAAGCCAATGTCTCTGCTTCTACAGATGAATGAAATTAATGCTTGAGTGATTGTACCCCTGCCTCTGCTTTCGAGTGCAATCAACTGAGGATTTGGTTCCTTTTTTATTTAACATTTAATTACTAACTATAAAGAAACCAAAAATAAAGGTAAAGGTTAATATGTTTTGATTCAAACATATGTGCTTTTAAAACATCAGGACATTTTAACTTTGGGTACTCTTTCACTGGGATCTGGCCTGAAGGAGGCTTAAAGTTAGAAATTGCTATTCTTTTTAGGATAGGCTGGGTGGGTTGGGGGGCAAGGGTGACTATTTGCAGCATAGATATTTTGAAAAGAAGAAAATTGTTTTATATAAGAGGAAAGCCATGACCACCTTTCTACCTCAGAACCACCTTCCGCCATTGTGTTGGACGTAGCTTTATGCGCCTAATGTGCAGAGCCTAGGGTTTTCATCGGTCCATTTCATACCCAATAAAGTACCACAGCAACAAAAGACTCCCGAATTCAGAACTCCAAGTTGTAGATTTGGCGTCTTACTTGTTCTTACTTTGAAAAGTCATGTATTAACTTTAGTTCTGCTTGTATTGTATGCAGAATGTTCTCTATCTGCTCTTACAGAAAAAAAACACGCTACATAAAACACTACATTGTAACCTTCTGCATAATAATAAAAGGAAATATACTGCAGTAACAACAATGGGAAATAAGGATATCGTTCTTTGAAATATGTGGTAAAGAACTAATCATAGATTGTCATCTAATCTGGTTACATATTGTGTTTTTCATCCTAAATAAAAGTAATTTTAACACAAAATGACTTTGATCTTTAGCTGTGTTCAGTGATAAACTCTGACCTCTGAATGAACAGTAATGAAAATAGATGGTATAGAGAGCCTCTATCCTGATAAATCTACATATTTTCTGGCAGTGTCTCTCCTATACACTAATCCAATCTCCTTTCATTCATTATCTCTTTCCTTTTTTACACATCTATATGATCATCTAATTCTTAATTTCCTGTGCAGATCCAAAGTTATTGATAGGAGAGAATGAGTGTTTCTAGTAGACCTACAAAACCTCTCAGGCCTTCGTTTTTTATAACTCAGCATTCCTGCATTTAGCTGGTTATGTTCTCAAATTCATTTTTATCCTTGGGCTCCAAAATCATTTGCCTATCTGTGCACTCGATTTTAACCACCCTGGTATGGCGTTTAATCGATTTCTGAAACCCTCCAGTGGGAAACAGTGTCAAGATCATGTTACCTAATTCTAAAGTTAAGAGCTTGCCAAGAACTAGGAAAAAATTCCTTAAAATATATCTGTTAAAAAGGAAAACTGAAGCCAATGTGGTGGCTCATGCCTTTAATCCCAGCAATCGGGAGGCAGAGGCAGGTGGATTTCTGTGAGTTCAAGTTCAAGGCCAGCCTGCTCTACAGAGTGAGTTTCAGGCCAGCTGGGCTACAGGGAGATCTTGTCTCAAAAACACCAAAAAAAAAAAAAACAACCCTGAAACATTCTGATGAGCTAATACTTCAAACATCTTGTCTACCATGAAGTATCATTCCCACTACTAATCACCAAGGAATTCCCAGCAACTTACTGAGCGAATAGTTCAAAAGGGAGGTGAGGTTTGTTCTCATACCAACCTTCAGCTTGCCACATGGCATCGACATTCTCTCTGTATTTTAAAGTACATAGTTGTTCTTGAGTATGTTCCCTCAACACACTATTTAAGCAGTTCCAGGTCCCTTTCCTATTTCATTAGTTTAGATCTTAGTGAAAATGCACTGAAATACCACTTACCACACTGCTCAAACCTACACACAAGATCCAAAACTTAACTAATATACTGTCAGTTTGTGATAACTCAACGGACTTGGCTTGGATGCTTAACGGCTACAATCCCACTATGGCCAATATCTTTGGTATCATTTATCTGTCACAAAGTAAGGCTACATGGCAGTTGTAAAAACCTCGCTATTGGTTTAGCTCATGGGATGTGGAGATCAGCTCACAGAAAGGATTCTTGAGCCTCGGATTACGTGAGGTTTATGCTGGTGCTTATTCCCAGGTCTAGGTAGCTGCCTGTTGATTGATGAGAGATAACTAGACTAGGGTGATCATAGAAACTGCATTTTTCCAGCCACTAGCAAGCCAACCTGGTCTAGTTCAAAGGCGGATGTGTAGAGGGTTTTGTCAAATTTGGTAGGTCATAGAAATGACAAGGCTAGGAAGGGAGAAAAGATAACATCTCGGTGAGCTAAAGTGTCACAGGACAAGAGTTATAGCTACATAGAACACAATGAATTGGGGTCATTATTTCACTATGTAAACTTCCAGGTATCTGAAGTAGAGGACTTAGGGCCAGATACCAATGTATCCACTTCCTTGAGTATCTGATCTATCACTTGGTGGAATGGAAGAAAGGAAGTAGCCTATAAACCCTTGTCCTGTTTTTTCTGATTTATCTCTTTATTGTTCTTTTTAAAGTCATGCTTATGACAGGTTCCGTACTTGGTGACTTGGGTACATTAAAGTATATATTTTTGCTTTGAGCTTTGTTGGAAAATATCCTTTCTTTTTTTAAGAGACTTTAAAAATTAGTGTGTATTAAGTCTCCCACCCCAACCCAGACTAACAATACAATTTCAGTGGGGTAGGGACAGGAAAATTTGGCATATCTGCAACCAAAATCTTAAGGAGAAAACCTCAAGAGTGAAAAAAATCTGAGAAGAGATTATCTAGGTGGGATAATACAGTAAAGGGATTATTCTAAGCTCAAACTTAATTAAAACTTTTTGGTAGATTAATAGGTAGGTGGCCCTTTGTTTTTCCACATGAGTGGGCACATGTGATGCATTTGTCCCCTGCCATCGAAAGCACTTGTTTAGAGATGTGGCATTTATTTGCACTTTACATAGACTTTCAAGCCAGTACTCCATCTCGCCTTGAAAACCTTCACACTTTGACATTTTAGAATATTTGCACTCCATTCCTCTTGTTGCTTTCATATATTCTTTCAGAGATTATTTGCTGATCCTTTTTGAATTTTATATCTCGGTAATTTGGAGAAATAAAAGGAGAATTTTCCCTTAGCCTCACTCTATTCATGGTCACAAATACTGATTTCGTAGTGGTATTCATCAGGGTTCAACAGCATATAAAAGACATTGTAGAAAAAGTATTCTGAAGGATCAGTTCACATGATTAGTCAGGCTAAGAAATCTTACCATCTTCTCTCTGTGGACTGGACGTCCTGTGAGGTGCTTGCAGTCCCAAAGCTCAAGGGCCAAGGAGGCCAGTGTGTTAGTCTCATTTAGAGACTCATGGCCAAAGAATTAGAATCTCAGTAATCAAAGGTAGCAGAGGATGAACTTTCTAGTTTGAGTTGAGAAACCAAATTTATCCTTCTTTCATTCTCTTCCAGTGCTCAGTGGACTACTCCTTCCCCACTTGTGGAGGTGAAGTCGTCCAATCCCTCAGTCCAATCACATTGACACATGGAATTATCCATCATAGTAATTAACTGGGACAAGTTACTGTGCGATATAATTACAATTAGGTCTTGATATTACTCTGTTAAGATCAATTGGGGGAGGAGTTAAAATCCTAATTTTCTAATCTGTACTACAAATCAGTTAATTTTTAAATCTTGTTTTTTTTTAAATTTAGATAAAAAGCCTCTACTATGCTGTTGGGAAGAATTAAATCATTCTACTACAAGTCTGGCTCAATTTGAGCTTCTCAAAATGCAGGACAGGCTTGCTCACTATACTCTTAACTCTTGTGAGCTATGATTACCCTAGGAATAACTGTGTCCACCCACACGTCACACCTGTCCCACACAATCTTCACGTGCACCTGTCACACCTCCATCCCCATCAATCAAGTTTAGTGTGTCAATAAAGACACTGCTTATCACACACACACACACACACACACACACACACACACACACACACCACTTGCTGGCTATGATAACCACAGCATTTCAATGATAATAAAAAATAAGTGTTAGGGAACCTTATGATTAACTGGAGGATATTAACTAACCACACATTAAAATACTTCTTTGCACCGGGCATGGCGGCACACGCCTTTAATCCCAGCACTTGGGAGGCAGAGGCAGGCGGATCTTTATGAGTTCAAGGCCAGCCTGGTCTATAGAGTGAGTTCCAGGACAGCTGGGACTACAGGGAGACCCTGTCTTGAAAAGACCAAAAGGCCGGGCATGGTGGCACACGCCTTTAATCCTAGCACTTGGGAGACAGAGGCAGGCGGATCTCTGTGAGTTCATGGCCAGCCTGGTCTATAGAGCAAGTTCCAGGACAGCTGGGGCTACAGGGAGACCCTGTCTCAAAAAGACCAAAAAAAAAAAAAAATCTTCCTTGACTTGAAATTTTATGGATTGTTATTTGGGGGGGGGGGCGGGGACCGATCACTGTCAATTGCTAAAAAGAGTAAGGGAACAGTCCCTGCCTTGGAGTGTTCCTAACATGTGTAGTAGATAAACCCACTGAAAGCAGTTGCAACAATAGTAATGAGAGGTAGAGGGGAATTAATGGGTCCTTGTACATAAGCAGCTGAACCCAACTTCCCCAGTATGTATTTCTAAATACAGGGATATCACCATATTTATGACACTAGCAACCTGGGCAACCATATCCTAATAAATGATGGCTGTACAATGGTGGTGGAAGAGTACTGAAGACATCACTGTGATCACTGGCAAGCAATTGGTGTGGCAGCATTTCTCTAATGAAAAGGTTCCCTAGTTAAGTAATTTTGAGATGCTCAGTGATGCTTTAGTGCCCTTTGGAGAATCACAGTGCTCATAAATATATTAAAGGCTTTGAGAAATCTGAAGAAAGGCCACGTGCCTTAATGCATATCACTGGATTTCTAAAGAGTTTAACCACAGAACTGTTTCATACCTTACTCCTCAGCATCCTGCAGTATGTGTTTGAGGTGGCAAATGAATATCTTATGTTTCAGTTTTGCCAATATATATTTAAGACAGCAACATGTGAAGTCTATTAAAATGACATGAGGATAGTAAAATGATTATCAACATTGATTTAGGATTTTGAAAAATGAGAGGAGCCATGCTTGACCACCACTAGATCCTTTTAAAAAGGTATACTAAAGCACGAATGAGGATCAAGGAAATGCTAAGAGGGGACTTACCGGCAGCTTAGTTTGTACTTCATTCAGAAAATCATTATTTTTACATAAAAATGATCTATATTTCTAAACGCCATGTCTTCAAGTTGACTAAGCCAGGTATGAATTTCAAAAATAACAGAAGGTGGGAATAGCCATGCATCTACAAGCTGTTTGCTGAGATCCCAATTTTTGTTCATTTCTTTGCTTAGTTAACAACAGAATGGTAGGCATGGAGTGCATGCCTGCAGCTCAGCCCTTGGGAGGCAGGGGCAGGAGGAGAAGGAAGTCACATAGCTAGACTGAGGAAGCCTGTCTCAAGACCAAAATAAATGAATAAAACTGAAGGAAGCAAGAAAGAGAGGGAGGGAGAAAGGGAGGGAGCAAGGGAGTGAGGGAGGGAGAAAGGAAGGAAGGAAGGAAGGGAGGGAGGGAGGGAGGGAGGGAGGAAGGAAGGAAGGAAGGAAGGAAGGAAGGAAGGAAGGAAGGGAGAAAGGAATTTTCCAGCTTTGCTAAACTCATCAAGAGAATATCCAATCAGAATGTGACCACCATATAATGGAGCTCTAAGTAACATATTTTTTTCTCTTTTTTTTTTTTCTTCCTTTTTTTTTTTGTCTTTTTGAGACAGGGTCTCCTTGTAGCCCCAGCTATCCTGGAACTCACTCTGTAGACCAGGCTGGCCTTGAACTCACAAAGATCCGCCTGCCTCTGCCTCCCAAGTGCTAGGATTAAAGGCGTGCGCCACCACGCCCGGCTTTCTCTTTTCTTTTTACTTAAGGGTTTAGTTCTTTCACACACAGGTTAAAACATTGGTGACAGTAGCGACATGCTCTATATGTTCACAATGTCTCAAATTCTTGAGAAATTACTTTGTGTACTGGGCAAATCTGAACTGGTTTACTTATTTCTCACATTTGATGAATACAAGATACTAAATCTCTAATAAGCAAACAGGGCCACTGAGAAGTATAAAGACGGCACACTGTCTTCTTGGTCTGTGGGAGACAGGGCCTGTTGGAGTTCAAGGGACCTGTTTAAAGTCTCATAGCCCTGAATATCTCAACTTGGAGATGTGACTTTATCAGCTTTCTCTTCCTTAAATTGACCAAGCCAAAATCAGGAGAGGGGAAATTACTAAAACCTTTAAATCCCAGATTCTCCCTGAAGAACATTGATTCTTGATTTCCCAGTCTCCTTTCCACATATATAGAGCTTTATCCTACCATGTGTGTGTGTGTGTGTGTGTGTGTGTGTGTGTGTGTGTGTGTGATATTCTTTATGTTTATGGATGTGATTCTTTATCTTTCAATAAAAGTCTGTTTGACTGCCATTCTCTGCTGGTCAGAGATTTTTCCTGCCTTTCAGTTCTTTTGTTGGCTGAGAAAATGAAGCCGACCATGGCCCCAGACTGATAAGGATACCGACCCAAAACAAGGGCAACAGAAAGCAGACATTGGAATGCAGACAGATCCTCCTGAGATTAGTTATAACTTCAGGCCCCTTCGGTTTTATCACATACAGATCTGCTGTTCAGGCGACGTTCTTGAATCCTAGCAGGTAAGAGAAACTGGAGAACACTAGCAGTATTCCACACAGGCTGGCCTAGCTTCAAATACAAATTATTTAGTGAACTGATTTTATCTTAACCAGTCTAGCTATTAGAGAGCAGTACATCTCTTTCCTCTGTACCTCTTGAAGTCTGACTGAGCTCTCCTGGGACTCAACTCTCCAGCCACAGACTGGCTTAGGAATCTTCCCTTTGTGTCTGCTGGTTCCTCCAAATACCATTCAAACCATTGACAGCACAAAGCTGATTTTATCTTTTAATTTTTTATTTTTTTATTAATGCTTTGTGTATTTCATACATCATTTTCCAATTCAGTTCCCTTCCCCCCACCCCACCCCTACCCATCTCAGATCATGCATTCTTCCATAACTTTTCTGCATCTTTCTCTGTTTTTTTGTTTTGTTGTTTTCATTTTTTTTAACGATAAGTGATAATTTGTGAGTACAAGCATCCTTCATGCAAAACCAATTTGTAAGCAGTTGTGCTCAAACCCACACAGCTCATGGGTCCCACCATCCAGCAGGGGGGGCTTGTATGTTCAACCAAGTTGATCAAATGAGTGTCCAGTCTATATTGTTGTAGTTTCACCATTCACCCCAATCGCAGCCCTTACATTCTACCGCGCCCCCTCTTCTGCAGATAGCACAAAGCTGATTTTATCTTTTAAAGCAGTAGAAGAGAACACCGCTTTGTTGAGTTTTTGTGTTATCTCAGAGGGGAAAGGCTTGGTTAGGATTGCAAAAATCAGGGAAGACCTTGGGATGAAGGTTTTAATAGAACCATGTGAATACAGTTGTTTCCAGTTATGTGAGAATGACTAAACTATGATATGATATAAATGGGCTTCTCAGGAAGTTTTTATAATAAAGATTTTATATTGTTTTCAATACAGGTACTTGTGTAGGCCAGACTAGCCTCAAAATCATTGTGTAGCTGAGGATAATTTTGACATTTTTAAAAAAAAGTTATGACATTTATTTATTTGTTTGAGAGAGAGAGAGAGAGAGAGAGAGAGAGAGAGAGAGAGAGAGAGAAAGATATGCTTTGGCACATATATAGAGGTCATCCAGGTACTGCCCACATTAATGCAAGAGAAGAGCTGTGGGGTTAGAATTAGAGATGAGGGTGATAAGCAAAGCCTCCCAACTAATGATGTCTCTGAATCGTAGATCTCATTAGTAATATTATGCATCACAAAATGGTCCAGGGAGCTGAACGAACATCATTCCCTGGGAACAGCATCCCATCCTTTCTCTCAAAGGCCCATTTTTAAACATAAAGCATCTCTGTTCTGAACCACTGTTCATTCAATTTCACCAACTTCTCTGGCCAGGCTTTCTACAGCTGTGGTGACATTATTGAATGCTCTCGTCATATAGAACAGAATATAATCTAGAGTGTGTATGATTCTTCCAAGTGTCGAGTTTTCTCATAAAGTGCGAAATAGAGAATATTAAGATAAGAAGAAAATAATTCAGAATGCCTATTGATAGTAGGGTTCCCAAATCAGGACACAATTTTATACTTCTTAAAATGTTATCTAATGATTTATTTGTCTAGGAAAGAAAACAGATTGATTAAACCTATTATGGGTGATATCAGAGATTCTACTGAAAGTAGGCAAAAGTTCTTCAAGTCCTTGTCCAGACAGTAGGAAAAAAGATGATACTCATGGGAAGACTAGTGAGTTTTGTCTTTTGAACAAAAAAGAAAATATGAAATGATGTGAAGCCACTATGAAATAATTTCACACCACTTTTGTACTGCTCATCCAGAATATGTTGGTACCAGACAGCGAAAGCTGTAGAGCTGATACAAGACATCTGAGGAGAACCAGACATCATCCAAATATAGACCGTTTGTTCCTATGTTCTATTTCAGTGCAAGTTCAGGAACAAAACCTGGCTCCTGAGAGAGGTCACTGCATGCCATCTCCATGGTAACTGGGCCAAACCTTTTAAGATATGGTTTGATAAAGTTTTAGATTTCTTTTTTTTTTTTTTTCTTATGTGTATGAATATACTGTCTGCATGTAGGTTGGTGCACCCATGTCGTGCAATGCCTTGGAGGTCAGAAGAGGGTGTCAGATTCCCCTGGAACTGGAGTTAAAGATGGCTCTTAGCCGCTATGTGGGTGCTGGGAATTGAAACCGGGTCCTCTGCAAGACTGTGGTGCTCTTAACCGCTGAGCCATCTCTCCAGCCCCAAAGTTTTAGATTTCTAATGATATGTCCTGCTGTAGGGAGCCATAATTATTGAACTTTCTTAATTGTCTCTTAGTTACTGATCTGGGAAGACCAACTCTGTTAAGAGAACATCTACACCCATACACACACACAAACACATATGCACATACATATACACACATGCATACATACATACATACATCCTTAGTTTTCATCACTTCCCAATAATTCCACCAAATTAGGAACCCATCAGTGTACTGATCTCTTTATGAATTCAAAGCCTTTATGATCCAATTACCTGGTCCTACTAAGGAGAAGCTATCTATAGATAGATAGATAGATAGATAGATAGATAGATAGATAGATAGATAGATAGATAGATTGATTGATTGATTCTCATAACCAAACTGAATTCTTATGTACTGTTATTCTAAGCTTGGGCCATTTGAAGTTTCCTCTTTTCTACTTACTAGGTAGATATCTTGAAAATGCAACCCTGTGATGTTTTGCTACTCTGTGATGTTTTATTAGTCTGTAATATCCTGATGCTCTGTGATGCTTTCCATTCACCATGTCTAACTATTTATAAAATATGAAACTAAGAAAATTGGAAAGATTACCAAGTGCTTTAATGGGCACCTGGTCCAATTAGTCTAAGAAAAGTATAGACCGAATGTGTCAGATATCTAAACTTCTGCCAGCAGTATCTGCAATGAAGGTTTGACCAATTCCTAGCCCAGTTATCCTGGCCTTGCTATAGATTAAAGGGCATTAGATGACTCATCATGCCTACTTCGTACACTATGATTATAGCTTTCTGACTCTCTCCTGGGTGAAAGCAGTTTGAAGAATTTTTCCATTATACTTCCAATGACTGGATTCAATCCTGTGGAATTCTCTTGCAAATGATAACAGGCTAGCATACAAAATGCAGACTTTATTGCTACAATATTTGCCCTCAGGCCATTGTTATGAGTAGGGAGGCCAATGGGGATTTGAAAAAAGACAGTTGGGAGAATGATTTCCCAAATCCCTATTTTGTTAGCAGGTGTATGGGCTCATTAAGGAAGAAAACCAGTGTCTTGGTTTTGAAGACTGAACAGTGATTGCTATGGACTGGGACACAAAGACTGTTGAAAGAGTATTTACTAGGGGCAGCCACTGCCTGGGTGGTGGCTCACTCCCAAAGGCTGGCACAATGCAACACAGGTTTCAGGCTGACAGTGCAGCACCTGTGTTAGTTAAAAAACAATGCGTGGTTTTCATTCAATATTTTTTAAATTTTTTATTGATGATTTGAGTATTTTATACATTATCTTTCAGTCCAATTTAGACACATTCCCCTCTCCCTGCCCCTTACCCCACCCAGTTCATGCCTTCTGCCATACATGTCTTGAATCTTTCTCTCAGTCTTTCCAAAGTCTTACACTGCAGAGGCTTGTTGTTTTGGGAAGAATTTAACTGTCTCAGTAAGTTCTTTGACCCAGTCTTTATGTTGTTGTTCCCTCCCCTTTACTCCAACATATGCCTATATAACCATCACATATGTATCAAAATTATGACCTCTGAGAAGAAACTGTATGTTAATTCCAAAATATGTTTAATCATTCACATTTCCCTCCTTTAATTTCATATTACTCTAAGATATGAATACATACCTTCCACCCATATACAGTAATTACAAAGACTGAAAATAAGTGGTAGGTCAATTCTAGAGCCCATTAAGAGATTCACATTATAACAGCACATTTGCTTTCAGGTAAAAATAAATATAACAATAATGTTGTTCATCTTGTCTTTCAACTGGGATTTGGTGTTAGCATCTACGAATGAGGGTAACCATTTTTGGAATTTACATTTTTTTCCCTTTTAATTTTATATTACCCTAAAGTATGAATACACACCCTCCCTCCATATACCAGAATTACAAAGTCTGAAGATAAGTGGTAGCTTGATTCTAGATCCCCTTAAGGTATTCACATTATAATGACACAGTTGCTTTCAGGTAAAAGAAAATATTGCTCAGTTTGCCTTACTACTAGGTATTTGGTGCTAGCATCCACAGATGAGGGATACCATCTGTCATTTGTTTTTCTGGGACTGTGTTACTTCACTTAGCATAATGGCTTCGAGTTCCATCCATTTACCTGCAAAGTTTATGATGTCATCTTTCTTTACTCCTGCATAGAACTCCATTGTGTAGATGTACCACATTTTCTCTATCCTTTCATTGGTTGAGAGGCATTTGGGATGGTTCCAGCTTTTCACTATTGTGAAGAGAGGTGCAATAAACATAGATGTGCATGCATCTTTGCAGTAGGATGAGTCTTGTGGGTATATACCCAGGAGTGGTATGACTGGGTCATGTGGTAGACTCATTTTGAGTCTTTTAAGGGTTCTCCACACTGCTTTCCATAGTGGTTTTATGAGTTTACATTCCCACCAGCAGTGGATGAATGTTCCCCTTTCCCCACATCCTCTCCAGCATTTGGTGTCTTTTGTTTTCATGATCTTAGCCAGTCTTATTGGAGTGAGATGATATCTTAAAGTGGTTTTAATTTGCATTTCCTTAATTACTTATGATGTTGAACACTTTTTAAGATGTTTCTCAGCCGTCTTTATTTCCTCACTTGTGAAGTCTGTTCAGCTCTTTACTCCATCTCTTGAGTGGGTCATTTGTTTTCTTAGGTCTTTGTTTTGAGGAGTTTATATATTCTGGATGTCAATGCTCTGTCAGATGTATCACTGGTGAAGGTTTCCTCCCACTCTGTGGGTTTTCTCTTCACTTCACTGATTGTTTCTTTCACTGTACAGAAGCTTTTGAGTTTAATGAGACCCACTTGCCAATTGTTAACCTTATTTCCTGCGCGGCTGCTGTTTGATTTAGAAAGTTTTTTCCTACACCTATGTCTTATAGATTGTTGCCAATTTTTTCTTCTATCACCTTCAGAGTTTTGGGTTTTATGTTGAGGCCTTTGATCCATTTGGAGTTGATTTTTGTACAGGGTGAGAGGTAGGGGTTTAATTTTATTCTTCTACAAATGGTGATCCAGTTTTGCTAGCACCATTTGCTAAAGATGCTGTCTTTCCTCCACTGAGTCTTTTTGACCCCTTTATCAAATATGAGATGGCTAAAATTGTATGCACTCAAGTTTGGATCTTCAATTTTGCTCCATTGGTCTATGGATCTGTTTTTGTGCCAGTACCAGGCTGTTTTCATCACTATAGCCCTGTAATACAGTTTGAAGTCTGGTATAGTGATCCCCCATGTATTGCACTTTTCATTCAATATTTAGAGGACTCTCTCCTTTTGAACTCAGAAGTAGAAAGAAAATTGGGACTTGATTTTCTTTTAGAGCACTTTCATTGATTATCCACTTCATTTCCCTTTATAGATTTTTGGTTTATATCACAATTCTTTTTAGAATGCCTTTCTATTTGCAGATAGTAAGACTCCCTTCTACCTTGTACAATAATCTTGAAAAAAGTATCTAGGTGATTTTGGTTTTTTGTTGTTGTTTTGTTACTTTTCTGAGACAAACTCTCACTATGTAGCCAGGCTGGCCTGAAACTCAGAGATCCTCCTGCTTCTGCCTCCAGAGTGCTGGGATTAAAGGTATGTGTCACCATACCTTGCTTTTTATCTTTTATTTATTTTACTTTATTTATTTTTATTTTATGTGTGTAAGTGCATCCATGCCTGGCACTGCCCGGGAAGGTCAGAAGAAGGCACTGGATCCCTGGAACTGGAGTTACAGACCTTGTCAGCCACCATGTAGGTGCTGGGAATCGAACCTGGGTCCTCTTGCAAGAGTAGCCAGTGCTCTTAACCACTGAGCCATCTCTCCAGCCCCTTTAAAAATTTTTTTTAAAATTCTGTAAAGTGATATTTATTATAAGTTTTGTTCTGCATTTCTTCTAAGTTTTTTTTTAGTCAAAATTTTTGGCAAGGTACTGGAGAGTTATTAAAAGGACTATTTCCCATCTTAATTCTTCTTTCATATCATTCTGTATTTCTTTTTTTTATTGATGATTTGTGTATTTCATACATCATTTTCCAATTCAGTTCAGGCATATTTCCCTTTCCCTTTCCCTTCCCCTCACCCCACCCCATCCTAGATCATGCATTCTGCCATAACTGTCCTGCATCTTTCTCTCAGTTTTTTTTTTCATTTTTTAGCTATAAGTGATAATTTATGAGTACAAGCATCCTTCATGTAAAACCAATTTGCAGGCTGTTGTGCCCAAACCCACACAGCCCATGGGTCCCACCATCCAGCGTGGGGGGGAGGGCTTGTATGTTCAATCAAGTTGATCAAATGAGTGTCCAGACTATATTGCTGTAGTTTCACCATTCACCCCAATCACAGCCCTTATGTTCTACCATGCCCTCTCTTCTGCATATTGTTCCCTAGGCTTAGAAAAGGGGCACAGGTGGATGAGAAGCAAAACAGTCTACTTTCTCTGGAGCTGTTGTCTTGGACTCTGGTCAATTCTGGCTGTTTCCTTTCATGGGCTGACAGTTTGTCCAGGAATAACCTTTCGATCCTACTAATGAAGCACAAGCAATTAGATATATAGGTATTTAAACAGTACTAATTGTTATCGTAGGTTACTTTGGTATAGACACAGATGTTTGGATGGTATGTTAATCCATGAATTACATTTTTTTCTGTTAAATATGACAGGGTCTTACTGTGGCTTATAACATCTCCTAACCATTAGAGGATGTAAGCTTGTGGCATCAGCCATGGGTTATTCCTCCAAGGAGAGAGCTAATAGCCAATTAGATTTGGGATATACAGGCATATGGCTGCCTCTGCTGCACAGTATTTCCAGGCAGGTGAGGTGTAGCTGGTGCTGACGGAGGAGTCTTGCTTGACTCAAGGAGACCCATATTTGCTTTATTGGTTTAGTGGCCTTTGGTAACACTCTCTGGCATTCCAGAGACCATCTGTACACTTGCATGTGTGGTCTCAATACATCCCTCCCATGTTAACGTCAGGTCTTCGGCAGCAGGGTCTTATTGCCTCTCCTCCTGTAGGTATCCCAACTTAGAGGCAAGGAGCCCTTACCTTTTGTGGGGCCTTGGATCCCCTGGCCAACATCCACCTGGTAGAACAATCCATTGCTGATGTCAGAGCTCCTGTATTAATATATTTTGCCTGAGTGCATAGCCCTAGGACTTTAGTATTATATTTGGTTCTGAACAGAGAGTAATCCCTTCCACAGTTCCCATGTCTAGTAGTCAATTAAAGAAAGCAGTTTTACCGGTTTTATAAGAGATTACCTCTACAATAGTTGTCTCCAATTTACAGTTGGGGAGCGACCTCATCATTGTCATATTTCTCCTTGTTCTATGGGTGGGAAGGCAAGGAAGTCTCTCATATCAGAACCTTTGTGGCACCTAGAAGGTAAGTTTCATTAGGACTCATTATAACTAGTTGTTACATGTAGGATCCACAGAGGGGTTCGATGTTTATGGCAATCTGAGGCTTTTCTTCCTTTGAATGTTCAGACGGGTCAGCCTTTCCGTTGCCACTTTTTGGTACATCCTACTCAATGCAAACCTGTATCTTTTCTTTCTCAGCCGTTAAGTTGGTGACGTTTTGTCCTGTTGGAACAAACAAATCTTTTCCCATAGTTAGTTTTAAGATTTGAATTGCAAGGGTTTGATGAAAAGGTTTCATGTCTTTCTGTATCCCCCCCCCTTTTTTTTTGAGTATGAGTCTCCAGAAGACAGTTGTATTATACATGACTATAGGGTGGAGTCAAGGCACAGATTTCATCAAATTCACCCATGTTGTTTTGGGTGACTATATATGATTAACTTGGGAAGCAAACTTAATTTTTACGTTAAATCATCTTAAAGAGAATGCTACAAGGTGATACTGTACAACAGAGAAATTATAGAGAACATTTGTATGTGTCAATCCCAAAGTTCTTGCTCTACAGATTTTATGTAAAGCAAATGTGGGCAACAGCGAATTATATCTCCATTTAATTCAGATGCATTACCATTTTTATCAGATTCTGTAAACCAATGTTGTTTAATATACACATGTTTACTTTTACTTTTACTAAGTCCTAAAACACCATGTGTCCTGTAGACAGTGTCTAGGCGAAACTGGGTACTTGCTGAGCTCACGTCAATTAAATATGCCTTAATCGAATATACACCCGTGTCCCTCTCCCACCCATCCCCCCTTTCCAATTCACCATTTCAGTCCATTTTCTGATGCAGTCTTTCTGTTGTTCTTTTACTATGCCTCCCTCTCCATGAGAAATATTTATATCTGGGTTGTTGGTACTAGCATCCACATATGAGGGACACCATTTGTCGTTTGTTTTTCTGGGACTGTGTTACTTCACTTAACATAATGTCTTCCAGCTCCATCCATTTACCTGCAAATTTCATGATGTTGTCCCTCTTTACTGCTGCATAGTATTCCATTGTATACATGTACCACATTTTCTCTATCCACTCGTCAGTTGAAGGGCACCTGGGCTGGTTCCAGCTTTTTGCTATTGTGAACAGAGCTGCAATAAACATAGCTGTGCATGTATCTTTGCAGTAAGTTGTGTCTTGTGGGTATATACCCAGGAGTGGTATGACTGGGTCAAATGGAAGGCTCATTTTGAGTCTTCTAAGGGTTCTCCACACTGCTTTCCATAGTGGCTGTACAAGTTTACATTCCCACCAGCAATGGATGAGTGTTCCCCTTTCCCCACAACCTCTCCAGCACTTGGTATCATTCATGTTCCTGATCCTAGCCAGTCTTATTGGAGTAAGGTGATATCTCAGAGTGGTTTTAATTTGCATTTCCTTAATTATCAGAGATGTTGAACACTTCTTAAGATGTTTCTCGGCCATCTCTAACTCCTCCTCTGTGAAGTCTCTATTCAGATCTTTGCTCCATCTTTTGAATGATTCATTTGTTTTCTTTCTTCTTTGTTTTTTGAGTAGCTTGTATACTCTGGAAATTAATGCTTTGTCAGATGTATCTGCTGTGAAGGTTTCCTCCCACTCTGTGGGTCTTCTCCTCACTTCCTTTATTGCTTCCTTTGATGTACAGAAGCTTTTGAGTTTAATGAGGTCCCATTTGTCAATTGTCGATCTTATTTCTTGTGCAGCTGCTGTCTGATTTAGGAAGTCTTTTCCTACACCTATGTCTTGTAGTCTGCTGCCAAGCTTCTCTTCTATCACCTCCAGAGTTTGGGGTTTCACGTTGAGGTCTTTGGTCCATCTGGAGTTGACCTTTGTACAAGGTGAGAGGTAGGGGTTTAATTTCATTCTTCTACAAGTGGTGATCCAGTTTTGCCAGCACCACTTGCTGAAGATGCTGTCTTTCTTCCATTGTGTCTTCTTGGCCCCCTTGTCAAATATGAGGTGGCTGAAATTGTATGAGCTCAGGTTTGGATCTTCAGTTTTATTCCATTGGTCAACTGGTCTGTTTTTGTGCCAGTACCAGGCTGTCTTTATGACTATAGCCCTATAGTATAGTTTGATGTCTGGTATAGCGATCCCCCCTGTATTGCTCTTTTCACTCAGGGTTGCTTTGGCTATTCGGGGTCTTTTGTTTTTCCAAATGAAATTGAGGATTTTTTTTTCCAGGCCTGTGAAGAAACTCTTGGGGATTCTGATTGGGATCGCATTAAATCTGTACACTAGTTTGGGTAGGATGGACATTTTTACTATATTTATTTTCCCAATCCATGAGCATGGGAGGTTTGTCCATCTTCTGATGTCTTCCTCAATTTCCTTTTTCAGGGGTTTAAAATTTTTGTTGTAGAGATCCTTGGTGTCTTTGGTTAGGTTTGTTCCTAGGTATTTTATTGTTTTTGAGGCTATTGTGAGTGGGAAGGTCTCCTTGTAGTCCTTCTTCAATTGCTTGTTGTTGGTGTACAGAAAGGCTACTGATTTTTCTAGGTTTATTTTGTATCCTGCCACTTTACCAAAGCTCTTAATCGTTTCTAGGAGTTTTCTGGTGGAGTTCTTAGCATCCCTTAGGTAGACAATCATATCATCAGCAAAAAGGGATAGCTTGACTTCCTCTTTTCCAATTAGAACTCCTTTAATTTCCTTTTCTTGCCTTATTGCCCTAGCTAGGGTTTCTAGCACTATATTGAAGAGGAGTGGTGACAGGGGGCAGCCTTGCCGAGTTCCTACCTTTAAGGGGAATGCTTCTGTCATTTCCCCATTTAGGATGATATTGGCTGTGGGTTTTCTGTATATGGCTTTGATTACATTGAGGAATGATCCCTCCAGACCAATTCCCTCCAGGACTTTAAACATGAAAGGGTGCTGGATTTTGTCAAAGGCTTTCTCCGCATCAATTGAGATGATGGCGTGGTTTTTGTCCTTCAGTCCATTGATATGTTTGATGATGTTTATTGATTTTCGTATGTTGAACCATCCCTGCATGTCTGGTATGAATCCAACTTGGTCATGGTGGATGATTTTCTTGATGTGAGTCTGTATGCGATTTGCCAGAATCCTGTTTAGAATTTTGGCATCTGTGTTCATTAGGGAGATGGGTCTATAGTTCTCCTTTTTGGTTGTATCTTTCCCTGGTTTTGGTAGTAGCGTAATGCTGGCTTCATAGAAGGAATTTGGGAGAAGTCCCTCCATTTGTATCCTTCTAAACAATTTAAGTAGTAATGGTTGTAAGTCTTTACGAAATATTTTATAGAATTCTGCCGTGAATCCATCCGGGCCTGGGCATTTTTTGGTTGGGAGGCTACTTATTACATCTTCGATTTCTTCCTGTACTATTGGTCTGTTTAGGCTGTCGATCTCTTCTTGGTTGAGCTTTGGTGATTCCCAGGATTTCAGATATTCATCCATTTCTTCTAGGTTTTCAAACTTAGTAGAATATAAGTTTTTGAAGTAGTCCCGTATGATTGTCTGGATCTTTTCATTGTCTGTTGTGATATTTCCCCTTTCATCACAGATTCTATTGATTTGGAGTTGTTCCCTCTTTCTTTTGGTTAACTGGGCTAGAGGTCTGTCTATCTTGTTTATTCTCTCAAAGAACCAACTTTTGGATTCATTGATTTTTTGTATGGTTTTCTTTGTTTCTATTTCATTGATCTCTGCTCTGATTTTTGTTATTTCTTCTTGTCTGCTCCGTTTAGGGTTCATTTGTTGTTGTCTCTCAAGTATTTTTAGCTGCAGTGTTAGATCGTTCACTTGTGCTCTTTCTGTTTTTTTAATGTGGGCACTTAGAGCTATAAACTTCCCTCTTAGGATTGCTTTAAGAGTGTCCCATAGATTTTGCTGTGTTGTTTTATCATTGTCATTCAGTTCCAGGAATGTTTTTATTTCTTTTTTTATTTCTTCCTTGACCCACTCATTATTCAGGAGAGTGTTGTTTAGTCTCCATGTGTTCCTGTAGGTTGTAGGGTTTATTCTGGTGTTGATATTGAGTTTTATTGCACTGTGGTCTGATAGAATGCATGAGATTATTTCAACCTTTTTATATTTGTTGAGTTTTTCCCTGTGTCCCAGTATATGGTCTATTTTGGAGAATGTTCCATGAGGTGCTGAGTAGAAAGTGTATTCTCTGGTGTTTGGGTGAAATATTCGGTAGATGTCTGTGAGGTCCATTTGGTGTATTGTGTCATTTAGTTCAGATGTCTCTCTGTTTATCCTTTGTCCTGTTGATCTGTCTAGAGGACTTAATGGGGTATTGAAGTCCCCTAGTATTAGTGTGCTGGGGTTAATCTGTGCCTTGAGATCCTGAAGAATTGTCTTTATAAAGTTTGGTGCACTGATGTTTGGTGCATATATATTTATGATTGTGAAATCTTCATCGTCAATTGTTCCTTTAATAAGGATGTAATGGCCCTCTTTGTCTCTTTTGATTTCTTTTGCTTTGAAGTCTATTTTGTCTGATATTAGAATAGCCACACCCGCTTTCTTTTTGGTACCATTTGCTTGGAATACTTTCTTCCAACCCTTCACCTTAAGTTGGTGCCTATCCTTGAAATTGAGATGGGTTTCTTGTAGACAGCATATAGATGGGTTTTGTTTCCTAATCCATTCTCCCAGTCTATGCCTTTTGATTGGGGAGTTTAGCCCATTAATATTTAAGGTTACAATTGAAAGATGGATGTTGCTTCCTTTCACTTTATTATCCATTTGGACTTCTAGCCTTTGATTTTGCTCCTATGGTTATGTTTTTGTTAGTTTCTTTTCCTAGGTGTTTGAGGATTGTTGCTCCTCTCTTCTGCCCTTTGAATTGCTTCAAGTATTTTATGAAGAGTTGGTTTTCCAGACATGTATTCCATCATCTTGTTTATGTCATGGAAGATTTTTCTCTCTCCTTCAAGTATAGTCGACATTTTTGCTGGGTAAAGTATTCTGGGTTGGCATCCATAGTCCCTTAACACAGGGAATGCTTTGCTCCATGTTCTTCTTGCTTTCATGGTTTGAGGCGAGAAGTCAGTTGTAATTCTGATGGGTTTCCCTTTGTATGTGACTTGTTTTTCTTTTGTGGCCCTCAGAATTTTGTCTTTGTTTTGGGCATCTAGCATTTTAACTATGATATGGCGTGGGGTGTTTCTTTTCTGATCTTGTCTATTTGGGGTCCTATGTGCTTCTTGTATTTGTATGGGCTTGTCTATTTTTAGTTTGGGGAAATTTTCATCTATTATTCTGTTGAAGATCTGATCAATACTATTCTCTTGAGATTCTTCTCCTTCCTCTATTCCTATGATGCGGAGGTTTGGTCTTTTCATAGTGTCCCATATTTCCTGGTTGTTCCACTTTTGTGTATTTTTAAATTTTTCATAATCTTTATTTGAGCTTTTTAATTGCTCTGTGTTATCTTCCAGGTCTGATATTCTTTGTTCTGCTTCCTCCATTCTACTTCTGAGGCTTTTTCCTTTTCTTTCTTCTTGATTGACTGAGTGTTCTAATTCCTTTTTTGTTTCCTCCTGTGTTTTCTTTAGTACCTCCATTTCCTTTTTGAGCTTCTCAATCTCTTCTTTGTGCTTCTCAATCTCTTCTTGGTGCTCCTTTCTTCTTTGGTTGGCTTCCTTTTTCAGTGTTTCTACTTCCATTCGGAGTTTGTTTTTTTCTCCCTCTAGTTCTTTCTGGAGTTTGTCAATCTGTTCCTTTAGTTCTTTCCGATGTTTGTCATTGTATCCCTCTAGGTCCTTTTTGAGTTTTTCATTCTCTCTCTTTAGTTCTCTGAATTCTTCTTTATTTTCTTTAATTTCTCTGCATAGGTCTGCAATTATTCCTCTAAGATCTGTTCCTTGGGTCTCCTCCAAGGGGTTCCCATTGTAGCTATCTCCTACATGTTTGGTAGAGCCTGGTGTGGGATTATCCTGTGCCTTTCCCATGTTGTCCCTTCGTCATATCCCTGGCATGTGGGCTTCCCTTTTGTGTTCAGATCACAAATACCTTTTCACTATGTTAGCGGATGGTTTTCCTTTCCTCCTTCAGATGCTTTTTTTTTTTCCCCTTTCCTCCTCCTTGTTTATGGAGTATTGACTTGCCTAGGTTTCAGGCTTTCAATTTTGTTTATATATTGGATATTGGAAGCCAAAGCACTCTTCTGTTCTTGTTCTAAAGGTTCTCCAAAAAAAAGTCCACTTGGATTCTCACCAATTTCTAGCAGTGGCGGGGGCGGGGGGTGTATATGCCTGACCTAGCCCGTGCCCCAGTACCTGCCTGAGTGACTTCTGGCCAGCCCGCACAAAGGTGCAGAGGCACCGACCCAAACCCACCGCCGACACTCTGGTCCGGGCTCCAAAGGTGAAGGGCAGTCCCGCCCAGAAGTCCTCAGAGACGTGACCCCATAGCAGCAGCCCAGGAAAGAGTCCACCCCCAAAAGTTCATTCTGTATTTCTAGTTAGCACTGTTGACAGGAAGTAATGCACGTAAGAGGGAAACAACCTTCTGTCTACACTAATCAGTTCTGGATGGAACTGCAGTTACAAGACACCAACAACAGGAATGGAAGCTAAAGTTTTTTACTAAAAAAGGTGTGTGTGTGTGTGTGTGTGTGTGTGTGTGCATTTCTCAAAAAAGAAGAGCAAGTGTCAAGAATTTTTCTTAAATACCATGTTCAACTGAAGAGAAAATGTTGTGGGAAGGGGAGTGAGAGGGAGGTAAGGTTTGCAAAGGTGGCCAGAAAAAGTACCATAAACAGCAGTTAGGTTACTGTGCAGGCCATGCCTTCTAATTCTAATTAACAAGAGTCAAATATAGTTTAGTAATATCTCTTTGTCTCTAAGACAGATGATCAGAACCTAATTTATTTTAATGGGGATCTGGGGACAGATCTTTTCCTAAGAAATGGTGCTCAGTATGTCTACCTTATCTGAAACATCTAGGTTCTTCTTCAACAGAGCCATTTGGGAGTTACCCTTGAGTTTTTCTCTTTTGACTTTTTTTTTTTTTTTTGAAACAGAGTTTTGCTATGTATTGCAGGCAGGCCTTGAACTCAGTATGTATCAAGCTGGCTTATAACTTGCAACAATCTTCCTGCCTCAGCCTCTTGAGTGCTGAGATTACAGGCAGGTGTTACCACCCCTGACTTCTGTTCTACCTATGCTCCGAATTTTCTGTATCTGAGATTGCCTAGAATTAATTAGTTGATTTAGATTTGGAAACCCTGCATGATGTGTTCCTAAAACGATTCTACATTTATCTACATATTTCTCTGATTGTTCTACAGTTTCCAAGCTATTTGAGAATATTCTCAGCTTCAAGGGAGGTAAGCGCTTCAAGGGAAATAAGTTTCCCCTCTTCTTACAGGAATTTGAATTTAAGAATAGATTAAATTTTGGGATTTCTGGGATCCTAGTTTCATTTCTACTGCTGTGATAAAATACCCTGATTTTGAAAGCAAATTTCAGGTAAAAAGAGGTTATTTGGCTCTTAAATCCACATTACAGTCCATCCTTGAGAGGAAGTCAAGATAGGATCTCGAAGCAGCTAGGTGTATCCACAGTCAAACTCGGAGAGAAATGAATGCATTCATGCTTAGTTCTCATCTAGCCACCCACTCTCAGGGTAGGTCTTCCCACCTCACTTAACCCAGCTAAGAAAATCCCTCCCAGCCATGCACACAGGCAGAGGATTTCTCACTGAGACTCTCTTCACATTCTAGTTTGTGGAAAGTTGACAAGTAAAACTAATCACGTAGGACAAGAAAGAGGGAAGAGGAATGTGCCAGAGGGAGAAATAAGAGGAAACAGAAGGAAAAGGAGTTTTGTCCCATATCCAAACAGGAGTATCAGAGTAAAGTTGTCAGGCTCATATTGTGATTCTCAAAAATAGAATTTTACATTTTTATAGTGTCTTTTGCTTTGGCCCAGACTTTTCTTGGGTTTTAAAAAGTGTTATTTATTTATCTTTATATATACATACACACACATATCTTTTGCCTGAATGTACATAAGTGTACCATGTGTGTATAATGTCTGCGGGGGCCAAAGGAGGGTGTCATCCCCTGGAACTGGAGCTTTAGACAGTTGTTAGCCATTGTGTTGGTGCTGGGACCTGAACCTGGGTCCTCTACAAGAAAAGCCAGGACCCTTAACCACTGAGTAATGTCTCTAGCTCCCAGAATTTCCTAAAGAAAAACTTTGGAATCTAGATGTTTTATAGAAGTTTATTCATACCAATAAAAATTTGCAAGCAGTTGAATGTTTGATATTTTATTCTCTTTTGGTTCCAAGATACCTCTCAGATGAACCCATTTAGTTATATCAAAAGTTTTCCCAAGATGACCACTGTGATTCTAAGTTATTCTTGGTGCATGATGCCATTTCAAAAGCTGAATTCATAATCTAAAATTTTAGCATAAATCTGAGATGCAAGAATAGGTACCACCAGACATATATTTGACCAAGACAAAGCCATGGGAATCAGAGGGACAATGGTCCCAAGTATTGTCTGTGCACCTGATGGTCCGGCCTTCCCCATGCTTGGAATTTTTGATTGCAGACCTGGCAGGAAGGTCTTGAAGGCAAATTGTTCTCAGCAGTGGACTTCCATGGACAAAACAACCCAAGACTAAGTGAAGCTTTCATGTAATTTGGGAAATAATCTGAGATACAGTCCATTCAAATAAGACCCAAGAAGAAGCCTCCTGAAAGTCACAGCCACCGCAGCCTGTTTCACAGGAGGACTTGAACCTCTGCTCCTTTGCTTGGATGAGCTTGATGAACATACAAGTGACAGGGACAGACAGAAGCAAGTAGCTTGGGTAACACTGAGTCAGTTTGCAGAAGAATAAAAGCTTCTAAGTTGTGATTATGTAACAAAGAATTTCTAAAGTAGATTTATTTTTCTTTTTGGTGCGTGTGCGTGCGTGCGTGCGTGTGTGTGTGTGTGTGTGTGTTGTATGTTCGTGTGTTTGTGTGAACTCTCAGGGGACAGAGGAGGATGTTGGGCATCCTGCTGTATCACTCTCTACCTTATTTCTCCCAAAACAGGGTCTTTTACTGGACTTGGAGCTAGCTGGCCCATGATCCTCCTGTTTCTAACACTACAACACTGGGGTTTCAGGAATACATGCTATCACATCTGGCTTCTTATGTGAGTGGTGGGATTTGAACTCTTCATGCTTGTGCAGAAAATACTCCTACCTATTGAGCTGTCTCTGCAGCCTCTAACGTGGATTTCTTATCCTAAAACATTAAACTTGGAATATAGGAAGCTTATTTCAGAATTTCTAGTTCAATGGCATAGAGCGTGTAATATGCATGTGTAGAAATTTCCCCAGTGTGAAGGGCCTTTCAAATACCCATGTTCAAAGACAGGAATCTTGAGTCACTGTAACAACCTTGGTGAGATTGTCAAGTACTGGCTTTCTGAGAATAAAAATCTAACAAAATATTCAAGTAACTATTGATAAAACAAAGCCAACAGGGGACACTGCTTGATTAAACATGAAGCAAAGGGCCAGATGGAAAAGGACTTTACCTCTCAAGTAATGTGGATTTCCAATGTAGGGTATTATTATGACTAGATAAAGATCATGATCTGATAGTTTAGGACTTGGTGACATGGCAAACTAAAATTTTTGAGGCTGTTAAACACTCAAGTCTGAGAGGTGAGAGATGTTTGATGCCATCTACTGAAGAGTCAGCTCAAATCAAGTTAGAGGATATTCCTAGAATAAGCAATGAAGTTATTTGTGATGTTTGTTTTCTTGGCAAGAGATTGCTGGGTAGTGAGATGATAGTGATGAAGACAGTGAAATGCTAAAGTGATGTGAGAAAAAAATCATGTTAACCGACAGTGAGTTTGAGTATATAGATTCTAGAAGACAATTACACCCTTTATCTCATTTGGTGTATTGCATATACACAAAAGGTAACTTCTTTAGTCCTCTGCATTGTGATGATTATACTAATGATTAAAAATAGACCATAGGCTTGGAAATGTCAATTAAAATTAGCCATGGGGCATACAACCAAAAAGATTTAAATAATATTCATCTTTATTATTATTTCATCTTGTGTATCATTAAAGTGCTTATTGGTATTTTTATGTTTTTTATCTAAATCTTCCTCATATCAGGGTTGAGATAAGAGCACATGATATATTTTGCATGAGTGTGGCAAGGTATTGTTTTGTTTTAGCAATTCAAACTGAAGCATAATGCACAAATTGACTTATTTGGGATACAGGTTTTTAAATGAAGAGGTTAGATACTTATATGAGTGCATATAAATACAGGATACTTATATGCACTCATATTTTTCATATTTGACTTGTCCAAGATAAAACCCGCTTTGAATCTAGTTTCTTTCTTTCTTCCTTCCTTCCTTTCTCTCTCTCTCTCTTTCTCTCTCTCTCTTTCTCTCTCTCTCTTTCTCTCTCTCTCTTTCTCTCTCTCCTTCCTTTCTTTCCTTCCTTCCTTCCTTCCTTCCTTCCTTCCTTCCTTCCTTCCTTCCTTCCTTCCTTCCTTCCTTTCTTTCTTTCTTTCTTTCTTTCTTTCTTTCTTTCTTTCTTTCTTTCTTTCTTTCTTCTCAGTGCTGGGGACTGAACCTAGAGCTCTTCACAAGCTAGGCAAGTGCTCCACCACTGAGTCACATCCCCCAGGCCCCTGCTTACTTTTAGATTCACTTTGATAATTTAGGGGCTTTATTCAATCACTCTTAGATTCTGCTATTAAATCTTTCCTGGCACTTCATTAAAAATTCTGATGATAAGCTCTGCCTTTAGGAACACCCGTGCTGCTCCACAGGTTTGGTGCTGGAGCCACTGTGTGTGCTGCTCAGTCATCACCAAACCCCGCAATATAGCCAATGTGCCCTAATTCAGAGATGAGAGAAGTTGCTGGGTAAAGACACATCCTCAGCAGGCAGCCCCAGGCCTGCACTCTGAACCCACGTAGACCTCACTCTGGAACCGTGTATTCACCTCTAAAAACAGTCTCTCCACAGGGCAGAAGTTGCACAGATAATTTAACATCAAGGAGGTTAAAACTTCAGCATGGCCATGAAACAAAGCCCTTTGGGAAAGATAACTGTTTACAAAAAAACTACAAACTTTCCTTGCTACTCAGTACCAGACAGTGGCTTGGAAAAACCCAGCTGGGTGCCTCTAGTGTTGCCCCCAACTCTCATATCAGAGGAATTCTGGGCACCAAGCCATTTCTTGTTGTTGGACAGGTGCAGAGAAGAGTTAATCATAGCCTCTGGTTTGCCGTCACACGATCTCCCAGCTTGGTGCCGGGGCCCTCTTTCATCTCTCTTGCTTTTATCAGTCTGATTATTCCCTTTATTGCTACTTTCCACTCCCTTCCTGCTCCGCCTACCGCCAAGGCAAACATTTCAAGGTGCCTAATGCTATCCTATATTAACGTGTTCTTGAAAACCTTTATTGTGCTTTTCGTGCAAGTGTTTGGATGGCAGTCAAAATGGCCATCAAATTTCAACATGAGTTTCAGGGTTGACACTTAAACTACATCAGTGGTCATCCAGAATCAGGATAGAGATCTCACAGGAGGTACCTTCAGGCCACCTTGATTCTGGATTCCAGCCTCTGAGAATGTGAGAAAATAAATGTCCATTGTTTAAGCCACCAGGTGTGTGGTATTTTGTGTGACAACCAAACAGGCTGAGTATAGATTCTGAGCAAAGAGAGCACCTTTGCAGGCATGACTGCTGACCCTGAAATGTTTCAGACATGGGGCAATGATAGGATTATCAGCACGAAGTTCATTTGTGCTTCACTTAGCATAAGGTGTACTGGAAGTCACTGTTGAAAAGAAGTCATAAGCCAGATGACCCCTGCTCCTCTATGTCGGAGCAGAGCAGAGGAGCATCCATGAAGGACCGTCTCTCTGACGTTTAGTGACCTAGCAGCTGCTTCGTAGAATGTACACCCAAACACTGATGCATACTTTCAGACTATTTCTTTCTTTCTTTGATACCTAGAATAGGAAAACCCAAACTAAGAAAAGTTTTGCTAGGTGGTAGGTGGTGAATTAAGTTTTCCTTCTTTAGTACATCATGGTTGAATCTGTCATTTACCAATAGTGTACATACTCACTACCAATGTAATTGGTAAACCATGCTATTAGATAAACGTTAAGTACTGGATTCTCCTTAAGACGAAAACTGATTTTGTGTTTGGGAAAATGAAAAAATGAAAAATGTAGAGTTTGGAGTAAGACGGTGACATGTCAGGGGTTTGAGGAAGGAATCTAACTGTCCCCAGGAGGCAGGGGAGAATGTGGCATGATCCTGGGAAGGGAGGAGACAGAGGACACCATTGGGGTCTGAACAGAGACAAGGTTTGTGAACAGAACGCTTTCCTAGATTCCTCAGCTCTGCAGTACACTTACTATACCTGTGCCCAATGTGAGTATGTGTTATGAACTAAAGTGAAAGGAGTGGTGTGTGGCCTGGCAGTCACCGAGGCCTGGGCAGAGCTGTACAGGTGGAAGGTAACCGGGGAGCCAGGCGTCAGTGTCCACAGAGCTCTCTCTTCTTTGTTCTCTTTAAATTGTTCACTTGGGGGGCTGGAGAGATAGCCTAGCGGTTAAGAGCACCGACGCTCTTGCAGAGGACCCGGGTTCGATCCCCAGCACCCACATGGCGGCTAAGAACCGTCTGTAACTCCAATTCCAGGAGAACTCCAGTTCCAGGGGAATCCGAGACCCTCTTCTGACCTCCGCGGCATTGCACGACACGGGTGACAGACCTGCATGCAGACAATACAAATTCATACACATACAAAAATAATAATAAAAAAAAAAATAAAAAAAAAAAAAAAATTGTTCACTTGGTATGTTTGAATTATTGTAACCTCGAATTGGCCTACATTCTCTTAATAAACTGACCTTATCTCATTAAGTACTGTATGTATACCATCTATCCATCAATCTTCATCATCATCATCATCGTCGTCATCATCATCATCTATATAAAGATTGGCAGAGTTCACACTGAAGGTTTGAGTTCCAATGGGTCTTTTTAAAAATTAAGTGGCCAAGTCAAATAGACCTTCAAGGACCTTAAATCCTATGACTAGAAAAGACCAAGTGGTCTCGCATTTCTTAGACATCTGAATAGAATCTGAAGGAGTGTCCAGTTAAAATGTCTCATTACAACTTAACCCTACCTCTTACCCTCACCTTCACATGTTTACCTGCTTGCCTTCCCAGGAAACCTGGGTCTAGGAGAGGCAAGGAGTAGAAGAATATTGTGTCAGGCTGCAGAAAGGGAAATTGAGAGAGGCCTGGGAAGAGGTTGCCATGGAGGCCAACTTGCAGAAGGCAGCCACTGAGCTGGGCTGGAGTTGTGTCAGATCAAACACATTCTCAAAGTTTGACCCTCTTTCTAGATGTAGAGTCAAGTGGGACCTCATTCTGCCGCATACCCATCTCTTACACAGTCTTGCTCCGTTTTGATGTGCTGGGAACCAGGTGCTGCTGGTGTGCATCTGAGACGATGCATCATTTTCCTTCCCTCATTCGTGGCCAGCAGCAACTTCCCGAAGCATGAACTTGGCTGGTTCCTCTGGGTGGTAATGCAGCATACTTTCTAAATGGCTGCATCACGTTTGACTATGGAAACAGAGTTAGAAAGGACAGAGTGGGTACAAGACTAGTTGTTTTGCCATGAACTGCTAACAAAGACAAAATGGCTCTCTCTGACACTTGACAGGTCTTTTTTGTGCATCTTCTACATCATGATGCTGACCAGCCTTTATTCCACAATATAAAGACAAAGAGGAAGACACTGTCTGCCTCTGTTAAGGCAGCACTCCTTGGCCTCTATTTCTACAACTCACTCTGCAAGCAAAAAGAATTGGATTTTGACATAGTTCTCTCCACAGTAACTATAGCCCTATTAAGTAAAAAAAAGATGAAAAAAGGTAAGAAAACTTGATGTAACAGGGCATGGGACTCAATGAGAGTGTCACTTGCCTCCTGGTGTCATGTTTGACTTAACTGTAATGAACACATTGCCTTGCAGGCAGAAACCTCCAGCTAGTTGTGACAGGTTCATTGTCACAGAAGGGTGACGATTTCACTGCAGTAGACAAGTGACACCTGGGGCGGTCTTTTGTCTTTTTTGTGAAAAAACATCTCATTTCACCCTTCACTTAATTTACTTAATTGGAAATTAGAATTTGCCTTATTGGGACTAGGATGCTCACAGTTCCCCCCAGGACCACTACCTGACACATGCTCTTCATAGCAGCCATCGATGGCCAGAGAGAAGACGTTGGGCCGATGATACCCCTTCTGGAGCTGAACTGATCCATGCAGACTATCTTTTCCCTGTGTGTACACACAGAGGAATGCATACTAATTAGAAAACAACAACAACAACAGAAAGGACTGCATCAAAGAACTGACTGAAACAGTGAACTTCTGCTCAAAACAGTCAACTTCCACATGGAGAATATTGAGAAAGACTGAGAAAGAGATGAAAAGCATGTTTGGCAGAATGCATGAGCTCTGGTGGGGTGGGGGATGGGGGAGACACGGGTCTAGATTTGATAAAAAAATATATAAATAAATTTAAAAAAAGGTATGCATGCAGAAACTTCTAGTGACACTCCTGTGCCTCTCTACCCACAAAGAAACTTCCTAGAAACTGGCTCCTTTCTTTACATGCCCTGCGCCATTTTGACAGCCAGGATTCATAATAAAATTGGTTACTAGGGGCTTGGGATGCAGATTATTGGGTACAGCACTTTGTGTAAGTGTGAAAACCTGAGTTTATATTCCTGAACCCAGGAAAATTGGATTCAGTAGTGCATACAATCGCAATCCCAGTGCCCCTGCAGGAGACAAGAGGCCCAGTCAGGAGGATGCCCAGAAGCTCCTGGGCTAGCTAGCATGGCACTCCTGGCAGTAAACAATAAGAGACCCTCTCAACCAAGGTAGAAGGCAGGTACAGACAGTGGAGGTTCTTCTCTGACCTCCACATGCATGCCAGTGCACTCTTACATATATATATATGCCCACGTCACACACACACACAAACAAGCACACACACACAATCATACATTCATGAGTAAAAATTCAGTTACGCAAGGTTCTCAAATACATGATAGCAGAAAAGACAATGTGGTTGTCTGTGGCTCACATACACAATACATGAGGGCTCTGGTTCACAGGTACGATATTAGAGGGACCCACAAAAGTGCTGAGGAGGCGGAGTCCAGACAGAGATGAGAGGAAGCCCAAGAGTGGCTTGCCTGCCCTTGACCCTTGATGCTTTTGAAACTCTTGTCACTGAGGACTGATAGGACCAGAGATATCCAGCTGTGTCAAAGCCCAGTCACGCTGAAAAGGGAACATTTCACTGGAAACTCAAGGGAGATAAAAGCATAGCAGATGTAACGTGAAAGAAACAAGTGTTCCTAAGTAGAAAACAATCCTTGGAAACACATCTTGTCTCCCTTGCTATCGTCACACTCCATCAATAGCCAGTTTCCTCAGATACAGATGGTGTGAGACAACACCAGGACTCTCCACATGGCAGATGACAGCTCTCGAAAGCGTTTACTGTGGTTTGCCAACATCCCACTGCTCTCCCAGAGCTCAAGGTATTCAAGGTCAGCCTGTTGTGCTTGGAAGAACCCTTGCTAGAGATCCCTGCTTATTAACCCACACAAAAGACAGACACTTTCAAATAAGCTGGAGACACACAGCTGGGTATTGTACATCTGCTTTGACAGATAGGAACACGTACTATGTGGGATGTGGAATAACACCCGTTTTGCTTTGACTGTGGAAGTCCTCAGAGCCTGGTATTTCACCAGCCTGGCCAGAGTCAGAGAATAAGCCCAAGGCTTTTAAGCACCTATGAAAGTTTAGCAAGGCTAGATTCTGGTGGGTATTTTTTTTTTATTAATTTTATTTATTTCCGTATGTGTATGAATGTACTGTCTGCATGCAAGTCTGTGCACCCGTGTCGTGCCACGCCGCGGAGGTCAGAAGAGGGTCTCGGATTCCCCTGGAACTGGAGTTCTCCTGGAATTGGAGTTTCAGACGGTTCTCAGCCGCCATGTGGGTGCTGGGGATTGAACCCGGGTCCTCTGTAAGAGCGGTCGGCGCTCTTAACCGCTAGGCCATCTCTCCAGCCCCGGGTATTTTTTTTAACTATGAATTTAAAACAACAAAAGAACGGGGGGGGGGCTGAAATAGCAAAGTTCTCCCCCAAACAATAAGCCTCTGCTTTGAAAAACAAACAAAACAACAACAACAACAACAACACAACTCTGGAAAGACTCGGAAAAAGATGCAAGACATGTATGGCAGAGTTCAGGAACTCAGGTGGGGTGGAGGGCATGGAAAGGGAAGTGACTCTAAATTTGATTGAGAAATGATATATGATGCATGGAAATAGTTTAATAACAATAATAAATTTAAAAAAATGTGTGTTGGTCTCAGCAAATAGGTTGAGTCTACTGCCAAGAGGGGCCAAGAAGGAAAAGAAAGAAGCCTCTTAAAGCATCTCACAGACACTAGGCCACCAAGTTCAGAGACATGGTAAGACACTCAGAGGTCAACTGCTGAATGTGACTGTGTGGGCTGGAGGTACACTGGGAGGACCATGGGTCCACCTTGAGAGGGATCATCAGCAAGGCACAGCCTTCTGGAAACAGAGTGAACCAGAAGCACAGCAGAGTCTGGAAACTCAGCGTGGGTAGGACCATCACCTGGGCCTTTTCCGGTGTACCCTGCAGGGCCTCGCCAGCCAAATACACATGATTTCCTCGGTGTTAGAGGGACAGAGCTCAGCTATAGCCTGGAAGGATTTGTTTTTGCTAAGGACCCCCAAGACCTCCATCTCCATTTGGGAGATGTCTCTCCCAAATCCATATATGAAAAATCTTAACCCCAGTGCCTTAGAATGTGATTGGATATTTGGAGACAGCATTCAAAACTGAGTGGTTAAATTGCAGAGGCTGTCTGTATGGGCTCTAATCCACCCTGACAAGTGTTCTTAGAGATAAAGCATACTGGACATGTGAAAGGTGCCAGGGTTATGTGTAGGCACAGAGTAAGAGCCATGTGAAGGATGGTTCAAGGGTTGTACCTGCAAGCTAGACGAGGACCCTCAGGGCACTGGGTCCTTGATCTTCGGGACCTTCTGACCAAGGAGACGGAACATTTCTGTTGGTGTCACCAGACTGGGGTCCTTTTTTATGGCCACCCACACCAACCAGTCTGTTACCTTCAAAGTCCTCATTTTCTTTTCTTTCTTCTTCCTGTTTATTCTCTTCCACATGAAAATTTACTGCAAACATCTAAAATTTCTTTATACTAAAGTGTAAAAGGCAAAAAGCCCCTGAAATGTCTCTTTCTCTTAGGCTGTCATATCATTGGAAGTTAACACGAGTTCTATCATGAGTCCTGAGAACAAAATCTAAGAGAGTGATGATGTCAGTGTGTAAGTTACTTTTCCTGCTGTGTCTTCCCACCATCATAGACTGTACCCTTGAACTGTAGACCAAAATAAACTCTCCCTTAAGTTGCTTTTGTCCTAAATATGACAACGCCAAAATAGAACTGGGCGTTACAGTACACACACAAAAAATAAATCTTAAATAACATAACATGTTCCCTTTATCATGTAAGATGGGATGAACATAACAGGTCATGATTATAATTATTTATGGTTACATTCTCTTATTAGACTTTCTGAGAGTTTGAGTTATCACAATATGAAACCATATTGAAAAAGTTAAGGATATCAGCTATGTCTCTTACTCCCATGTTATCTGAGTTCTATTTTTGAAGAGAAGTTTCGATTAATAAATATTCTCTCATTAGGGCCAGGGAGATGGTTCAGTGGGTAAGGTCCTCACTGCGCAAGCATGAGGATCTGAATCTGCAGCACCTGAATAAAAAGCTAAGCATGGCTACATGCGCCTGTGATCTCAGCACTCTGGGAGAAGCGGGATCATGGTGTCTTGCCAACCTAGCTTCATGTTCAGAGACCCTGTGCCAAGGGAGTAAAGCAGAGAGTTGCAGAGCAGGACACGGGATGTTCTCTTCTGTCTCCAGGTGTGCACACCTGTACTACATGCCACACACAACATACGCATGCTGGTGCACCAAAACTTCTCTCTTTTCTCTGTAAACGAAGTGAAAGGGGTTGCATATGAATTTCTAGTTTTCATCCAGTAGAGAAAAGTTATTTGTGATTGAAATCTTGAGATCTTCCTGTCATTATTCATCCATGTGCTCTTCTCTGTGATTGCTATCTAATCTTTCCCTTCTGTGCATGTGCTAGCTGAAGTGGCCAGGTTAACTATTCTGAAGCCTTTCTTCTTACTAATTTCATAGCAACTTGTGAATGTATTAGGTATTTGGTGCAAAATTCTTGGATTTTTAAATTTGAAAGTCAGTAAATGGAGATTTCCTTAGGAAATCACATCAAAAACCAACCCAAACTGCCGTCTTGTTCTCCCAGGGGAGAGCTGGCCACTCTGAATGAACTGTGGGACCTGGGACTCACCTGCACTCTTTCCCTGCTCTCCTCAGTAGATGCTAAAGAAATGTCTTTGGAAATGGAAATTTTTCTGGTCACTATTTCCTGTCTTTGGCTTATCTCTTTATATCTCCCAAATAAACAAAATAATATGAAGACACTTTGAAAGAGACACATGAAATAAAAATAGTAATGTATTTGCATTTATCAGTTTAAATTTTACCTAACAAAATCATTTTCCTCTTGACATCTACTTCAAATTGAACACTGAGTTGTGTAGTTGACTTTGATGGACTCCATTAAAACAATGATGAAGGGATTTCAAGGGGCACAGAAACCTAACAGTGACACTCTTCTTTGAGTACAGCAGGACTTGACTTAGTCTTTAGCTCAGTGACAAGGGTAACAGTTTCAGCAAGTCATCCCTGTGGGTATATTATAGGATGTTAGGTAAGATTTTGCTTCACATGAAGACTGATTCTCCAATGCTCTCCAAGGAACCTGATGAGACAGGTGTCTGTGCCGAGGAGGTCCAAATGGCAGAGAACTGAAGATAACCTTCAGGTGCTAAGGGTGACTTCTAAATGAATTCTACTTATAGCTTCAGTGAGTTCTGAACATTATAATTAGACTCTAGGGTGAGAACAATTTTATTTTTCCTTTTGTTGTACTTGGAAGGGAAGCCAAGGTCCCACTGCACAGGCTAGGCAAGCACTACCCCGAGCCTCTCCTGGGCCAAATGAGAACTATCTTTATTCAAGAAGTCAGTGTTCAAGATCAGCATATAAAAATAAACCATACTTCAATGAAGAAATAACAAGCAATTTGAAATAATTTTGAAACAAATTTGAAGCAATTTAAAAAGTAATACCATTAACTTGCATAACAAATATACAGCACTTGGAGAGCGAACTAACACATACTATACAAGAAACGTTATGCAGAACTATCACTGACAGAAAATAAAGTATAATTTAGTTAAGTATCTGATAAAAAATTTTATTGTTATTTTCTTTTTTATTGATGTTTTGTTTATTTCATACGTCATTTTTCAATTCAGCTCAGGCATAGTTCCCCTTCCCTTCCCCCCACCACACCCCACCCGAGATCATGGATCCTGCCATAACTGTCCTGCATCTTTCTCCCAGTCTTGTTTTTTATGTTTAGGAATTCACATTTTCCTCCATTAATTTTATATTACTCTAAAATATGGATACATACTCTCTTCCCATATACAGTAATTACAGAGTCTGAAAATAATTGGTGGGTGGATTCTAGAGCCAGTTGAGAGATTCACAATGTAACAACATAGTTGCTTACAGATAAACAGAAATATAACAATAATGTCATTCAGCTTGCCTTTCCTCTGGGGGACTTGATACTAGCATCCACAAATGAGGGAAACCATTCTCTGTCTGTCTGGAACTGTGTTACTTCACTCAGCTAATGGCTTCGAGCTCCATCCATTTACCTGAAAAGTTCATGATGCCATCTTTCTTTTTTTTTGTTTCCATATAACTTTTTTCCTTCTATTAGTTCTTTATTGTTTTTCCATTTTTTAACAATAAATAAAAATTTTTGAGTACAAGCATCCTTCATGTAAAACCAATTTGCAAGCAGTTGTGCCCAAACCCACACAGCCCAAGGGTCCCACCATCCAGCTGGGGGGCTTGTATATTCAATCAAGTTGATCAAATAAGTGTCCAGTCTATATTGCTGTAGTTTCACCATTCACACTTACATTCTACCATGGCCTCTCTTCCGCAGATTGTTCCCTAGGCTTAGAAAAGGGGCACGGGTGGACGAGAAGCAAAACAGTCTACTTTCTCTGGAGCTGTCATTTTGGACTGTGGTCAATTCTGGCTGTTTCCTTTCATGGGCTGACAGTTTGTCCAGGAATAGCCTTTCAATCCTACTAAGGAAGCACAAGCAATTAGATATATAGGTATTTAAACAGTACTAACTGTTATGGTAGGTTACTTTGGTATACACACAGATATTTGGATGGTATGTTAATCCATGAATTACGTTTTTTCTGTAAAATATGACAGGGTCTTACTGTGGCTTATAACATCTCCTAACCACTAGCAGATGTAAGCTTGTGGCATCAGCTGTGGGTTATTCCTCCAAGGAGAGAGCTAATAGCCAATTAGATTTGGGATATACAGGCATATGGCTGCCATTGCTGCACAGTATTTCCAGGAAGGTGAGGTGCAGCTGGTGCTGACAGAGGAGTATTGCCTGACTCAAGGAGACCTAGATTTGCTTTATTGGTTTAGTGGCCTTTGGTAACACTCTCTGGTATTCCAGAGACCAACTGTAAACTTGCAAGTGCGGTCTCAATACATCTTTCCCATGCTTACATCTGGTCTTTGACAGCAGGGTCTTATCGCCTCTCTTCTTGCAGGTATCCCAGTTTACAGGCAAGAAGCCTTTACCTTTTGGGGGGGCTTGGATCACCTGGCCAACATCTCCTTGGTAGAATAATCCATTGCTGATACCAGAGCTCTCCTGTATTAATATATTTTGCTTAAGTGCACAGCTTAAGGAGATTTTAGTATTATATTTGGTTCTGAATAGAGAATACTCCTTTTCACAGTTCCTATGTCTATTAGTCAATTAATGAAGGCAGTTTTACCGGTTTTGTAAGAGATTACCTCTATAACAGTTGGCTCCAATTTACAGTTAGAGAAGGACCTCATTATCATCATATTCCTCCTTGTTCTATGAAGGAGAGGTAAGAAAGTCTCTCATATTAAAACTTTGCGGCACCAAGAAGGTAAGTTTCATTAGGACTCATTATAAATAGTTGTTACAAGTAGGATCCACAGAGGGGTTTGATGCCTTTAGCAGTCTGAGGCTTTTCTTCCTTTCAATGTTCATATGGGCCAACCTTTCTGCTGGCACTTCCTGGTACATCCTACACAATGCAAAGCTGTATCTTTTCTTTCTTAGCCATTAAGTTGGTGAAATTTTGACCTGTTGGAACATACAAATCTTTTCCCGTAGTTAGTTTTAAGATTTGAATTGCAAAGTTTTTGACAAAAACTTTCATATATAACTGTATCCCCCCTTTTTATTTTTGGTTTTTGTTTTTTGACCCATGAGTCTCAAAAAAGCAGTAGTAGTACATATACCTATAGGCAGGAGTCAAGGCGCTGATTTCATGAAATTCACCCAAGCTGTTTTGGGTGACTGTATGTTATTAACTTGGGAAGCAAAATTAATTTCTTAAGTTAAATCATCCTACAGGTAAAAGAGAATGCTACAAGATGATACTATACAACAGAAAATTTATAGAGAACATTTGTATGTGCCAATCCCAAAGTTATTGTTATACAGATTTCAAGTAAAACAAATATGGACAACAACAATTTATATTTCTAATTGACTCAGGTGCATTACCGTTTTTATCAGAACCTTTAAACCAATGTTGTTTAATATACACATATTTATTTTTATTAAGTCCTAAATCACTGTGTAACCTGTAGATAGAGTCTGTGCAAAATTGGATACTTGTTGAACTCACATCAATTAAATATACATTAATCTAATATACACCTGTGTCCCTCTCCCGGCCCTCCTACCTCTCCCGATTCACCATTTCAGTCAGTTTTCTGATGCAGTCTTTCTGTTGTTGTTCTTTTAATATGCATCCCTCTCCACAGGAGATATTTACAACTGGGTTATTGGCACTAGCATCCACAGATGAGGGATACCATTTGTCGTTTGTTTTTCTGGGACTCTGTCACTTCACTTAATATAATATCTTCTAGCTCCATCCATTTACCTGCAAAGTTCATGATGTCTTTCTTTACCGATGCATAGAACTCCATTGTGTACATGTATCACATTTTCTCTATCCACTCATCAGTTGACAGGTATTTGGGTTGGTTCCAGCTTTTTGCTATTGTGAACAGAGCTGCAATAAATATAGCTGTGCATGTATTTCTGCAGTAAGATGAGTCTTGTGGGTATACATCCAGGAGTGGTATGACTGGGTCTAATGGCAAGCTAATTTTGAGTCTTCCAAGGGTTCTCCACACTGCTTTCCATAGTGGCTGTACAAGTTTACAGTCCCACCAGCAATGGATGAGTGATCCCCTTTTCCCCACAACCTCTCCAGCACTTGATACTGTTTATTTTCTTGATCCTGGCCAGTCTTATCAGAGTGAGATGATATCTTAGGGTGGTCTTAATTTGCATTTCCCTAATTATTAGTGATGTTGAACAGTTTTTAAGATGTTTCTCAGCCATCTCTAATTCCTCCTCTGTGAAGTCTCTATTCAGTTCTTTGCTCCATCTTTTGAGTGAGTCATTTGTTTTCTTTCTTCTTTGTTTTTTGAGTAGCTTGTACTCTGGAAATTAATGCTTTGTCAGATGTATCTGCAGTGAAGGTTTCCTCCCACTCTGTGGGTTTTCTCTTCACTTCCTTTATTGTTTCTTTTGATGTACAGAAGCTTTTGAGTTTAATGAGGTCCCATTTGTCAATTGTCGATCTTATTTCTTGTGCAGCTGCTGTCTGATTTAGGAAGTCTTTTCCTACACCTATGTCTTGTAGTCTGCTGCCAAGTTTCTCTTCTATCACCTCCAGAGTTTGGGGTTTCACGTTGAGGTCTTTGGTCCATCTGGAGTTGACCTTTGTACAAGGTGAGAGGTAGGGGTTTAATTTCATTCTTCTACAAGTGGTGATCCAGTTTTGCCAGCACCACTTGCTGAAGATGCTGTCTTTCCTCCATTGTGTCTTCTTGGCCCCCTTGTCAAATATGAGGTGGCTGAAATTGTATGAGCTCAGGTTTGGATCTTCAGTTTTATTCCATTGGTCAACTGGTCTGTTTTTGTGCCAGTACCAGGCTGTTTTTATGACTATAGCCCTGTAGTATAGTTTGATGTCTGGTATAGCGATCCCCCCTGTATTGCTCTTTTCACTCAGGGTTGCTTTGGCTATTCGGGGTCTTTTGTTTTTCCAAATGAAATTGAGGATTTTTTTTTCCAAGCCTGTGAAGAAACTCTTGGGGATTTTGATTGGGATTGCATTAAATCTGTACACTAGTTTGGGTAGGATGGACATTTTTACTATATTTATTTTCCCAATCCATGAGCATGGGAGGTTTGTCCATCTTCTGATGTCTTCCTCAATTTCCTTTTTCAGGGGTTTAAAATTTTTGTTGTAGAGATCCTTGGTGTCTTTGGTTAGGTTTGTTCCTAGGTATTTTATTGTTTTTGAGGCTATTGTGAGTGGGAAGGTCTCCTTGTAGTCCTTCTTCAGTTGCTTGTTGTTGGTGTAAAGAAAGGCTACTGATTTTTCTAGATTTATTTTGTATCCTGCCACTTTACCAAAGCTCTTAATCATTTCTAGGAGTTTTCTGGTGGAGTTCTTAGCATCCCTTAGGTAGACAATCATATCATCAGCAAAAAGGGATAGCTTGATTTCCTCTTTTCCAATTAGAACTCCTTTAATTTCCTTTTCTTGCCTTATTGCCCTTGCAAGGGTTTCCAGCACTATATTGAAGAGGAGTGGTGACAGGGGGCAGCCTTGCCGAGTTCCTACCTTCAAGGGGAATGCTTCTGTCATTTCCCCATTTAGGATGATATTGGCTGTGGGTTTCCTGTATATGGCTTTGATTACATTGAGGAATGATCCCTCTAGGCCAATTCCCTCCAGGACTTTAAACATGAAAGGATGCTGGATTTTGTCAAAGGCTTTCTCCGCATCAATTGAGATGATGGTGTGGTTTTTGTCCTTCAGTCCATTGATATGTTTGATGATGTTTATTGATTTTCGTATGTTGAACCATCCCTGCATCTCTGGTATGAATCCAACTTGGTCATGGTGGATGATTTTCTTGATGTGAGTCTGTATGCGATTTGCCAGAATCCTGTTTAGAATTTTGGCATCTGTGTTCATTAGGGAGATGGGTCTATAGTTCTCCTTTTTGGTTGTATCTTTCCCTGGTTTTGGTAGTAGCGTAATGCTGGCTTCATAGAAGGAATTTGGGAGAAGTCCCTCCATTTGTATCCTTCTAAACAATTTAAGTAGTAATGGTTGTAAGTCTTTACGAAATATTTTATAGAATTCTGCCGTGAATCCATCCGGGCCTGGGCATTTTTTGGTTGGGAGGCTACTTATTACATCTTCGATTTCTTCCTGTACTATTGGTCTGTTTAGGCTGTCGATCTCTTCTTGGTTGAGCTTTGGTGATTCCCAGGATTTCAGATATTCATCCATTTCTTCTAGGTTTTCAAACTTAGTAGAATATAAGTTTTTGAAGTAGTCCCGTATGATTGTCTGGATCTTTTCATTGTCTGTTGTGATATTTCCCCTTTCATCACAGATTCTATTGATTTGGAGTTGTTCCCTCTTTCTTTTGGTTAACTGGGCTAGAGGTCTGTCTATCTTGTTTATTCTCTCAAAGAACCAACTTTTGGATTCATTGATTTTTTGTATGGTTTTCTTTGTTTCTATTTCATTGATCTCTGCTCTGATTTTTGTTATTTCTTCTTGTCTGCTCCGTTTAGGGTTCATTTGTTGTTGTCTCTCAAGTATTTTTAGCTGCAGTGTTAGATCATTCACTTGTGCTCTTTCTGTTTTTTTAATGTGGGCACTTAGAGCTATAAACTTCCCTCTTAGGATTGCTTTAAGAGTGTCCCATAGATTTTGCTGTGTTGTTTTATCATTGTCATTCAGTTCCAGGAATGTTTTTATTTCTTTTTTTATTTCTTCCTTGACCCACTCATTATTCAGGAGAGTGTTGTTTAGTCTCCATGTGTTCCTGTAGGTTGTAGGGTTTATTCTGGTGTTGATATTGAGTTTTATTGCACTGTGGTCTGATAGAATGCATGAGATTATTTCAATCTTTTTATATTTGTTGAGTTTTTCCCTGTGTCCCAGTATATGGTCTATTTTGGAGAATGTTCCATGAGGTGCTGAGTAGAAAGTGTATTCTCTGGTGTTTGGGTGAAATATTCGGTAGATGTCTGTGAGGTCCATTTGGTGTATTGTGTCATTTAGTTCAGATGTCTCTCTGTTTATCCTTTGTCCTGTTGATCTGTCTAGAGGACTTAATGGGGTATTGAAGTCCCCTAGTATTAGTGTGCTGGGGTTAATCTGTGCCTTGAGATCCTGAAGAATTGTCTTTATAAAGTTTGGTGCACTGATGTTTGGTGCATATATATTTATGATTGTGAAATCTTCATCGTCAATTGTTCCTTTAATAAGGATGTAATGGCCCTCTTTGTCTCTTTTGATTTCTTTTGCTTTGAAGTCTATTTTGTCTGATATTAGAATAGCCACACCCGCTTTCTTTTTGGTACCATTTGCTTGGAATACTTTCTTCCATCCCTTCACCTTAAGTTGGTGCCTATCCTTGAAATTGAGATGGGTTTCTTGTAGACAGCATATAGATGGGTTTTGTTTCCTAATCCATTCTCCCAGTCTATGCCTTTTGATTGGGGAGTTTAGCCCATTAATATTTAAGGTTACAATTGAAAGATGGATGTTGCTTCCTTTCACTTTATTATCCATTTGGACTTCTAGCCTTTGATTTTGCTCCTATGGTTATGTTTTTGTTAGTTTCTTTTCCTAGGTGTTTGAGGATTGTTGCTCCTCTCTTCTGCCCTTTGAATTGCTTCAAGTATTTTATGAAGAGTTGGTTTTCCAGACATGTATTCCATCATCTTGTTTATGTCATGGAAGATTTTTCTCTCTCCTTCAAGTATAGTCGACATTTTTGCTGGGTAAAGTATTCTGGGTTGGCATCCATAGTCCCTTAACACAGGGAATGCTTTGCTCCATGTTCTTCTTGCTTTCATGGTTTGAGGCGAGAAGTCAGTTGTAATTCTGATGGGTTTCCCTTTGTATGTGACTTGTTTTTCTTTTGTGGCCCTCAGAATTTTGTCTTTGTTTTGGGCATCTAGCATTTTAACTATGATATGGCGTGGGGTGTTTCTTTTCTGATCTTGTCTATTTGGGGTCCTATGTGCTTCTTGTATTTGTATGGGCTTGTCTATTTTTAGTTTGGGGAAATTTTCATCTATTATTCTGTTGAAGATCTGATCAATACTATTCTCTTGAGATTCTTCTCCTTCCTCTATTCCTATGATGCGGAGGTTTGGTCTTTTCATAGTGTCCCATATTTCCTGGTTGTTCCACTTTTGTGTATTTTAAAATTTTTCATAATCTTTATTTGAGCTTTTTAATTGCTCTGTATTATCCTCCAGATCTGTTCTGCTTCCTCCATTCTACTTCTGAGGCTTTTTCCTTTCCTTTCTTCTTGGTTGGATGAGTGTTCTATTTCCTTTTTCATTTCATCCTGTGTTTTCTTTAGTATTTCCATTTCCTTTTTGAGCTTCTCAATCTCTTCTTCGTGCTCCTTACTTCATTGGTTGGCTTCCTTTTTCAGTGTTTCTACTTCCTTGTGGAGCTTGTTTTTTTCTCCCTCTAGTTCTTTCTGGAGTTTGTCAATCTGTTCCTTTAGTTCTTTCCAAAGTTTGTCATTGTATCCCTCTAGGTCCTTTTTGAGTTTTTCATTCTCTCTCTTTAGTTCTCTGAATTCTTTATTTTCTTTAATTTCTCTGCATAGGTCTGCAATTATTCCTCTATGGTCTGTTCCTTGTGTCACCTCCAGGGGGATCCCATTGTAGCTGTCTCCTACAGGTTTGGTAGAGCCTGGTGCAGGATTATCCTGCGCCTTTCCCATGTTGTCTCTTCATCGTGTCCCTGGCATGTGGGTTTCCTTTTTGTGATTCAAATCACAAATGTCTTTTCACTGTGTTGGTGGATGGTTTTGCTTGCCTCCTTCCAATGCTCTTTTTTTTTTCTTTCCTCCTCCTTGTTTATGGAGTATTGACTTGTCTATGTTTCAGGCTTTCAGTTTTGCTTATATATTGGATATTGGAAGTCTAGGTCACTTTTCCCTTCCTGTTCTAAAGGTTCTCCAAAAAAAAAGTCCACTTGGATAATCTTTCACCAATAGGGGGGATATGCCTGACTTAGTCTGTGCCCAGGTACCTGCCTGGACAGAGGCATAGGTTGCAGAGGTGAAGGGTAGCTCCGCCCAGACAGCCACCCCCACAAGGGTCTAGTGCCGAGACCCCTTTCCAGCAAATCCATCCACCCTAAAATCTACCTTCCAATGCCATCTTTCTTTACTGCTGAATAGTACTCCATTGTGTTGATGTACCACATTTTTGTCATCCACTCCTCTGTTGAGGGGCATTTGGGTTGGTTCCAGCTCTTTGCTATTGTGAAGAGAGCTGCAATAAACATGGTCATGCATGTGTCTTTGTGGTAGGATGAGTCTTTGGGGTATACACCCAGGAGTGCTATGACTGGGTCAGGTGGTAGGCTCATTTTGAGTCTTTTTAAAGTTTCTCTACACTGCTTTCCATAGTGATTGTACAAGTTTACGTTCCCACCAGCAGTGGATGAGTGTTCCCCTTTCCCCACAACCTCTCCAGCATCTGTTGTCTTTTGTTTTCTTGATTTTAGCTAGCTATATTGGAGTAAGATGATATCTGAGAGTGGTTTTAATTTGCATTTCCTTAATTATTAATGATGTTGAACACTTTTTAAGATGTTTCTCAGCTTTAATTCCTCACTGGTGAAGTCTCTGTTCGGTTCTTTTCTCCATCTTTTGAGTAGGTCATTTGTCTTCTTCTTTGTTTTTTGAGTAGTTTATATATTCTTGACATTAATGCTCTGTCACATTTATCACGGGTAAAGATTTCCTCCCACTCTGGGTTTTCTCTTCACCTCGTTGATTGTTTCTTTCACTGTACAGAAGCTTTTGAGTTTGATGAGGTCCCATTTGTTGACTGTTGACCTTACTTCCTGTGCAGTTGCTGTCTTATTTAGAAAGTCTTTTCCTATGCCTATGTCTTTTAGGTTGTTGCCAACTTTTTCTTCTATCACCTTCAGGGTTTCAGGCTTCATGCTGAGATCTTTGATCCACTTGGATTTGACAGGGTGAGAGGTAGGGGTTTAATTTTGTTCTTCTACAGATGATGATCCAGTTTTGCCAGCACCATTTGCTGAAGATGCTATCCTTCCTCCACTGAGGCTTTTTTGACCCTTTTTCAAATATGAGGTGGCTGAAATTGTACGAGCTCAAGTTTAGATCTTCAATTCTGTTGCATTGGTCAACAGGTCTGTTTTTGTGCCAGTACCAGGCTGCCTTTATGACTATGGCTCTGTAATATAGTTTGAAGTCTGGTAGGGCAATCCCCCCTGTATTGCATTTTTCACTTAGGGTTGCTTTAGCTATTCAGGGTCTTTTGTTTTTTCCTATGAATTTGAGAATTTTTTTTCCAAGTCTGTGAAGAAGCTCATAGGGATTTTGATTGGGATTGCATTGAATCTGTATATCAATTTGGGTAAAATGGACATTTTTACTATATTAATTTTCCTAATCCATGAGCATAGGAAGGCTTTCCACCTTTTGATATCATTTTCAATCTCCTTCTCCAGGGGTTTAAAAGTTTTGTTGTAGAGGTCTTTGGTATCTTTGGTTAGGTTTGTTCCCAGAGATCTTATTATTTTTGAGGCTATTGTGAGTGGAAGGTCTTCTTAAATTCCTTCTCCACTTGTTTATTGTTGGTGTAAAGAGAGGCTACTGATTTTTCTAGGTTAATTTTGTAGCCCAACACTTTATTAAAACTCTTAATCGTTTCTAGAAGTTTTCTGGTGGAGGTTTTAGCATCCCTTAGGTAAACTATCATATCATGTGCGAAAAGGGATAGCTTTTCTTCTTTTCTGATTAGTACTCCTTTAATTTCTTTCTCTTGTCTTATTGCCCTAGCAAGTGTTTCAAGCACTATGTTGAAGAGGAGTGGTGATAGGAGCCAGCCTTGCCAGGTTTCCACCTTTAAGGGAAATGTTTCTAATTTTTCTCCATTTGGGGGGAGTTGCTATTTTGGCCCATGCTGTTACCCTATTGGCCAACTCACACCTTGCGCTGGGTGCATGCTGGTCTTGTGCTCTGTGGTGCACATCTAACTCCACCCATATTGCACACTGGGCCCAGAAGGTTGGAAGGTCCCAGGCGATACCAGGCTTCCATGGGGCACAGGGTGCCCAAAGCCCCCAGGCAGGCAGACCTCACCTGCACTTTTTTTTTTTTTTTGGTCTTTTCGAGACAGGGTCTCCCTGTAGCCCCAGCTGTCCTGGAACTCACTCTGTAGACCAGGCTGGCCTTGAACTCACGAAGATCCACCTGCCTCTGCCTCCCGAGTGCTAGGATTAAAGGTGTGCACCACCACGCCCGGCCCTCACCTGCACTTTTGCAGGTTGTGCTCTCTTGATATTTTCTCCCAGCATTGCATTTTCAGGATTTTGATCCTTTGGTATTTATACTTGAGGGATTTTAGACTTTACAATGGGATTTGCACATTCAGGTTTGTGGTGGTCAGGATGATTTTGGTTGGGCTAATGTCCCAAACAGACAGCCAGCAATCAGCAGAGCCACACTTCCTTTAGAAGCTGCAGGGAAAGTTCCTTTGCTACACTTTCCACCTCCCCCAGCTCCTGGCCACCAGATCACTGGACTGCTGCACCTCTCCAGAGCCTGTGTCTGTCCATGTCTCAAAACCTCTCCTTTCTCTTATGTCTAGCCAGTCACTTGTGTGTTTCCTGCCCTCAACCCAGGATGCTCTCTTCTGCAGTGCTACCTCAGCTGCACCCATAAAGCCTTATCTCTAAGCAAGATTTCATTTGTGTGTATCAGGATTTAGAGTTAGACATATCTTTTGTGAGTAGCGGGGCAGGAAATTTGAAACAATCCAAAATTTCATTAATGGGATGGGGGAGTAGAGAAATAAATTGTGTTGCTTCCTCATAGTGGAATATGCTTTATAATAAAAAAGGAAATAAACTATTGCTACATCCACAGCCTGGACAAATCTCAAGGTAATTATTCAGAATGAGATAGCATATTGCACTGTTCAATTTATTTAACATTTAGAAATGGTGAAGTAACCTATAATGACAATAAATTATTTTTCCCCCCTGGGGGAGGTAAGTGGGGAAAGGTGAGCAGCAGGTCACATAAGGACATGAGGAAACTTTTGAAGGAAAGAATATGCTCATTATTTTGATTGGGATGATGGCTTCGTAGTCTATACAGCTGTTAGTATTTGGTCTGTTGAAGCTGCCTTGTTGGCAGACTTCTTTCCTTATTCTGGGTGCTTTTGCTTAGTGAGGTAACCCAAGAAACACCCCTGATTTATCTGCCCTGTGAGGCTCAATTTCCTTTCTGGAAACTGGTTTGAACTGAAAAGAAGTAGCAGCAGGCCTTGTAAGATCTTCAAGTTGCTTCGATGTTATATTAGTTACTTTTGTGTTGCCGTGACCACAATACCTGACAGAAACAAGTTAAGGAAAGAAAGGTCTATTTTGGTTCAGTTTAAGAGAGTCAGTCCTGGGGCTGGAGAGATGACTCAGTGGTTAAGAGCACCGGCTGCACTTGCAGAGGACCCAGATTCCCAGAATCCACACAGCAGCTAACAATCATCTGTCGATCCAGTTTCAGAGAATCCATGACACAGGTGCATGACACAGGTGCACTTACACAAGCAGGCAATACACACACGTGTTAATAAATAAAATATTTTTAAAAAGTGTTTCAGTTGTTTAAAATCGGAAAGGGGGCAGAGCATGGTCTGTGGTCACAGGAGTATGAAGCAGACTGTTCACATGGCATTGTCTCAGGAAGCAGAGAGTGGGTTGGTAACAGGCTAGCTGGATATAACTTTCAAGAACCCACCCTACAGAGCTACTTGTACCACCCCTTATAAAGGTTCCACAGCCTCCCCAAACAACACAGCTAACTGTGGACCACATGTTCAAAACATAAGCCTGTTGAGACCATTTCAGATGCAAACCATAACATATGCGTTGAGAGCCATTTTTGTGCCACAAAAAGAGAACATTGCTTTGAATAAATGCTGTTTATTTCCAGAAGGAAGCAGGGAGAAATAGAAAGGAAAGGGAAAATAGATGCTGCTGACCTCCTTTTGAACCCCCAGACTCCATTATTCCTATAATGGCTATAACACTGACCTTTCCAGATATGAGAACCCCTAAGTTTCTCTTTTGGGCATAAGATAGTTTGAGTTTCCACCACCATAACTAAAGAGAAGAATTAATGCTGAATCCAAATTTGTATCCATCTCAAACTGAAGCTCTTGACACTGTCTTATGGTATGTCTTAGTATGCAGCAGTCAGTCTAGCAGAATGTCACCTCAAAAGGTAATATACAATAATTAAATTATGCACAATGCAGACACACAGGGAATGATGCCAGTGTTTGAGTTACAGGAAAACACAGATATCAAATAGTTTAAAAATAATTCTAAAACCTGTCTGAAGAGTGACATTGCACTGTCCTTTGGAGACAACAGACAAGCCCAGAGTAGAATTGTCAGGAGTGGGTCCTGTCAGACTGACCTACCTTCCATTTCTGAATAAAATGTCTGCCAGATAGATTAATGAGGAGTTTTCACTTTACCAGAACATTAAGTTCCAGACAGACAGCTTCCTCCCCTGACCTTGGAGGATCTGTGTCTTCCCTTGGGTCCTCAGCTTCCTCATCTGTTCAGTGAGGCCATTTCAGCATCTGTGTCCTTCAATTCCAGCATCTCATTTTAAGAAAAGGTGTGGAGGATGGATGTCTGTCTAGTTCCTGGGAGTGGTGGGCCAAAAAAATCCTCCTCCTGGTGGGATCTACTAGAGCACTGAAGGCTGAGTTTTCCTCGGGGGTAAGGCCCTTATTCTCAGCTCTTTGTGGTTCACAAATAGAGTACTTGACTCTGGGGCTCTTCTGGGCAGTAAGAACTGTTTAGCAGCACTTCTGGCATCTACCTACTTGATACTTGTAACTTCCTATCCCCAGATATAACAACTCAAAATACGTCCAGAGCTAAGCATCCCTGGTGGTGGATGGCTGGCACCCCTGGTTGAAGACTTCTAGGAGCTTTGTGATAGGGTGTGGTGTTCAGTGTGGAGAGGCTGTCGGGGAGCTGAAGAAGCAAATGGTACTAGCCTCACAAAGCACCTTGAGAACTCGGGGAAAGAGATCAGAAGCAACAGTGTGGTGTTCAGTGAGGCCCAATAAAAGACAGGGTATCTAGGAAAAGCACTTCTGAGAATGAGTGGGTAGACAGAGTACCAGCAATAGGCTGTGCGAGAACAGACTTGGTGACAGAACAGGTGTGAAGAGGCAAGAAGTGATGTGGTCCAGGAGGCGAGCATTCTCCTGGGACTGAAGTAATTGGACCATGATCATCTCTTATGCTCGTCACACTCCGCTGCTCCTCCCTGGAGACTAGGAGTGGTAGTGATGACTGAGAATCATCCCAGATGATCTGGAGAAAGGGTCCCTGGGTCAAGAGTGGCAGGACCTGGGGTCAGGTGATGGATAGAGAGGACGGGGTGACCTGCTACTAGACCTATTTCTGGTACCCTCCGCTTCTAGCCTCACAGTTCTCCTTCTCCCTCTCCCTCTCCCTCTCCCTCTCCCTCTCCCTCTCCCTCTCCTTCTCCTTCTTCTTCCTCTTCCTCTTCCTCTTCCTCCTCCTCCTCCTCCTCCACTTATTCCTCCTCCATTTCCTCATCTTTCTCCTTTTCCTCCTCATTCTCTTCTTCCTCTTCTACTTCCTCCTCTTCCTCTTCTTCCTTCTCCTCCTCCTCTTCCTCCTTTTCTTTTCTCTCCCTCCCCCATTATTACTACTAGTAGTACTATGCTGAAAATTTAAGAAAAATCCATTCCTTTTTTTTCAAATTATTTTGTCAAATATCTAGAATTCTCTTTGTTAGAAATTCTATTTTGCCTGTTGGATGTCATGGGCAATTTAGTTAAAGGTTTCTGAGAATGTTGAGTAAGAACTATGTTTAAGGTGAAATACTGGCAAAGATTACACAACAAACAATGAAAACAGTTGTTTCGTCAACCCTTACAAAAACTTTATGAAGCCTTATCTCAGTATGGAGAGCTGGAAAAGGGTGGGAAAGATAAATAAGGAGTAAATATAAGAGCTGGTTAGGCTGTGGGAAATTAAGAATCCCAGGCTTATTCCTATCTGAGAGACACTTGTTAGGTCAGCCAAGAGACAGGTGAAAGGGCGCCCTTGTTACCTTGCAGTTTGAAACACGGATACACATTTTTCAGCATGAGTTGAGACTTCAGAAGAAAAGTAAATTTGATTTTTCTTGTATTATGGACAATATTTGAGTCCATAATCACTAAATAACAAGAGAAATAGAATGTTGTCCTTGTAAGGCAAGGAGGAACTAGACAGTATAGTTTGGTACTCTTGGTATGATAAATACACCACAGTTTTTCAGTTATATAAACAATTCAAACTCATGGTAGAAAATCCAAGCAGTATGTAAAAGAAGAAAATAAAGTAAAAGTCACTTGAAATTCCTGTGCTTGGGAAACCACTGTTAATTTGTTGGTGACTATGCTTTGATAACCCATCTCTGGCCCAGACGCTGGGGCTTTCACCTCTCCTTCTTCCCTTTTTTTTTGGGGGGGGGGGATGCTGGGAACAAGGATCCATTTAATCTTGGCTATCAACTTGATGGGCTCTGGAATCAACTAAGAGACATACCTATGAGCATTACCAGGATTAGCTGAGGAAGAAGGCCTTTCCTCAGAATAGGCAGCACTTTCTAGTGAGTGGCCCCAATAGAAAGAGGTCTGAGGGGAAGTCAGTGCTCCTTGCTTACATGCCTTCACTGCTTGCTGGTGAGTGCATCTATGTTTGCTGTTCCTGAGCTCCTGGCATCAGCCTCTAGCCTCTTTGAGTTTCAATGTGACTGAAGGACAATGATGCTCTAAGAATCCTCCATGCCTTCAGCACCACATTGGGACTGCAGAGGCACCCAGCTTTGTTGACTGAGCAGATACTAGGTTCTCAGCCTTTTCAGTGAGCAGGTGGCCATTGGGGACCACCCAGCTAAGCTAATAATTCATCTTATCAGCTCTGCTCCTCTAGAGAGCCCCTACTCATCTAGAATGCTCAAAGGTGACAGTATTGGTCTTCCAGCCCTGTTTCTTGTCCCAAGTTTCTGCTGCTATTCTTAGAAGATGCTGGAGCTGGAACAGTCCATAATAACATCTCCCTTGCCTTGGTCAGAGCCCTTGATTCCTGACTCATGCTGGGACTGCACTGTGGGCCTTCTGACTCTCCAGCACATCTTTGATTTTGTTCACTTGCTCTACCAAGACAGGCCAGTGGCAGGCCCACAGATGCCCAACTCAACTGCTTTCCCATAACGCCCAAGGGCAGCAAATGCTTATGCTATTCATCCTTATTATGTCTGTGTATGTGTTGGGGGGTCATCTAAAGACAATCTATTTCAGAATCCAGATGCAAATTCCCAGGTTCACATCGCTCTTCTCAACATCTGTGTGTTGACTTCTATTCTCACTGCCCGAACCTGATGCAGATGCTGGGTTTGTCCACTGCTGCTCTGTCTTGTGGGACTGCCCTGCAGGGGTGGAGATGATAGACCTCTGCCTTTCTCATCCCCAACACCGTCTTCCTCTGCCTCTCTCAGAAGCGAATATGGTAAATGGGTGAAAAGAGATGAGTTACCTGGCTTAGTCACAGGAACACAATACCTGCTGTATGGTATAAATCACCTAATGCATTTGAAACAGAACTGGCTTACTAAAGACAGGGGTGAAGGGAAATAGATTGGCTCCATACAGAGATCCAGTTTTTGAAGTTATAAAATTTCTCTCTCTTAAGCACTTAAAATCAGATGTCTCCAATTTCATAAATCCGCCCCATTGGCATTTTCAGCAAGATGCCCCCTCTTTCTTCCTTGGGCCACCTAGCCATCAGGCTTTTGGCTCCCTCTGGGGAGTGGCTAGAACCACCCACATTCTTCTACTTTGCACATAGCTCAGTGCCTGGCACACAGCTGGTTTCTCCCAATATTTCAGGGAAAGAACTAGAACATTCAATAACAGATATATGCTGTTTGACACAGCCTGGGTTTCTGTTGTTGTTGTTATTTGTTTGTTTGTTTGTTTGTTTGTTTGTTTGTTTGAAAGCTGAAGAAGAAAGGAGGCACCTCTCCAAGGTTATGTGTGATTCTGAGAACTCTTACACACATTCCTGTGGCTAGACAGCAAGCTATTAAAACCTGTCATTGTTAGCATGCTGTCCACCTAGCTGGCTGCTCCACTCGACACTGACCACTGTAAACAGGTCATTTGTATTCTTATGTCACCTGAATTACTCTGAAGGAACATCCCTCAGGTTCACAGAAATTAGTTATCCTGCAGGCTGGGCAGATGATGTATAGATAGGTGGCTTTTATACTCATTCAGCCCAGCGTGGAAATGGCCAGATGCTTGCACCATGTGCTAGTGTGCTGATGTGTGTGATCAGAGAGCCAGGGGCATCCTCAGCACGGGACTGCACAAAGCAGATGTCTCTCCTCCAAGACAGCTATCTCAAGCGACCCTGGACTGCTGTGTACAGGACACAGGAACAAGTGGGGAGCCCTTTCCACTTCCTATTCGCCACAGAAAGAAGCTTGCTCAGGCTACAGTCCTGGTGCCGAGCAGCCATAGCCTGTTTCCTTTGCAGCGTCCTTCTCTGCCTGAGAGTCCCGTTGCCTCTTCTGCTTTCTTTTAAAAGACTACCATTCAAAGTAGAAATAATTCTGTTTTAACATGTTGTCAAGCACCAGTGCAACATCCACCTGCTTTAGAGGTCCCAAATCTGCTTTTTTTTTTCTTTTTTTCAATAAAGCAGACATTTGTCAGTCTATGTTCTTTGGATATTTCCAGCCTCCTCCCCATCCCCCTTTTATTGACTCCTCTGGCAGAGTTGTTTGTGTTCACTATTCTGCAGTAAGGATGGAAAACAAATGCACCCCTGCTCCGCTCCGGCTGGCCTAATGCCAGCCGGCATGTGTCTGGGGCACTAGACAAATCTGGTCACACAGCTCTAGGCTTCATAAAGACAGTCTCATGAGCACACTATCCCCTCTAGAGTGTTCTAGCACATCATAAGAAAATAATGAAAAATTTATAGATTGCTGGTAGGAACATCAACACGCAAGCTTTTTATTATTTGTTGTTACACAATCCACAATGACAATGAGGAAGATGCCTTGCTGTGGTCTTGTGTTTCTTGCAAGTAAATACATATTCCTTATTACTTGAAAGCATGGGCCACCTCCTCAGTCAGCAAGGTCAAGCACTGTGTTAGTTTTGGTCTGGTATTTGGTCTAGTATTCTACTACAGAGAAACTTGGCCAATAGAAACATTCTCACAGTTCTAAAAGCTGGAAGTTGGAGGTCAAGCCTGGAAGGGTTGGCCTCTTCTGGGCCTCTCTCCCTGGTGTGTAGACAGACGCTTTCTGGCTGTGTCTTCACTTTTTTTAACCCTCTGCTCATGTGCCATGTGCCCAGGTGTCCAAATTTCTTCTAACAAGAACATCAGTTTCACTGGCTTAGGGCCCACCCTAGTGGCTTTGTTCATTTTAATCCCCTTTACAGACCCTAGCTTCAATTCCCAGGGTTAGCACTTAGGGATAAGAGTTTTGAAGGGATACTATACAGCCCACAACAAATACTTTTTTAAAAAAATATTCTTTTCTTTTTTCTTTTTTTTTTTGAGTAGGGGTCTTCCTGTGAAGTCCTGGCTGGTCTGAAATTTGCTGTGTAGGCCAGCCTGGCTTTGAACTCACAGAGCTCCCCTGCTTCTTCCTCAGGAGTAATGGGATTACAAGCATGAGACAGCATTCCCTGCTTATTCCCTGAATATTCTTCAATGTCCACTTTTGCCATGGGAGTTTATGCTTTAGTTTAATCCTCACCCACCACGAGCTTGAACAATGCTATGAACTGTCTCCCTAGTCACAGTCTTTAAGCCAGCTAAGCCCATCCATAGAACATGCACAGGGAGCTCCTGGAAGTTTCTTGGTGTTAGACTCAATTTCTGCGTGGGTCTGTCACTTCACTGTACAGCACTTCTCTTAAGAGGGAGCTTGCCTAGTGAGAGACTATATGTGCCTGAGGAGAATGAAACAAACCAGGTTGAAACACTCTCACATTCCAGCTAGTGGCAGAGGTGTGGCTCTGACCAACTCAAGTCTTCCAGTCTTTTCTTTGTTCAGCGCGGCCTTCATGTAATGGTTAGAATCAATGAAATGAATATAGAATATTCTGAGATGACAAGAGACCCTCAGGTTATACCAAGCATAACCTGAAGCAGCCATGTGAGCTCCATGTGAATCAACAGTTTGTTAGCTGGAGAGAGAATAATTTCTTTCTCAGTTTTTTTGTTGTTGTTGTTGTTCAACAGACAAGAATGCTTCAGCTCTTTTAGGCGGAAGCACAGGATTGGGGTTCTCGTTTTCCATGGATTCAGTCATGGTACCATATTTGCACTGGCCACTCAGAGGTATTCTAGCACTTGCCATGGCTTTGCCTTTTTGTGTTGCTTGCTGCGGACTCCACCAGTGCTTCTGACTTTTAAGAGTAGGACCTGGGGCCTATGGCCACTTCTTATGAACGTTGAAACAGATTTCCTGGGGCTTTCTTTCATGGTGAATTAGAAGTTGTTCTTGGATCTGAATTTATCTCTCTCTTTGGGAGTTCCTCAAAGTCCCTTCTAACGGATGAGTTAACTGCAAGTCAGTTGACACAGGCTTTCAGGAGAAGGCATGCCTAACTGTGCCCCAGCTTGTCAGCCAGGAGGAAATATGCTGGGGGAGCTGGGGATTGTCTGTGAAATGGCCAGGACTCAACATATAAGAAATGAGTTCTCTTTATGAATTTGTTAAATCCACTGCCCCTGAGATGGCTCAGCAGGTAAAAACACTCTCTTCTCAGGCCTGGCTGTGTTCCGTCCCTGGAACCCATGTAAAGGGGGAAGATGAGAACTGACTTCTGAAAGTCGTACTCTGACCTCTATATATCTCTGTGCTATGTGCTCGGGACAGACAGACAGACACACACACACACACATGAGTAAATACAAATGTAAAATAAATAAATAAACAAACATAAATTCATGGAACTGTACCACAGGAGTAGGTTTAAAAATCCACATTCAGCCATAAAAAGAATGGAAGCTGGGCGTGGTGGTGCACACTTTTTATCCTAGTACTTGCGAGGCAGAGGCAAGAGGATCTTTGTAAGTTCAAGCCCAGCCTGGTCTACAGAGTGAGTCCCAAGACAGCTGGGGCTACAGGGAGATGCTGTCTCGAAAAGGTCAAAAAAAAAAAAGAAAGGATCAATTGGAAAAAGAACTTTTATTCTCTTCTTTTCTAGTTATTTTGAAATGCACCATAGAAAAGATGCTATATAGCACTGGTAGCTAAAGGCTGAGCAGGACATAATGAAAGAGACAGAATTTAAATAAAAAGCATAAAACAGTCATATAGGAGGAATTCCTCTGTTTTATGCCTTTTATTTAAATTCTGTCTCTTTCACTATGTCCTGCTCAGCCTTTAGCTACCACTGCTATATAGCATTCTTCTGGGATTGGGTTTTTAGAGTGAGAACATGTGGGTTTTATCTTTCTGCATCTAGCTATTTGTTTTACTTAATATAATGACCCCCTCCCTCAGTTCTATTCATATTGCTACAAATAACAGGATTCCATTCTCTCTCTCTTTTTTTTTTTTTTTTTTTGTCTTTTTGAGACAGGGTCTCCCTATAGCCCCAGCTGGCCTGGAACTCACTCTGTAGACCAGGCTGGCCTTGAACTCACAGAGCTGTGCCTGCCTCTGCTTCCCAAGTGCTAGGATTAAAGGTGTGCACCACCATGCCCAGCTTTCATTCTTTTTATGGCCGAATAATATTGTATTGTGTATTTGTAGTATTTTCTTACCCATTCATCCACTGAAGGACATAGTTGATCTCATAACTCATCTATTATAAATACTGTACAATCAACATGGGAAGGATGCATAATGTTTAAGAAAAAAGTGTAGTGAGTTTTGACAAATGTATAACCTATACAACCATCACAGCAATTATGATAGTCTTCTTGTCATCTCCCAACTTGCTTCCTGTCTTTTGTGATCGATGTATGTTATATAGGCCTAGGCAAGTATCTGTTTTTGGTAGTGACAGTTTTGCTTGTTTATAATTTCATACAATTGATTACAATTGTTTGCATTTCTTTCTCTGAACATCTTTAAATTGTATTCGTAGTTCATGAGTGCTGTGTCTACTGGCTTACCTTTTCTTATTAGTATTACATGGCATGCATCTGTATCCATTGATCCATTAACATGCTAATAAACATTGGGGCCATTTCCAGGTTTTGGCAATTTGAAATAAATTCCATACCAGTTATTACTAATATTATATACTAAGATTTTTTTTTCTCTTGAATAAAATGAATAGGCCTGAGATTGCCAGATGGTATGGAGAGCATCTTAACTTCACAGAAATTATGACTCTTTTCCAGAGTGATCGCATTATTTTGTACTTCTGAAAGTACAGTGTATGAATTAAGCTGTTCCTTATTCTTACCAACACTCAGCACTGCCCACCTCTGACTTTAGTCACTATGGTTTCTGTAATATTTTTGCATGTCCCTGATTGTCACCTGCAACTGCAGTTTTATCCCTGGCTGTGCTGTCTTCTCACTGTAGTTCCATTCCCCTGCTCGCAAATGATATTGCACATCTTTCCATGTGTTTCTTGGTCCTTTTAAGTGTCTGTTCAGATATTTAGTTCATTTATTTTTTATTTTGTTTATTATTTTTATTTTAGGTGTATGAATCTGCATATGTGTAAGTGCACCTGTGTTATGCAATGCCCTGGGAGGTCAGAAGAAGGGGTTGGATTCCCCTGGAATTGGAGTTATAGACAGTTGTTAGCTACAATATGGGTGCTGGGAATTGATCCTGTGTCCTTTGAAAGAGCAGCCAGAACTCTTAACCACTGAGCCATATCTCCAGCCTTAATATTTAGTCCATTTCTATCAGACTGACTTCCAATTTCATTTGTAGAATTTGTTTATGAAATCTTGTATAAATCCTTTGTTAGGTGTTATATATTGTGAATATTTCCTACCATTGTTTAGATTTCTTTCTCCCTTAATGTCTTTTGTAGAGCTGAAGTTTAAATTTTGATGGAAGTCTAACTTACCAATTTAAAAACCTTATGTATTACCAGTTACTTATCATGTGTACAATGTGAGTGTGGGCATGTGCAGGCCACGGCATACATAGGAAGTCGGAGTACACCTTTGGGGGTCTGGTTCTCTCCTTGTGTTCATATGATTCTCCAGGTTGAATTCAGGTTGGCAGGCTGTCACAGCAAGCCATATCTACAGACTCTCAATCTACCAGTTTTCTGTCTTTCTTTTGAAGCACTTTTGAGTAAGCTGAAATTACAAACACAATTTTCCGCATTAAAATGTTTAGTCTCTCTTGTACCAGTATACTAATTAAGCTTTCATACTTAACACCTCGAGCAAATTAATTTTATGTACAGCATGAGACTGTGTTTAATTTTTTTTAATCATGGTTTGCCTTCTCGTGTGAACACCATATGTTGAAAAGGCTTTTGCTTCCCCATTGGCGTTTTTTAAAAAAAACTGACTGACTATAAGTGTATGCGCTGATTTCTGAACTCTCTTTCCGGGTCCATAGCTATTTTCTTATGTTACATTTTCTGATTGATTTTTATTCATTCAGAAAATGTAACATAAGAAATGTCTTCAAAAATCAAGTTAGAAAAACACTTCAACTCTCTTCTATTCTAAAATTATTTTTGTTTATTCTAAGCCTATGCATTTTTTTTTAATTTTATTTATTTCGGTATGTGTATGAATGTACTGTCTGCATGCAGGTGTGTGCACCCGTGTCGTGCAATGCCACGGAGGTCAGAAGAGAGTGTCAGCTTCCCCTGGAACTGGAGGTCTCCTGGAATTGGAGTTTTAGACGGTTTTTGGCCACCATGTGGGTGCTGGGGATCGAACCCGGGTCCTCTGTAAGAGCGGTCGGCGCTCTTAACCGCTAGGCCATCTCTCCAGCCCCAAGCCTATGCATTTTTATAAACATCCTAGAACATATCAATTTATACAAAGTAGAAATTGTGCTGGAATTTTGAATGAAGTTCTGATGAATCTATAGATTAATTTGGGGAGAAAGATATCTTAGTTTATAAACACAGCATGCCTCTTTTCTATGCTTTAAGTTTTTTCAACAACTAAAAATTTTATTTGTTATTTTTATTTTATGTGTATGAGTGTATTGCTTGCATGTGTGTAAGTGCACCTGTGTCATGTAGTACCCACGGAAGTCAGAAGAGGGTGTCAGATTCCCCTGGAACTGGAGTTACAGGATAGCTGTTAGCTGTCATGTGGGTGGTGGGAATTGAACCTGGGTCCTCTGTAAAAACAGTCAGTGCTCTTAACCACTGAGCTACTTCTTGAGCCCTTTTCAGCAATATTCTCATAATTTTACTATAAAAACTTTTTTTGTTATATTCATCCATCATAGGTATATCATATTACTGAGAATTTTTGAAATAAATAATATAATTTTTTAATTTTCACTTTTCATCTGGTTTATATTATTGAGAAACAAAGCTGGAGTGGTGTGTGTGTGTGTGTGTATTTATCTTTCTTCCTGAGATCTTCAGTTCTTTGTGGATTGTGGTTGGTTTCTGTAGGACTTTTTTTTTTGTAGGATGTTTTATGTACATGATCATGTCCCTGAAAATAAAGGGAATATAGAAACTGTTATACCTTTCTTTCCAGTCTATCTGCTTTTAATTGATTTTTCTGGCCAGTTGTATTGATTTGGCTCTTCAATACAATGTTAAATTGGATGTGATGTAAATAGAATACTTGGTTCTTTCCTTTCTCCCTATAGCACCAGTTGTCCAGGAATTTACCATGTAAATCTGGTTGGCCCCAGTCTCACGCCTGCCTCTGGCTCCCAAGTGCTGGAATTAAGACATGCACCACAACTCTAGCTTGTATTTGCCTTTTTTTTTTTTTTTTGGACTCAAGTTTTCTTTCTTAAGTATGAGGTCAGCTTATACACAGAGTTTGTACTGGGTTAAGCATGTGTTCTTCTTTTATTAGTTAACTGATACTTGTAATTAAATTAATTAGGTAGTTAATAAACAAGTTCTGATGTTGAACTTTCAATCCTTCTGCCTCCTACACCAAGTCCTGGGATTACAGGCATGCTCCACCACTTGACTGTTTAGTGCTAATTTTTATAAAATTGACTCTCTCACCTTTTGTTTACTAAAATGTCTATCTTGACTTCAGTTTTATGCCAATTGAGGAAAATCAGATTCATTTGTGTGTACATGTTTATTGAGGTGGAATTTAAACCAACCATTTTTGAGTATGAAATCTAAGAGTGTTTATTTACACCTTCAGTGTCATTTCTATGTAGATCAAAACATTTTCATCAAACAAGAGAGACTGTACCAAGCATTAACTTCCAAATGTCTTCCACCCAGTCCCTGGCAGTCACTAATCAGACTCTTTAAATTTAAATATTCTGGATATCTTGGATAAACAAACTTGTACAATGGCTGCCTATTTAGCATAATATTTTTGAGATTGAGTTACTTCCAGTTGCTTATCAGTACTTTGTTCTTTAATGTGGAATGATTCTTCCTTATGTGGCTATACCACAGTTTGGTTATTCATTTATCCACAGATAGATATGTAGGTCGGTTTTCTTTTTGGACTTTGTAAAATACTGCTGCCATAAATATTTGAGTACATCTATTTGAATATGTTTTGAGTTCTTTTGGAAGTGGATTTCCGGGTCGTGTGGCAATTTTATGTTTAGCTTTTTGAAGAATTGTGAAACTAGTTTCCATGATGATTGCACAACCCATCTTCTCACCAGGAATGTATGAGGATTCATATTTTTCTACATCTTTGCCAACAATTGTTATTTTCTAGGATTTAAAAGCTCTTCATGTTACATGTTAATGGACATAAAAGAGTATGCCATTGTGAGTTTCATTTCCTTAAATAAAAATATCCCTTTAACCAGGTTTGGTGGAGCATGCCTTTAATCCCAGCACTCAGAAGGCAGAGGCAGGAGGATCTCTATGAGTTCAAGGTCAGCCTGGTCTACATAGTGATCTCCAGGCCAGCTGGGACTAAAAGGGAGACCGTGTCTCAAAAAGTTAAAAAAAATATATATATATCCTTTTGATAGATATTGCAGGAAATCTGTAGATTATTTGGAGGAGTAATTGAATTTGCAATTTTATAATAATGCATTTCAATATGTGAACACAGGTATCTCATTTGTTTATGTGTTCTTTGATTCTTTCAATAGCATAGGTTTCCATATACATGTATTATGCTTCCTTGATTATATTTGTTCTTAAGGTTTTATTCTTTTTTGATGTACTTGTCAATACTTTTTCCTCAATTTTGTTTTCAGACTGTTTATTCCTGACATATATACACATAACTTGCTTTTGTGTTTTGGCTGGATCTTGCAACTTTACTGCATTTATTATTAAATACAACAGCCTTTTGTGGATTGTTATTATGCTTTTACTATTTTTTGTATACAAAATTATGGAGTTTGTGACTATAGACAGTTTTACTGCTTCCTTTTCAATATATGCCTGTTTTTTTACTTATCTATTTGCTTTAGCTAGAACACCCACTATCCTATTGAATAATAAAATAATTTTATATTTATATTCATATTAATTATTAATCTTTTCAAACCACATAAAACTTGGAACTTGGTTTATGACAAGGAATTCTAATCTTTTAATCCTACCACACCCTGTAAAACTTTTGTTTAAAGAAAGGCTCTAGTGCATTCCTGAGCCTGATGGCCTGGGGCAGTAGAGCTCATGGAGGTCAGACCGCAGCCAATAGGGAAAAGACATAGTTCTCCTGCATTAGGGATAAAAGCCCATCAAGCTTCCAGGTCCTCTGTGTACTTTCTGGATCTGACTGACCATGCAAGACATCCTTTTGAAAAGGTAAAATCTGCCTTCTTGAGTTTCTTTGAGTGTTCTTTGTTCAGTCTTGATGGGGTCCTTGGAACTTGGATTTTATTTCTTTTTTTTCTCAAAACCAATTTTTACCAAAACTTTGTACATTTCATACGAAATTTCCAGTCAAGTCTGGACCCATTCCCTCTTCCTTGCCCCCCACCCCACCAGAGCTCATGCATTCTGCCAAACATGTTTTTCATCTTTTTCTCAGTGTCTTTTGAAATTTTTGATGCAGAAGTTACTGCTTTGAATAGAAGTTCACCATTTCAGTCAGTTCTTTGACCCAGTCTTTTGTTGTTGTTCCTTCCAGACTGTATCACTCTGAAATATGCAAATATGCATGCCACATATATCTTTTAGAATGTTCAGCTTATGATATCTTTCTTTCTTTCTTTCTTTTTTAATTTAGGCTGAAAGAAGTCATGTTTGAAGGCTCCTTATTGGCAAGCTCAAACAACCATCAGTCCTGCCTTTGTGTTCCACACTAGGGTTTTCCCTTCCCATGGTCACCAAATGAGGTCCAGTAAGCACCATGTCCTGTCTTGATCCTCCTGTACTGGTCTCCATGGTACAGCCTGGGTAGTCCAACAATGGCAATCAATTCTCTGAAGAGGCTGAACCCCAGTAGTAGCTCAGTCCACAAGTTGGATGTCTTAGCAGTCCCCATCTGGCACTGAAGGTTTAGAAGATTCTTGGAGAGACATGAGTCTTCAGTCCATATTGGAAGGTTGAAAAGCTGTGTCTCATGTCTTTCAAGGATGGCAAAAGCAATGGCAGCCACAGGGTAGCTGCACTTGCCAGTAAGACAGGCAAAACAACTGTGTTATTTATTTATTTATTTATTTATTTATTTATTTATTTATTTATTTTACTTTTTGTCTTTTTACTAAGATCTCAAGTTTTATACCTGAAGTACAATTTCTCAGGCCTTACTGTTTATTTATTTATTTATGGTTATACTTTCCTTTTAGATGTTTAAGGCCACACAGTTAGCCCAGATTAACCAAGGTTTTTGTTTTCTCAAGGTCAGTTGAGGATCTGGTCCTGAGGTTTTGGGTGAGGGGACCCCCTGGATCCTTTTGGCTTTTCATTTATTGGTTACATCCACTCGAGGACAAAGTCAGGTCTTACTAGACCAGCCTTCCCTTTTTGAAGCATGAGCATACTTTCCTCTTTATAGACTAGACACTGGCTGAAGTCCCATTAGTGGATCTCCAAGACCTTCCTTCACAGGAAGACTAGTGACTCACATTTGCAGGATATTTCAAGAGATGCCCCTGTGCATGGTCCCCTGGGACTTAGCTGACCTCTGAGGGCAAGGAGCAAAGTTACCCCTTAAGTTACCCCTGGGCCAAATTGGACGGGCCTTAAGTATGGTTGTTAAGTATCCAGAAAGTCTAAGTTATGCCAGCCTGATACTTTAAACTACTGTATAAAATTTGAGAAAACACTTGGAAAAAAGCTCAAGCAGCCTTGCATAAGAAATACTAAGATACACTGCCATAAAATAAATACGTGGCTAGACACAATGTCATGACAAACTATTTTTTCCCTCATTCTTTTGATTTTGTGTATACATACCTTCTATCCATATACCAAAACTACCTAAGTCTGAAAATAAATGGTAGCTTAATTATGGAACCTGTTAAGGGATTCACAATAAAAGAGCACAGATATTTTCAGATCATGAGGAACATAACATTAACGTTTCTAAGTTTGCCTTACGACTAGGTATTTGGTGCTAGCATCCACAGATGAGGGATCCCATCCATTGTTTTCCTAGGACTGTGTTACTTCACTCAACATAATATCCTCTAGTTCCATCCATTTACCTGCAAATTTCATGATGTCATCTTTCTTTACTCCTGCATAGAACTCCATTGTGTAGATGTACCATATTTTCTCTATCCACTCATTAGTTGAGGGGCACTTGGGTTGGTTCCAGCTCTTTGTTATTGTGAAGAGAGCTGCAATGAACATAGCTGTGCATGTACCTCTGCAGTAGGATGAGTCTTGTGGGTATATACTCAGGAGTGGTATGATTGGGTCAGGTGGCCAGCTCATTTTGAGTCTTTTAAGGGTTCTCCACACTGCTTTCTATAGTGGTTGTACAAGTTTACATTCCCACCAGCAGTGCATGAGTGTTCCCTTTCCCCCACAACCTCTCCAGTATTTGGTATCCATTATTTTCTGGACCATAGCTAGTCTTATTGGAGAAAGATGAAATCTTAAGGTGGTTTTAATTTGCATTTCCTTAATTATTAGCGATGTTGAACACTTTTTAAGATGTTTCTCAGCCATCTTTTCTTCTTCATTTGTGAAGTCTCTGTTCAGCTCTTTATTCAATCTTTTGAGTAGGTCATTTGTTTTCTTCCTCCTTTGGTTTTTGGGTAGTTTATACATTTTGGATGTTAATGCTCTGTCAGATGGATCACTGGTGAAGGTTTCCTCCCACTCTGTGGGTTTTCTCTTCACATCCTTGATTGTTTCTTTCACTGTACAGAAGCTTTTGAGTTAATTGAGGTCCCGACTTGTCAATTGTTGACCTTATTTCCTGCACAGCTGCTGTCTGATTTAGAAAGTCTTTTCCTACACCTGTCTTTTTTAGGTTGATGCCAACTTTTTCTTCTATCACCTTCAGAGTTTTGGGTTTCACATTGAGGTCTATCATCCCTTTGGAGTTAATTTTTGTATAGGGAAAGAGGTAGGGGTTTAACTTTATTCTTCTAAAAGTGGTGATCCAATTTTGCCAGCACCATTGTGTCTTCTTGGCTCTCTTGTCAAATATGAGGTGGCTAAAATTGTATGTGCTCAAGTTTGATCTTCAGTTTTGTTCCATTGGTCTAAAGGTCTGCTTTTATGCCAGTATCAAGCTGTTTTTATGACTATAGCCCTATAGTATAGTTTGAAGTCTGATATAGAGATCCCCCCCCCCCGTATTACTCTTTTCACTCAGGGTTGCTTTGGCTTTTTGGGGTCTTTTGTTTTTCCATGTGAATTTAAGGATTCCCCCCACCCCCAAGCCTGTGACGAAAATCTTGCAGATTTTAACTGGGATTGCTTTGAATCTGTATATTAATTTGGGTAGAATGGACATTTTTACTATATTAATTTTTCCAATCCATGAGCATGGGAGGTCTTTCCATCTTCTGATGTCTTCTTCAGGGGTTTAAATTTTTGGTTGAAGATATATTTGGTGGTTTTGATTAGGTTTGTTCCTAGGTATTTTATTGTTTTTGATGCTATTGTGAATGGGAAGTTCTCCTTTTATTCCTTTTTCAGTTGCTTGTTGTTGGTGTAAAGAAAGGCTACTAATTTTTTTGGCTAGGTTAATTTTGTATCCTGCCTCCACGTTTAACTGAAACTCCAATCATTTCGCAGGAGGTTTTTTCTGGTAGAGTTTTTTAGCATCGCCTGTGGTAAGCTATCATCTGCAAAAGGGGATAAGATTGACTGTCCTTTTTTGAATAGTACTGTCTTTAATTTTCCTTTTCTTGCCTTATTCCCTAGCAGTAATTTAAGCACTGTATTGGAAAGGAGTGATGACAGGGGCAGGGCCTTAACCAAGTTGCTCAACTTTAAGCAGAATGCTGTCTGACTTACTCCATTAAGGCTGATTTTGGCTGTGGGATTTCTTGAATAAATGGCTTTGTTGACATTGAGGCATCCCTTTACTATACGTGTTTCTTGAGGCCTAATTTCAACGAAGGCATGCTGGTTTTGTACAAAGCGTTTTTCGTGCTCTGAGAAGGGAAAGCTATGAGGGGGGGCGGAAAAAAGCGGAGGAAAAAAATTGTGTGGTTTTTGTCTTTCGGATCCATTTATGTGTTTTTTGCTTTTTCATTGTTTCTCATTTTGAACCATCCCTGCCATCTCTAGTATCAATCCCTTGGTCTGCTATGGATGCTTTTCTTTTTTATTGTGAGATTTTTGCGTTTCAGTTTTGTGGCTATTTTTGCATCTGTGGTTTTGCCTGTCTTTCATTCTTTTTTTTTGTTTTTTTTTTTTTGGTCAATTTGCCTGTTTGTGGTATCAGCGTGCATGCTGGCTTCTGAAGAGCAATTGGGAGCTTTCCCTCTGGGACTTTCTACCTTCATGCCACAGTTGTTTTGGTTCATAAGGTTGTACGTCTATTCTGAGTCTTTCTGACCTTCTGCGGTGCCCAACCATCTGGCGACCCGGGCTCTTTTTTAAGTGTAGAGTTTCTTATTACTATTTGAATTTTTTCATATATTATGGGCCTGTTTAAACTGACAATCTTTTCTTGGTTAAGCTTGGTGATTCCAGGATTTCATGATTTCATCCATTTATCCTAGGTTTTCAACTTAGTAGAATAAAGTTTTGAAGTTTTTCCCATGATTGTGTTGGATCATTTCATTTGTCTGTTGTGATATTTCCCCTTTCATCACGATACAATCTATTGATTTGAGGTTGCTCTTTCTTTTGGTTACTGGCTAAGGTCTGTCTATCTTGTTTATTCTTTCAAGACCCATTTTTGGATTCATTAATTTTTTTGGTATTGATTTCTGTTGTTTATTTCATTGACTTCTTGTCTCTGATTTTTGTTTATTCTTTTCTTCTGTCTGTTGGGTTTATGGTTCTTTGTGTTGTCTCTCGTGTTTTAGCTGTGTGTTAGTCATTTTGGTGCTCTTCTGTGTTTTTATAAGGCACCCAGGGCTATAAACCCCCTCTCAGGATGCTTTTAGAGTACATCATAGGTTTGTGTTTGTGTTGTAGTGTCCATTGTCATTTAGTTCTAGGAATACTTTTATTTCTTTCTTTACTTCTTCTTTGACCCATTAATTATTCAGGAGTGTGTTGTTTAGTCTCCATGTGTTCTTCTAGATAGTAGAGCTTATCTTCGTGTTGATGTTGAGCTTTATTGCACAATGGTCTGATAGAATGCAAGAAATTATTTCAATCTTTTTGTAATTTTTTAGTTTTTTTCTGTGCCCAGTATGTGGTATTTATTGGAATGTTCTGTGGGGCTGAGTAGAAGTGTAATCACACACAAAATAGAAAGTGTACTTCTCGGTTTGGGGTGGGATATTTGGTAGTATCTGTGATTCCATTTGGTGTATCATATTGTTCAGCTCAGATGTCTCTCTGTTTATTTTTTGTCTGGTTGACCTGTCCAAAGTGCTCAGTAGTGTATTGAGGTCCCTTACTATCAGTGTGCAGGGGTTAATATGTGCCTTGAGATCCTGGAGAATTGTCTTTAATAATTATTGGTGAACCGAGTTGTCGTGCCATATATTCAGGATTGTGAAAAATTCATGGTTAATTGTTCCTTTGAGTAAAGATGTAATGGCTCTCTTTGTCTCTTTTGATTACTTTTACTTTGAAGTCTATTTTGTCGGATATTAAAATAGGAACTCCTCTTTCTTTTTGGTAGCATTGTTCTTGGAATATTTTTTTTCCATCCTTTCACTTTAAGTTGGTGTCTATCCTTAAGAGTGAGATGGGTCTCTTTTTGACAGCATATAGTGGGTTTCTGTTTTCTTATTATCTTCGTCTATTTCTTTTTGCATTGAGAGTTTAGTCCATTTAGGTTTAGGTTCACTTGCGACGCTGATTGTGATTGCTTCTTTCATTCCTATAGGTATTTGATTTTTGGTCTAGGTTTCACTCTGCAGTTAGTGTTTTTTAAATTTCTCTTCTAGGTGACTGGGGATAGTTGCTCCTCTCTTTGGTCCTTTGAATGCTTCAAGTATTGTCTGAAGGGTTGGTTTCCCAGACATGTATTCTATCATCTTGTTTTTGTCATGGAAGATTTTTCTCTCTTCTTCAACTATAATTAACATTTTGCTGGGGATAGTAACCTGGATCATCATCTATAACATTAAGCACTGGTGAATACTTTGGTCCACGTTCTTCTTGCTTCATAGTTTGCACTGAAAGTCACTGTAATCTGATGGGTTTCCCCTTATATATAACTTGTTTTTCTCTTGTGGCTTTCAGAATTTGCTTTGTTTTTTGGACATCTGTAGTGTTTAACTATGATATGGGTGGGGGGAGTTCTTTTCTGATCTTGTCTGGTTGGAGTTCTATGTGCTTCTTGTATTTGTATGGGTTTGTCTTTTTTTAGTTTGGGAAAATTTTCATCTGCATTCTGTTTAAGATCTGATGGTATTCTGTTGAATACCATTATCTTGGGATTATTATCCTTCCTCTATCCTAGATCATAGGTTTGATTTTTCATAGTGTCCACACTTTCCTGGTTGTTCCATTTTTTTGTGTATTTTAAAAATCTTCATAATCTTTACTTGAGCTTTGTTTAGTTTTCGTGTTATCTTCCAGGTCCAGATATTCTTTTTTTTTTTTTCTGCTTCCTCCTTTCTACTTCTGAAGCTTTACCCCATTCTGTCCTCTTGATTGGATGACTGGTCAATTTCCATTTTTTCATTTACTATCTGTGGATTCTTTAGTAAATTTCGGCACCGCCTTTGGGAGCTTCTCAATATCTTCCTGTAGTTCCTTGCTTCAGGGTCTGGTTTCCTTTTTTATTTCAGCAGGGGATCTTCTATTGGTTCCATTTCCTTCCTGAGTTTTTTTTTTTTTTTTTTTTTTTTTTTTTTTTTTTTTTTTTTCATTTTCTTTCCTTAGTTCTATGGCTTGTTCTTTATAGTCTTTGATTTCTTTGAATATGTTGGCAATTGTTCCTCGAAGATCTGTGTCCTGGGTTTTACCTCTAAGGAGATCTCAATTGTAGGAATCTTCTAAAGGGGGTTGGTAGGCTTGGTGTGGAATCATTCCCTGCACTTTTCTAATGTTGTTCTTTCATTGTGCGTTTTGGCATGGTTTTTCTTTTTTGTTTGTATTCTGATTTGAATCTCAAATGCCTCTTTTCTGTGTCGAAGGCTTGCTTTTTTGAAGGCTTGCTTTGCTCGGTTATTAATAAAATAACTATGTTTTTATTAATAACATAATAAAACACCACCAAAAATGCAGAGTCTGAAAATAAGCTTTATGTTACATGTCCAAAATACATTTATGATTTCATATCGTGCAGTAATTTTACATGCAGCCAAAAGAAATATAGCTTTAATATGCCAATTTGCATAGCATGGATGTAGTGATGTGATGTACTTTCGTTTATTTGTAATTTTTTCGTTTTTTGTTTACTTGTTTATTATTATTTTTTATAAGGGATTACAATATGAAGGCACAGTTGTTTTCAGATCCCATTGACGTTGCTCAGTTTTTGCCCATAATTAGGTAAATTGGTGCTAGCATCCACAGATGAGGGATAAACACAATCTTTCGTTCATCTATTTCTTTTCTTCTTGTTTTTCTGGGACGGGTGTTACCCTTCACTCAGCATGATACTTCTAGCTCCGCCATTTACCTGCAAAATTCATGAGGTCATCTTTCTTTTTTTTTTTTTAAAATTTTAATTATTCCTGTATGTGTATGAATGATACTGTCTGCATTGCAGGTTTGTGCACCGTTTCATGCAATGCGTCGTGAGGTCAGAAGAGGGTTGTCAGATTCCCTGGAACTGGAGTTCTCCTGAAATTGGGAGTTACAGACCGTTCTCTCTCGACCGCCATCTGGGTGCTGGGGTTCGAACCCGGGCTTTTAAGATCGGTCGGTGCTTTCTTAACCGCTAGGCAGCTCTCCAGCCCCGATGTCATCTTTCCTTTTAGTGCTGCATAGAACTCCATTGTGTTAAGATGTAACCACATTTTCTCATACTCCTCAGTTGAGGGGCACTTGGTATGGTTTCCAGCTCCTTGCTATTGGTGAAGAGGAGCTGCAATAAATATGGCTGGGCATGTATCTCTGAGGTAAGAAGAGTTTTGTGGGTACATGCCCAGATTGGGGTGGCTGGGTCAGGTGGCCAAGTCATTCCAAGTCTTCCCAGGGATCTCCACACATAGCTTTCCATAGTGGCTGTAAATGTTTACATTCATGCCAGCGTGGATGAGTGTTCCACGTTCCCCACAACCTCTCCCAGCACTTGGGTTATTTGTTTTCTTGATCCTGCTAGATCTAATTGGAGTAAGATGATTTCTAAAAGTGGTTTTAATTAGCATTTCCAATTAATGATTAGTGATGTTTGAACACTTCTTAAGATGTTTCTCAGGAAAAAAAAAAAAAGCTGGTGTTGGACCATTGATGGATTTTCTCTCTGTATTTATGGAATCTGGTTACCAGTCTCTCTCCACATGTATTTTTCTTTCTTCTTTGTGTTTTTTGAGTAGTTTATATATTCTGGAAATCAATGCTTTGTCAGATGTATCTGCAGTGAAGGTTTCCTCCCACTCTGTGGGATTTCTCTTCACTTCCTTGATTGTTTCTTTTGATGTACAGAAGCTTTTGAGTTTAATGAGGTCCCATTTGTCAATTGTCGACCTTAATTCTTGTGCAGCTGCTGTCTGATTTAGGAAGTCTTTTCCTACGCCTATGTCTTGTAGTCTGCTGCCAACTTTTTCTTCTATCACCTTCAGAGTTTGGGGTTTCACGTTGAGGTCTTTAATCCATCTGGAGTTGACTTTTGTACAGGGCGAGAGGTAGGGGTTTAATTTCATTCTTCTACAAGTGGTGATCCAGTTTTGCCAACACCACTTGCTGAAGATGCTGTCTTTTCTCCATTGTGTTTTCTTGGCCCCCTTGTCAAATATGAGATGGCTGAAATTGTATGTGCTCAGATTTGGATCTTCGGTTTTGTTCCATTGGTCAACAGGTCTGTTTTTGTGCCAGTACCAGGCTGTTTTTATGACTATAGCCCTGTAGTATAGTTTGAAGTCTGGTATAGAGATCCCCCCTGTATTGCTCTTTTCACTCAGGGTTGTTTTGGCTATTCGGGGTCTTTTGTTTTTCCAAATGAAATTAAGGACTTTTTTCTCCAAGCCTGTGAAGAAACTCTTGGGGATTTTAATTGGAATTGCATTAAATCTATATAAGATTTTGGGTATAATGGAAATTTTTACTATATTAATTTTCCCAATCCATGAGCATGGGAAGTTTTTCCATTTTCTGATGTCTTCTTCAATTTCTTTCTTCAGGGGTTTAAAATATTTGTTGTAGAGATCTTTGGTATCTTTGGTTAGATTTGTTCCTAGGTATTTTATTGTTTTTGAGGCTATTGTGAGTGGGAATGTCTCCCCTTGAATTCCTTCTTCAGCTGCTTGTTGTTGGTGTAAAGAAAGGCTACTGATTTTTCTAGTTAATTTTGTATCCTGCCACTTTACTGAAGCTCTTCATCGTTTCTAGGAGTTTTCTCATGGAGTTTTTAGAATCCCTTAGGTAAACTATCATATCATCAGCAAAAAGGGATAGCTTGACCTTTTCTTTTCCAATTAGTATTCCTTTAATTTCCTTTTCTTGCCTTATTGCCCTAGCAAGTGTTTCAAGCACTATATTGATGAGGAGTGGTGACAGGGGGCAGCCTCGCTGAGTTCCTACCTTTAAGGGGAATGCTTCTGTCATTTCCCCATTTAGGATGATATTGGCTGTGGGTTTCCTGCATATGGCTTTGGTTTCATTGAGGAATGATCCCTCCAATCCAAATCCCTCTTAGCACTTTAAGCATAAAGGGATGCTGGATTTTGTCAAAGGATTTTTCTGCATCAATTGAGATGATGGTGTGGTTTTTGTCTTTCAGTCCATTTATATGCTTGATCATATTTATTGATTTTCATATGTTGAACCTTCCCTGCATTTCTGGTATGAATCCAACTTGGTCATGATGGATGATCTTCTTGATGTGGGTCTGTATGCAATTTGCCAGTATCCTGTTTAGAATTATGGCATCTGTGTTCATTAATGAGATGGGTCTGTTGTTCTCCTTTTTGGTTGTATCTTTGTCTGGTTTTGGTAATAGAGTGATGCTAGCTTCATAGAAGGAATTTGGGAGAATTCCCTCTGATTGTATCCTTCTAAACAATTTGAGTAATAATGGTTGTAAGTCTTTTTGGAATGTTTTATAGAATTCAGCTGTGAAACCAGCTGGGCCTGGGCTTTTTTTAGTCGGGAGGTTTTGTCAGATTCCCTGGAACTGGAGTTCTCCTGAAATTGGGAGTTACAGACCGTTCTCTCTCGACCGCCATCTGGGTGCTGGGGTTCGAACCCGGGCTTTTAAGATCGGTCGGTGCTTTCTTAACCGCTAGGCAGCTCTCCAGCCCCGATGTCATCTTTCCTTTTATCTGCATAGAACTCCATTGTGAAGATGTACCAATTTTCTCATACTCCTCAGTTGAGGGGCACTTGGTTGGTTCCAGCTCTTGTATTGTGAAGAGAGCTGCAATTAACATAGCTGTGCATGTATCTCTGCAGGTAAGAGATGAGTTTTGTGGGTAATGGCCCAGTGGGTGGCTAGGGTCAGGTGGCCAGCTCATTAAGTCTTCAGGGTCTCCACACTGCTTTCATAGTGGTGTACAAGTTTACATTCCATGCCAGCAGTGGATGAGTGTTCCCTTCCCCCACAACCTCTCCCAGATTGGGTTATTGTTTTCTGACCATAGCTAGTCTATTGGAGAAGATGATTTCTAAAAGGTGGTTTTAATTGCATTTCCTTATATTAGTGATGTTTGAACACTTTTAAGATGTTTCTCAGGAAAAAAAAAAAAAGCTGGTGTTGGACCATTGATGGATTTTCTCTCTGTATTTATGGAATCTGGTTACCAGTCTCTCTCCACATGTATTTTTCTAATTTTTTAGTTTTTTTTGTGTCCCAGTCTGTGGTTGATTTTGGAGACTGTTTGTGGTGCTGCGTAGAAAGTGTACACACACAAAAATGAAAGTTGTATTCTCTGGTGGGGGGAGGTGGGCTATTGGTATGTCTGTGAAGGTCCATTTGGTGTATTGCATCATGATTGTTAGATTCAGTGTTCTCTCTGTTTATTTTTTGTCTGGTTGACTGTCCAAAGTGTCAGTAGTGTATTGAGGTCCCTTACTATCAGTGTGCAGGGGTTAATATGTGCCTTCTTGAGATCCTGGAGGAATTGTTTATAAAGTCAGGTGCACCAGATTGTGTGCATATATATTCAGGATTGTGAAACAATATTCATGGTTAATTGTTACTTTGATAAAGAGTATACTGGCTCTCTTTGTCTCTTTTTGATTACTTTTACTTTGAAGGTCTATTTTGTTCTCGTGATATAAAAATATGAACTCCTGCTTTCCTTTTTGGTAGCATTTTCTTGGAATATTTTTTTCCATCCTTTCACTTTAAGTTGGTGTCTATCCTTAAGAGTGAGATGGGTCTCTTTTAGACAGCATATAGATGGGTTCTGTTTCTTAATATATTCTTCCAGTCTATTTCTTTTGATTAGAGAGTTTAGTCCATTAATAGTTTAGGTTATAATTGAGAGATGTGTGTTGCTTCCTTTCACCTTATTAGCTATTTGCATTTTTGGTCTAGGTTTCTACTTCTGCAGTTATGTTTTTATTAATTTCTCTTTCTAGGTGACTGGGGATAGTTTCTCCTCTACTTTGTCCTTTGAATTGCTTCAAGTATTGTCTGAAGGGTTGGTTTCCCAGACATGTATTCTATCATCTTGTTTTTGTCATGGAAGATTTTTCTCTCTTCTTCAACTATAATTAACATATTTGCTGGGGATAGTAACCTGGATCATCATCTATAATCATTTAGCACTGTGAATACTTTGGTCCACGTTCTTCTTGCTTTCATAGTTTGCACTGAAAAGTCAGCTGTAATTCTGATGGGTTTCCCCTTATATATAACTTGTTTTTCTCTTGTGGCTTTCAGAATTTCGACTTTGTTTTGGACATCTAGTGTTTTAACTATGATATGGTGTGGGGAGTTTCTTTTCTGATCTTGTCTGTTTGGAGTTCTATGTGCTTCTTGTATTTGTATGGGTTTGTCTTTTTTTAGTTTGGGAAAATTTTCATCTGCTATTCTGTTTAAGATCTGATGGTATTCTGTTGAATACCATTATCTTGGGATTCTTCTTCTTCCTCTCGTCCAGTCATTTTAACTTTTCATAGTGTCCCACTTTTCCTGGTTGTTCCATTTTTGTGTATTTTTAAATTTTTCATAAACTTTACTTGAGCTTTTTAGTTGTTCTGTGTTATCTTCCAGGTCAGATATTCTTTTTTTCTGCTTCCTCCTTTCTACTTCTGAAGCTTTACCCCATCCTTCCTCTTGATTGGATGAGTGTTAGATTTCCTTTTTCATTTACTCCTGTGATTTCTTTAGTATTTCCACTTCCTTTTGGAGCTTCTCAATATCTTCCTGTAGTTCCTTGCTTCAGTGGTTGGTTTCCTTTTTTATTTCAGCATGGGATCTTCTCAGTGTTTCCATTTCCTTCCTGAGTTTGTCATTCTCTCCCTCCAGGTCCTTCCTGAGTTTCTCATTCTCTCTCCTTAGTTCTCTGGCTTGTTCTTTATAGTCTTTGATTTCTTTGAATATGTTTGCAATTGTTCTTCTAAGATCTGTGTCCTGGGTTACCTCTAGGGAGATCTCATTGTAGGAATCTTCTAAAGGGTTGGTAGAGCTTGGTGTGGAATCATTCTGCACTTTTCTAATGTTGTTCTTTCATTGTGCTTTTGGCATGTGGTTTTCTTTTTGTTTGTATTCTGACGCGAATCTCAAATATTTCTTCACTATGTTGAAGGCTTGCTTTGCTCGGTTATTAATAAAATAACTATGTTTATTAATAACTATAATAAAACACCAAAATGACAGAGTCTGAAAATAAGCTATATGTTAATTCCAAAATACATTTATGATTCATATCTTAGCAGTAATTTTACATGCAGGCAAAAGAAATATAGCTTTATATTCTCAGATTGCATAGCAAGTGGCTGTAAGTGTTGATGTACTTTCGTTTTTGTAATTTTTCTTTTTTTGTTTACTTGTTTATTATTATTTTTTAAGGGATTCACAATATAAGAGCACAGTTGTTTTCAGATCACATTGACGTTGCTCAGTTTGCCATAGAATTAGGTAATTGGTGCTAGCATCCACAGATGAGGGATACCATTTTCTTCGTTTGTTTTTCTGGGACTGTGTTACTTCACTCAGCATGATATCTTCTAGCTCCAGCCATTTACTTGCAAAGTTCATGATGTCATCTTTCTTTTTTTTTTTTAAATTTTATTTATTTCTGTATGTGTATGAATGTACTGTCTGCATGCAGGTTTGTGCACCCGTGTCGTGCAATGCCGCGGAGGTCAGAAGAGGGTGTCAGATTCCCCTGGAACTGGAGTTCTCCTGGAATTGGAGTCTCAGACGGTTCTCAGCCGCCATCTGGGTGCTGGGGTTCGAACCCGGGTCCTTTGTAAGATCGGTCGGTGCTCTTAACCGCTAGGCCATCTCTCCAGCCCCGATGTCATCTTTCTTTAGTGCTGCATAGAACTCCATTGTGTAGATGTACCACATTTTCTCATACTCCTCAGTTGAGGGGCACTTGGGTTGGTTCCAGCTCCTTGCTATTGTGAAGAGAGCTGCAATAAATATGGCTGTGCATGTATCTCTGAGGTAAGAAGAGTTTTGTGGGTACATGCCCAGGAGTGGTGTGGCTGGGTCAGGTGGCAAGTTCATTCCAAGTCTTCCCAGGGTTCTCCACACTGCTTTCCATAGTGGCTGTATGAGTTTACATTCATGCCAGCGTGGATGAGTGTTCCACGTTCCCCACAACCTCTCCCAGCACTTGGGTTATTTGTTTTCTTGATCCTGCTAGATCTAATTGGAGTAAGATGATTTCTAAAAGTGGTTTTAATTAGCATTTCCAATTAATGATTAGTGATGTTTGAACACTTCTTAAGATGTTTCTCAGGAAAAAAAAAAAAAGCTGGTGTTGGACCATTGATGGATTTTCTCTCTGTATTTATGGAATCTGGTTACCAGTCTCTCTCCACATGTATTTTTCTTTCTTCTTTGTGTTTTTGAGTATTTAATATATTCCGGGAAATCAATGCTTTGTCAGATGTTATCTGTGGTGAAGGTTTCCTCCTCCCACTCTGGCAGGTTTTTACTCTTCACGTCGGTGACTGTTTCTTTTGATGTACAGAAGCTTTGGAGTTGAACGAGGTCCCATTTGGTCAAGTGTTGTTGTTGGGTTGTTTTTTCAACCTTAATTGTTGACACAGCTGCTGTCTGATTTAGGAAGTCTTCTCCTACACAACACACACAGTCCTGGTAGTACTGGCTGCCAACTTTTCTTCTATCACATTCAGAGTTGGGGGTTTCACGTTGAGGTCCTTAATCCATCCGGAGTTGCATTTTGTACAGGGCGAGAGGTGGGGTTTTTTAAATTTTCATTTCTTCGACAAATGGTGAGCCAGTTTTGCCAACACCCATTGCTGAAGATGTTATCTTTTCCTCCATTGTGTCTTCTTCCTCGGCACCCTTGTCAAATATGAGGTGGCTGAAATTGGTATGTGCTCAAATTGGATCTGCATGTGTTGGTTCGCCACTGGGCAACAGGTCTGTTTGTTTGCCAGTACCAAAGCGGTTTAATACTATAGCCCTGTAGTAATAGTTGTTTGAAGTCTGGTATAGAGATCCCCCCTGTATTGCTCTTTTTCACTCAGGGTTGTGTTGGCTATTCAGGGGTCTTTTTTTTTCTCCAAATGAAATTTAGGACGTTATTTCTACAAGCCTGTGAAGAAACTCTTGGGGATTTTGTATGGAATTGCATTAAATCTATATAAGATTTGGGTATAATGGGAAATTTTTTACTATAGATTTTCCCAATCCTGACAATGGGAAGTTTTTCCCATTTTCCCTGATGTCTTTCTTCTTCTTTCAATTTCTTCTTTCCTTCAGGGGTTTTAAAATTTTGTTGTAGAGATCGTTTGTATCTTTGGTTATGTTTGGTTTCCTAAGGTATTTTTATTGTTTTTGAAGGCTATTGTGAGGGGAAGGTCTCCCCGTGAATTCCTTCTTCAGTGGCTTGTTGTTGGTGTAAGAAAGGCTAATGATTTTTCTAGTTAATTTTGTATCCTGGCCATGCCACTTTCTGAACCCCCCTTCAATCGTTTTCCTAGGAGTTTTTCTCTCATGGAGTTGTAAATCCCTTAGTAAACTAGCATGTCATCAGGCAAAAAGGGATAGCTTTGAACCGTTTCTTTTCCAACTAGTATCCTTTAATATTCCTTTTCTTGCCTTATCACCCTAGAAAGTGTTTCAAGCACTAAAGTGATGAGGAGTGGTGACATGGGCCAGCCTCGCGGATTTCCTACATTTTAAGGGAATGCTTCTGTCATTTCCCCCAGTTAGGATGATATTGGCCTGGGTTGCATGAATGGCTTTGATTTCATTGAGGAATGACCCCTCCAATCCAAATCCTTCTAGGCCTTTAAGCATAAAGGGATGCTGGATTTTGTCCAAAGGAATTTTTCTGCATCAATTGAGATGATGGGGTGTTTTTGTCTTTCAGTCCATTTTATATGCTTGATCATATTTATTGATTTTCATATATGAACCTTCCCTGCATTTCTGGTATGAAATCAACGTGGTCATGATGGATGAATCTTCTTGATGTGGGTTTGTAGCAATTTGGGCCCAGTATCCCCACCCCCAAACATGTGTTCGAATTATGGATCTGTGGGTTCATTAATTGGATGGGTCTATAGTTTTCATTTGTGGTTGTATCTTTGTCTGGTTTTGGTAATAGAGTGATGCTAGCTTCATAGAAGGATTTGGGAGAATGCCCTCTGAGTTCCTTCTAAACAATTTGAGTAATATGGTTGTAAGTCCTTTTTGGAATGTTTGATAGAATTCAAAGAGCTGTGGAACCAGCTGGGCCTGGGCTTTTTGTTTAGTCGGGAGGTTTTTCTTATTACTCTTCAATTTCTTCATGTATTATGGGTCTGTTTAAGCTGTTGATCTCTTCTTGGTTGAGCTTCGGTGATTCCAGGATTTCAGATATTCATTCATTTCGTCTAGGGTTTCAAACTCAGTAAGAGTATAGGTTTTTTGAAATATTCCTGTATGATTTTTTTCTGCATCTTTTCCTGTGTCTTTTTTGAATTTCCCTTTTCATCATGGATTGAATTGGAGTTTTTGGAGTTTGTTCCTTCTTTCTATTTGTTAACTGGGCTAGGGGTCTGGATATCTTGTTTATTTCTTTTTCAAAGAACCAAATTTTGGATTCATTTATTTTTTTGTATTGTTTTCTTTGTTTCTATTTTATTGATTTCTGCCCTGATTTTTGTTATTTCTTCCAGTCTGTTGTGTTTAAGGTTCATCTGTTGTTGTCTCTCAAGTGCTTTTAGCTGCAGTGTTAGATCATATTTCTGTTTTCTAATGTAGGGACCCAGGGCAATAAACTTGCCTCTTAGCACTGCTTTTAAAGTATCCCATAGGGTTTGTTGTGTTGTATTACCATTGTCATTCAGTTCCAGGAATGCTTTTATTTCTTTATCTCTTCCTTGACCCATTCATTATTCAGGAGTGTGTTGTTTAGTCTCCATGTATTCTTGTAGCTAGTAGAGCGTGTCCTGGTGTTGATAGTGAGCTTTATTGCATTGTGGTCTCATAGAATGCATGAAATTATTTCAATCTTTTTGTATTTGTGGAGGTTTCTTCTGTGTCCCAGTATGTGGTTGATTTTGGAGAATGTTCCATGGGGTGCTGAGTAGAAAGTGTATTCTCTGGTATTTGGGTGGAATATTCGGTAGACGTCTGTGAGGTACATTTGGTATATTGTATCATTCAGTTCAGATTATTCTTTGTCCAGTTGACCTGTGCAAAGGGGTCAGTGGGGTATTGAAGTCCCCTACTATGAGTGTACTGGGATTAATCTGTGCCTTGTGGTCCTGGAGAATTGTCTTTATAAAGTTAGGTGCACCAGAGTTTGGTGCATATATATTCATAATTGTGAAATCTTCTTGGTGAATTGTTCCTTTGATAAAAATGTAAAGGCCTTCTTTGTCTCTTCTGATTTCTTTTACTTTGAAGTCTATTTTGTCTGATATTAAAGTAACAACAGCTGCTTTCTTTTCGGTACCATTTGCTTGGAATATTTTTTTCCATCCTTTCACTTTAAGGTGGTGCCTATCCTTGAAGGTAAGATGCATTTCTTGTAGACAGCATATTGATGGGTTCTGTTTCCTAATCCAATCTCCCAGTCTATGTCTTTTGACTGGAGAGTTTAGTCTATTAGCATTTAAGATTATAACTGATAGATTTGTGTTGCTTCCTTTCACCTTATTATCCACTTGCATTTTTGGTCTAGGTTTCTACTTTTGCAGTTATGCTTTTATTGATTTCTTTTTCTAGGTGCCTGGGGATAGTTGCTCCTTTCTTCTGTCCTTTGAATTGCTTCTAGTATTCTCTGAAGGGTTGGCTTTCTGGACATGTATTCTTTCCTCTTGATTATGTCATAGAAGATTTTTCTCTCTCCTTCAAGTATAATCGACATTTTTGCTGGGTATAGTAACCTGGGTTGGTATCTATAGTTTAACACTGGGAATGCTTTGCTCCACATTCTTCTTGCTTTCATAGTTTGCACTGAGAAGTCAGTTGTAATTCTGATAATTCCACTTATAAGTAATTCTGTAATTCCCCTTATAAGTAACTTGTCGTTTTTCTCTTGTGGCTTTCAGAATTTTGACTTTGTTTTGGGTGTCTAGTGTTTTAACTATGATATAGCATGGAGAGTTTCTTTTCTGATGTTGTCCGTTTGGCGTTCTATGTGCTTCTTGTATTTGTATTGGTTTGTCTTTTTTTAGTTTGGATAAATTTTCATCTATTATTCTGATCAATACCATTCTCTTGGGATTTTTCTCCTTCCTCTATTCCTATGATGCAGAGGTTTGATCTTTACATAGTGTCCCACAGTTCCTGGTTGTTCCACTTTTGTGTATTTTAAAATTTTTCATAATCTTTACTTGAGGTTTTTAGTTGTTCTGTGTCATCTTCCAGGTCTGATATTCTTTGTTCTGCTTCCTCCATTCTACTTCTGCGGCTTTTCCCATTCCTTTCCTCTTGATTGGATGAATGTTTGATTTCCTTTTTCCTTTCCTCTTCTGATTTCTTTAGTATTTCCACTTCCTTTTGGAGCTTCTCAATCTCTTCCTGTAGCTCCTTGCTTTGCTAGTTGGTTTCCTTATCTTTTTTAACATGGGATCTTTTCAGTGTTTCTACTTCCTTCCTGAGTTTGTCATTCTCTCTTTCTAGGTCCTTCTTGTGTTTTTCATTCTCTTTTCTCAATTCTCTGACTTGCTCTTTATAGTCTTGGACTTCTTTAATTATGCTCACAATTGTACTTCTAATATCTGTGTCCTGGGCCATCCCCAGGTAGATCCCACTCTAGGAATCTTCCACAGGGTTGGTAGAGCTTAGTGTGGAATTATCCTGTACCTTTCCCATGTTGTCTCTTCTTTGTGTCCCTGGCATATGGGTTTCTCTTGGCCTGTATTCCAATGCAGATCACAAATGCCTCTTCACTGTTTTGAAGGCTTGCTTTGCTTGCCTCCTTCAGATGCCTTCCTTGTTTGTTTGGTTGATTTGTTTTTCTCCTTTTCTCCTTGCTTATGGAGTGTTGACCTGTGTAAGCTTTAGGCTTTCTATTGGAAGTCTAACTCACTCTTCCCTTTCTGTTCTGAAGGTTCTCCAAAGAATCCACTTGGACAAACTCCTTTGGCGATCCCAAAAGGGGGGTGTTGCTGTTTAGCCCGTGCCCCTGTACCTGTGCTTCAGATGGTCTTGGGAAATCCCTGATCTCAAGACTCAAACTGGCCCATCTTTTATACCAACTGGGAGGACAACTCCACCCCCACAGCCACACAAGCCAATGGAGTCAAAGGCAATTAGATCAAACCAAACAATCCCCTTGGCTGAAACACCCAGCTCCTACCTGTGCTTCAGGTGGTCTTGGGAAATCCCCAGTCCTTTTTTTGGTCTTTTTTGAGATAGTGTCACCCTTCAATCATAGCTGGCCTGGAGTTCACTCTTGTACACCAGGCTGGCCTTGAACTCACAGAAATCCACCTGCCTCTACCTCCTGAATGCTTGGATTAAAGGCATGGACCATCATGCCCAGCAATGTTGAACACTTTTAAAGAAGTTTCTTAGTCATCTCTATTTCTTCTTTTGAGAACTTTTTTTTTTTTTGGGAGAAATGGGTCAGCTTTAACCCCAGAGCTAGCCTTTATTGAATGTAAACAGTATGTTCTTAGCATTAAGCATGAATTTATACACTTAAGCAGATCCATAAAATAAATACCGTGGTGAGGCACAATGTCATGACAAACTAAACAAAACCAAAACCTTAGAGCATTTTCAGAAATATAGTAACTATCCCTAACTGGGTTTCCAACTTAATAAGAGATGGAAAATGAGATGGGCCGGACCATGAGAACTCTTTAAGATTCTTAGTCCATCTTTTAACTGGGTCATTTGTTTTCTTGATTCTTTTTTTTTGAGTACTTTGTGTATTTTGGATGTTAAACCTCTGTAAGATGCATTGCTGGTGAATATTTTCTCCCACTCTGTGGGTTTTTTCTTCACTTCCTTGGTTGTTTCTTTTGCTGCACAGAAGCCTTTTAGTGTAATGAGGTTCTATTTGTTGATTATTGACCCTAATTCCTCAGCAACTGATGCCTGATTTAGAAAATACTTTCTTATACCTATATGTTGTAGGTTGCTCATGATGTTTTCCTCTAACAGTTTCAGAGTTTCGGGTTTCACATTGAGATCTTTGATTCATTTGGAGTTGACTTTTGTGCAAGGTGAAAGATAAGGGTCTAATTTCATTCTTCTACAGGTTTGCCAGGTTTGTTAGCACCATTTGCTGAAGCTGCTTTCTTTCTTCAAGTGAGAGTTCTTGGTCCCTTTGTTAAATATCAGGTGGCTGAAATTGCATTTATTCATGTTTGGGTCTGTAAATATGATCTATTGATGTATGGGTCTATTTTTGTGCCAGTATCATGCTGTGTTTATGACTATAGTTCTGTAGTGTAGTTTGAAATCTGGTATAGTAATCCCATCTGCATTGCTATATATGCACAGGGTTTCTTTGTCTATATGGTGTCATTTGTGCTTCCATATGAATTTTAGGATGGTTTTCTCTAATTCTGTGATGAATGTCATGGGGATTTTGAATGAGATTGCATCAAATCTATATATTTCTTTTGGTAGGTTGGTCATTTTCACAATATTAATTCTTCCAATCGATGACCGTGGGAGGTCCTTCCACCTTCTGGTCTCTTCCTCAATCTCTCTCTTTAAAGATTTAAATTCTTCATTGTAGAGATATTTCAATGTCTTTGGTCACATATATTATAAGATTTTTATTTGAGGCCATTGTGAATAGGAGGGTTTCCATAAACTGTTTCTCTATTAGATTGTTGTTGTTATATAGAAAAGCTATTAATTTTTGTAGATTAATTTTATAACTTACCACTTTACTGAAAGTTATAATCATTTCTAGGAGTTTCCTGGTGAAATTTTTGGTATCTCTTAGGGATAATATCATACCATCTACAAAAAGGAATAATTTAGTCTTGTCAAATTTGTACTCTTTAATTTCCTTCTCTTGTTTTATTGCTCTAGTAAGGGTTTCAAGCACTAGATTAAAAAGGAGGAGAGACAGTGGACAGCTTTGTCTGGTTCTTGATTTTAAGGGGAATGCTTCCAGTTTTTCTCCATTTGGAATGATACTGGGTATGGGTTTGCTGTATATAGCTTTAATTATTTTGAGGTATGCTCCCTCCAGGCCAATTCCCTCTAGGAATTTTCATTTTAATGCATGTTGAATTTTATCAAAGGCCTTTTCTGCATCTATGGAGATTACCCTGTGATTTTTGTCTTTGACTCCATTAATATGATTTATGATATTCATTGACTTACATTTATTGAATCATCCTTGCATCTCTGGAATAAATCCAACTTGGTCATGGTGGGGGAGCTTTTTAATGTGTGCGTATGTGCAGTTTGCAAGTATTTTGTTGAGAACTTTTGCATCTATGTTCATTAAGGATATTGGTCTATAGTTTTCCTTTGTTGGTTGCACCTTTACCTGGTTTTTGTATTAGAGCAATGCTGGACTCATTTAAGAAATGTGGGAGTTCTCCCTCTGTTTCTGTCTTTTTGAATAATTTAAGTAATATTAGCTGTAGATATTCTTTAAATATCTGATAGAATTCTGCTGTAAATAGATCTGGGCATGTGCTTTTTATGGTTGGGAGGTTTTGTATTACTGTTTCAGTTTCCTCATTTGTTATGGGTCTCTTTAAGTTGTTGATCCCTTCTTAGTTTAGCTTTGGTGATTCCCATGATTTTAGGTATACATCCATTTCTTTAAGGTTTTCAAATTTATAGAGCATAAGTTTTTAGAGTATTCCCTTATAATGTTCTGGCTCATTTTGTTATCTGCTGTGACATTTTCCCTTTCAGCTCTAATTCTGTTGATTTGGAGTTGTTCTTTCTTTCTTTTAGTTAACTGGGCTAAGGATCTGTGTATCTTTTCAAAGAACCAGGTCTTGGATTCATTGAGTCTTTGCATTTTTTATTTGTTTTTATTTCATTAATTTCTGCTCTGATTTTTGTTTTTTCTTCTTGTCTGCTGAGTTGCAATGTTAAGTCATTTATTTGTGCTCTTTCTTGTGTTTTAATGTAAGCACCTGGAGCTATAAACTCTCAGGACTGTTTTTATAGTGTTTTTTGTGTGTTGTATTGTCCTTTTCATTTAATTCCAGGAATACTTGTATTTTTTTCTTAATTTCTCCTTTGACCCATTAATCAATCATTCAGGAGTGACTTATTTAATCTCCATGAGGTTTTATAGTTACTAGGGCTTCTTTTGGGGCTGATTACTTTATTACATTGTAGTCTGATAGAATGCATAGAATTATTTCAATTTTTTTGTATTTGTTGAGGTTTGTTTTGTACCCCAGTATGTGGTCCATTTTGGAGAAAGTTCCATGAGGTGCTAAATAGAATTCTTTGGTGCTTGAATGGAATATCCAGGAGCTATCTGTTAAATCCACTTGACGTATGCTATTGTTTAATTCGGATGTCTCTTTGTTTATCTTTTGTCCAGTTGATGTGTCTAAGGGAGACAGTGTGGTATTGAAGTTTCCTACTACTAGTGAGGTGGGATTAATATGTGACTTAAAAGTCCTTTAGTGTTATATTTATGAAGTTGGGTGCACCAGAGTTTGATGAATATATATTCATGATTATAATATCTCCTTGTTTGATTGTTCCTTTGACAGGAATAACATGTCTTTCTTCTGATTAGTTTTAGTTTGAAGTCTATTTTATCAGATATTAGAATTGCAACTCCTGGGGCTGGAGAGATGGCCTAGCGGTTAAGAGCACCAACTGCTCTTGCAGAGGACCCGGGATCTATCCCCAGCACCCACATGGCAGCTGAGAACCATCTGTAACTCCAATTCCAGGAGAACTCCAGTTCCAGGGGAATCCGACACCCTCTTCTGACCTCCGAGGCATTGCACGACATGGGTGCAAAGAGCTGCATGCAGACAGTACATTCATATAAATAAATAAATAAATAAATAAATAAATAAATAAAATAAAACAAAACAAAAAAAAAAAAAAAAGAATTGCCACTCCTGCTTGCTTCTTAGTGCCATTTGCTTGGAATATTTTTTTTTCATCCTTCACTTTAAGGTAGTGTCTATCCTTGAAGGTGAGATGGCTTTCTTACAGACAATGAAAAGATGGAATTTTTTTTCTTAATCCATTCAATTAGCCTGTGTCTTTTGACTAGGGGGTTCAGTCCATTGATACTTAAAGTAATTATTGAAAGGTGTGTATTGGTTCCTATCATTTTAATTTCTATTTGCCTTCTTGGTCTAACTTTGTGTTTCCACAGTTATACCTTCATTTAGTTTCTTTCTGTTGCCCCATTGGGTAGAGTTGTTCTTTTCTTCAGCTCTTTATAATGCTTCAAATATTCTCTGAAGGGCAGGTTTTCTGGACATGAATTCTTTCAGCCTATTCATGTTTTGGAAGATTTCCTTTCCCCTTCAACTATAATAGACATTTTTCACTGAGAAAAGTATTCTGGCTTAGCATCTATGGTCATTTAGTACCAGGAATACTTTGGTCTAGTCTCTTCTGGCTTTCTTAGCTTGCATTGAAAAAGTCAGCTGTAATTCTCATGCATTTTCCTTTATACGTAACTTGTTTTTCTTTTTCTGCTTTTAGTATTCTCAGTTTGTTTTATACATTCCTAAGAGGCAGAGTAAAGTCTAGGTCTTCAGCAGTGGGAGGGGCTTACATTGGTCCCTTTGTAGAGGGACGAGCACAGTGTGATTTGGAAAGCTCAATGCCACGCGGAGCTAAGAGAACAGTCCAGAGATCTAGGGTGCTAGAGAAAAAGCAGGCTTACGCCCAAGGCTAGACTAGAACCAGAGTGTAGGGGCATGGAAATTAAAAGTTGTTCAGGCTATAGATACTTCAAGGTGCAGTGGGTGAGACCAGACTTTTCAGGGAAGAAGCCTGGTCTCAGAAATTCCAGACAACATGGGGGTGGAGACCTATGTGAAGAGTCCAACAAGCTATGCTGGAAAATTAAGCTGGTCTGAGTGTGAGAGACCAGGACACAGTGAGCCGGTCTGTACCAAGAGGATAGTCCAGAGACCTGGGATGCCAAGAGCAAAAGCAGACCTGAGCTCATGGCTAGAAGGAACACAGGATGTGTGGTTGGGGAACTGGAGTTGCTCACGCTGTAGGGAAGTCAAGGCACAGTGGGTAGAATCAGACTTACCTGGGAAGCAGGAATCCAAGGCAGGGTAGGCTTCAGGAGAGCCAGGACAGAAGGCTGGTCTCAGGAGTCCAAAGGCAAGAGACCATCTGTGAAGTGCCTAACCAGCCAGACTGGAAAACTGACCTGGTGTGAGTCCAGGGGATCAGGATGCAATGGGCAGGTCTGGACTAGGACTGTGGTCCAGAAGTGTGGGTTGCTAAGAAAAAAAGTGGGCCTGTGGCTACAGGGGAGATAGGGCTTCTGTTAAAGTGGGCCTGTGCTAGAGGGGAGATAGGGTATCTGTTAAAGTGGGCCTGTGCTAGAGGGGAGATAGTTCTGTGAAAATTTTTATGTAATAAAAATTTTTTAGTGTGTGTGTGTGTGTGTGTGTGTGTGTGAAAATGCATGTGTACCACATTCATGAAGGAGCCTATGAAGGCCAGAAGAGGTCATTAGATCCCTTGGGACTGTAGTTGACAGGCATTTGTAAACTACCCAGTGTGGTTGTTGGGAACTGAACCTGGGTGCTCTACAAGAGCAGGAAGTGCTCTCTAGCCCTGAACTTTGTAAAAATCAGGAGTCAAATGCTTTTATTGTTGTAGGAGTTTAATAATTGTCTGAATAGCTCTTTAGTCACATGTGGCTGACATCCACATGTTGTTCTTCCCTCCTGCCTGCAGGCAGACAGTCTCTCTGCTTAGCTTTGGCAAGGAGTGGGTAGGAGACTGCGGGAGAGTTACCTGACGGAATAGAAAGACAATAAAAGACAAAGACAGACATACAGACATACAGATACAGACTCAGGGAAAAGCCTGGAGAATAGAGTTTCTCTTTATTTATGTCAGCAGTGTGCTTATATACCAAAAGTTACTATGCTCTGGGCAAGGAAGTGGGGTGGCACGGTGGAAGAGGGGCGAGCCACCTTGGCTCTAATCGGGGGGGATGGGGGGGGGGGGGGGTTGCAACAGCTCCTATTTGTGCAACAGGTAACTAGAGTCTGACATTTTGCTCAAGTGCCTCAAGGGAAGGAGCCATCTGGTCTGGAACTTTGCAGAGATGGGTGAAGAAAACATTGTAATATCCCAAACCTTCCTGTGGAGCTACAGAAAACTCACAGCAGAGGCAACTGATGCCTACAGAAATATCAGATAACTCTCCTCGGAGGTCTTACAGGACAGGTCTTACAATTTCTTGCCTCAAGCCACCAAAGTTTCATTCCTACATATTGTATCCATTGTGATAATCATGTGTTATATGTCATCTTTCATTCTATTAACTATAGTGAATCACATTGGTTGATCTTGTATGCTGAGTCATCTTTGGTTTCCTGGAATACGATCTTAGATTATTTCATTTATTCTGTAGCTGCTGATGTTGGTGCGTTTCCTTTCAGAAACTGAAACATTTTACCATTGTAATACAGCTTGCTTTTTTTATTTTCCTGATGTCAATCTACAGTCACCCCCATCCAACTACTACCCCCACCTCTCATCCAACCCCCCCACTCCTCCACCCCCATCCCCAACCCCTCCCGCCAGTGTTTTACAAAACTTTCCCCTTTACAGTCGGTTTTTAAGTGGTTTGTTGGATTACTAAGTGCTGTTGGTGTCTGATTAATTTGTTTCTTTTGAAGATGGGTGTTCATTTCCTTGGATTGTGGAACTGCAGCACTTGGAAAGTTTTTGTCCATGGTTGTATTCAGTTGGGTTCCTATGCCTTCTCTTCCCCTGGCGACTCCTACTGCACATGTGTTCAATCACAATGTCTAGAAGTGCCACCAGGGAGCCTTTTCCTCTGTGTAAGTCCCTCTATTTTGTAATGTTATCAAGCCATTATGAGGCCCTTTTTTCCTGCAGCTTCTAATCTTTTCAAAGCAATGAAGACAGCTGTGCTCATTTTTGTTCTTTTCCCCAGTCCTCAATTCAGAAGTGCTGCCTGGCTCAGCCTGCTTGGACCCCAGCCTCATGGTCTGTGATGCTCTGTGATTAGTGCCTGAAGGTAAGTCATCATGTTGTTTTCCAATTTTTAAGTTGCTTAAGAGGCCAGGAAGAGTTGGGGTTGGACTGTCATTTCAATATTGCTAGAAGCTCAACCTGTCTTGCTGCTTTCCTCTCTTAGTGCTGGATTCATGGTTAGACTTCAGCTTCTTAGCTGATCATTGTAGGTGTGTCTAAATGTGCTAGATTCTGAAATTTACTGATATACCAGGAACCCTGTCTCTATGATTTTGGAAATTTCCAGCAGGAAGTAGAAAGTGTTAAACCAAATCCAATGACCTGTGTACAAAATGGGGGGGGGTGGTTTCTCCTCTTTTTGCTATGCATTGAATGTGCCCTCCCAAAAGCGTCTATGGTGAATTTAAACACCCCAGTGTTATGAGTAAGAAGTGAAACAGTCAGGTGTGGTGGCACATGCTTGTTTAAATCCTAGCAATAGGAAGCAGAGGCAGTAGGTCATGAAGTCCCCAGTAAAAAGGTTCTCACCAATTTTAAGCAAATGTTGGTGTTGTGTTCTTGGTCTTCTAGGACCAAGAACTAAGTGAGCCTCTCTGTAAATGACCCAATATGTGGTATTCGGTTATAATAACAGAAAGTGAACTAAGACAGTTACATTTGAGCCACTCATCTTGATAATATATTGAATTCCAAGCCAACTGCTTATAGAAGGCAGATGATGGGCCCAAATATTCCAGAAGATGTCTCTGTGCTGGATAGCTTCAGTTGTCAACATGACCCACCTGGGAAGAGTGAACTCGACTGAGACATGTCTTGTGACCATGTCTGTGAGCATTTCTTATTGTCTGGTTAATGTGGGAGGGCCCAAACCATGTTAGCAGTGCTATTCCTGGTCAGGTAGTCCTGGGTTGTAGAAATCAGCAGACTAAGCAGAAAGGCGCCGGGCGGAAGCTATCACACAGCTAGGAGCATCCTCTGTGGTCTGTGCTGCAGTTCATTGTCATCGCATGCGCTCCTGCCCTGAGCTCCTGTCCTGCTTCCCCTCCATGATAAACCATCAGCTGTGGGGTGAAATGAACCCTTTGGTCACTCCCAAGTTGGATTTGCTCGTGTTTATCACAATAGAAACCTGGAACATACCGATACCAGCAAGTAAGGGCTTTGATGGACAACATATGTTGCTTCTACTCACACTTCACGGATCTATTTGGGGACCACATATATGTTATACGTTTATGTTCTATGTGCCCTATGTATATGAGTAGTAGTGTATGTATGTATCTATGAGTGTTTATGTATGTGTGAGAGTGTATGATGTATTTTATGTATATATGCAAGTGGTTAGTGTATATCTAGTGTGTTTGTTGTGTGTCGGCTGTGTGTAGTATATGTATGTGCATGTATTCAGATGTGAGTATATATTGTATATATGGTATATGTGTGTGAGTGTTATGCTATGATGTGTATGTGTATACTGTATTGTATGTGTATGCAGGTGGTGAGTGAGGTGTCTGATGTGGTGTATTGTGTGTATGTATGTGTGTGGGTAGGTGTGTTTCTGTGTTGCATGACGTGTAATACGTAGTATGTGTATTTTTCAGATTCTTATAATCAGACTAAAGAGGGAGAGAGGCTAATTCCCATTTTCCTGAATGAGGAACAGGGAGATTCAGGAGATCTCAGGCTGAGGGACAGGCAGAGGCCACTGCCCTCAGACGTGCTGCTCTCCACTCCCTCACGTCGATATCAGTGGACTCTGAGAGGGGAACAGTGCCATAGGCTCTAGTTTATCTCTATTTCTCACTTCACAGAGGAATGATTGTTCCCTCAGCAGCAGTTCCCTAATGGACGGCTAGCGTTGATTCTCTTGCTGAAGGCTCTGATACTCTCCCAGAAGGAATCTCATGTCGGTGCACTTTCTTTTATGCTTTCCAAGTCTCCACCAGCCTCACATGCCGGCTACCCTTGGAGGTCTTCCTTGCCATGCACCTGTCCTCAGAAATGACCTCCACCAACAACACAGAGATACTCATAGAAAATCAACAGATTTCAGATTCTACACAGAGTATGATTTCCTTGGCTGTACTGGAATTTTAATGCTCAGGTCAATAATCATACTTAGGCAAATTGTATTTAGTACTGAAATTGTATTTTGTTAATAATAGAATTAAACAAAATTCTCTTATAAACCCATGTTCATAAAGCTATTCTAAGAGTTGGTAGACTCTTAGGTTTTCCCTTTTCATTTTATCTAGAATATGAGGAGTGGTTCCAAAATGCTTCAATAGTCTGGGATTGAAAGAAAATATTTCAGGTACAGTAAACAAATCGAATTAGCCTGCAAATCACTTGCAAAATGGCATGTGAAGGTCCTGTTCAAAAATGCATTTTCCTTCCATTTTTTCCCAATTGACAATCACAGTATCACCTGGGTTTTGAAAATAGTTCATTTCCGGTTATGTTGAAAGTACACTTGAGGGGCTGGAGAGATGGCCTAGCGGTTAGGAGTGCCGACGCTCTCGCAGAGAACCCGGGTTCGATCCCCAGCACACACATGGCGGCGAGGAGCTGTACTGAAACTCCAATTCCAGGAGAACTCCAGTTCCGGGGAATCTGNTGCAGAGAACGGGGGAGGATAGGAACTCCATTTATTTTCTGTCAGTGGGGTCTATATATTGGAGGCTACTGTGCTCTGGGCAAGGAAGTGGGGAGCAGGCAGAAGGGAGGGGTGAGCCACTTTGGCTCTAATCAGGGGGCTGCAGAGCTCCAGTTTGTGCAACAGGTAACTAGAGGTCTGACATTTTGCTCAATGCCTCAAGGGAAGGGGCCTTCTGGTCCTGGAACTTTGCAGAGATGGGTGAAGAAAACATTGTAATATCCCAAACCTTCCTGTGGAGCTAGCAAGGAAGTGGGGGGCAGGTGGAAGAGAGGGCCGAACCACCTTGGCTCTAATGGGGGGGGTGCAAAGCTCCTATTTGTGCAACAGGTAACTAGAGGTCTGACATTTTGCTCAATGCCTCAAGGGAAGGAGCCATCTGGTCCTGGAACTTTGCAGAGATGGGTGAAGAAAACATTGTAATATCCCAAACCTTCCTGTGGAGCTACAGATAACTCACAGAGGCAACTGAATGCCTACAGAAATATCAGATAACTCTCCTCGGAGGTCTTACAGGACAGGTCTTACAAGTTCTTGCCTCAAGCCACACAAAGTTTCATTCCTACATATTGTATCCATTGTGATAATCATGTGTTATATGTCATCTTTCATTCTATTAATATAGTGAATCACATTGGTTGATCTTGTATGCTGAGTCATCTTTGGTTTCCTGGAATAAATCTTAGATACTTCACTTTACTTCTGTAGAATGCTGATGTGGTGCTGTTTCCTTTCAGAAACTGAAACATTTTACCATTGTAATACAGCTTGCTTTTTTTATTTTCCTGATGTCAATCTACAGTCACCCCCATCCCACTACCCCCACCTCTCATCCCCCACTCCCCCACCCCCATCCCCACCCCTCCCCCAAGTGTTTTACAACTTTCCCCTTTACAGTGGTTTTTAGTGGTTTTATTACTAAGTGCTTTGGTCTGATTATTTGTTTCTTTTGAAGATGTGGTGTTCATTTCCTTGGATTTGTGGAACTGCAGCACTTGGAAAGTTTTTGTCCATGGTTTATTCAGTTGGGTTCCTATGCCTTCTCTTCCCCTGGGACTCCTACTGCACATGTGTTCAATCACAATGTCTTAGAAGTCACCAGGGAGCCTTTTCTCTGTGTAAGTCCCTCTATTTTGTAATGTTTTCAAGCCATTATGAGGCCCTTTTTTCCCTGCAGCTTTCTAATCTTTTCAAAGCAATGAAGACAGCTGTGCTCATTTTTGTTCTTTTCCCCAGTCCTCAATTCAGAAAGTGCTGCCTGGCTCAGCCTGCTTGGACCCCAGCCTCATGGTCTGTGATGCTTGTGATTAGTGCCTGAAGGTAAGTCATCATGTTGTTTTCCAATTTTTAAGTTGCTTAAGAGGCCAGGAAGAGTTGATGTCATTTCATTATTGCTAGAAGCTCACCTGTCTTGCTGCTTTCCTCTCTTAGTGCTGGATTCATGGTTAGACTTCAGCTTCTTAGCTGATCATTGTAGGTGTGTCTAAATGTGCTAGATTCTGAAATTTACTGATATACCAGGAACCCTGTCTCTATGATTTTGGAAATTTCCAGCAGGAAGTAGAAAGTGTTAAACCAAATCCAATGACCTGTGTACAAAATGGGGGGGGGTGGATTTTCCTCTTTTCTATGCATTGAATGTGCCCTCCCAAAAGCGTCTATGGTGAATTTAACCCCCATTGTTATGAGTTAAGAAGTGAAACCAGTCAGGTGTGGTGGCACATGCTTTTTAATCCTAGCACATAGGAAGCAGAGGCAGGTAGGTCATGACCCAGTAAAAAGGTTCTCACCAATTTTAAGCAAATGTTGGTGTTGTGTTCTTGGTCTTCTAGGACCAAGAACTAAGTGAGCCTCTCTGTAAATGACCCAATATGTGGTATTCGGTTATAATAACAGAAAGTGAACTAAGACAGTTACATTTGAGCCACTCATCTTGATAATATATTGAATTCCAAGCCAACTGCTTATAGAAGGCAGATGATGGGCCCAAATATTCCAGAAGATGTCATCTGTGCTGGATAGCTTCAGTTGTCAACATGACCCACCTGGGAAGAGTGAACCTCGACTGAGACATGTCTTGTGACCATGTCTGTGAGCATTTTCTTAATTGCTGGTTAATGTGGGAGGGCCCAAACCATGTTAGCAGTGCTATTCCTGGTCAGGTAGTCCTGGGTTGTAGAAATCAGCAGACTAAGCAGAGGCCGGGAGATCAAACCAGTAAGAAGCATTCCTCTGTGGTCTGTGCTGCAGTTATTGTCTCCAGGCTCCTGCCCTGAGCTCCTGTCCTGCTTCCCCTCCATGATAAACCATCAGCTGTGGGGTGAAATGAACCCTTTTCCTCCCAAGTTGGTTTGCGTCAGTGTTTTATCACAATAGAAAGTAACTACCATTACCAGCAAGTAAGCTTTGATGGACAACATATGTTGCTTCTACTCACACTTCACGGATCTATTTGGGGACCACATATATGTTATACGTTTATGTGTATATGTGCATATGTATATGAGAGTATGTGTATGTATGTATATATGAGTGTTTATGTATGTGTGAGAGTGTATATGTATTTATGTATATATGCAAGTGTGTTAGTGTATATTTGTGTGTATATGTTTGTGTGTAGGCATGTGTGAGTATATGTATGTGCATGTATTCAGATGTGAGTATATATTTGTATATATGTGTATATGTGTGTGAGTGTATATGAATACCTATGTGTATGTGTATATGTATTGTATGTGTATGCAGGTTGGTGAGTGTGCATATGTGTGTGTATTGTGTGTATGTATGTGTGTGGTATGTGTTTCTGTGTGCATACGTGTAATACGTAGTATGTGTATTTTTCAGATTCTTATAATCAGACTAAAGAGGGAGAGAGGCTAATTCCCATTTTCCTGAATGAGGAACAGGGAGATTCAGGAGATCTCAGGCTGAGGGACAGGCAGAGGCCACTGCCCTCAGACGTGCTGCTCTCCACTCCCTCACGTCGATATCAGTGGACTCTGAGAGGGGAACAGTGCCATAGGCTCTAGTTTATCTCTATTTCTCACTTCACAGAGGAATGATTGTTCCCTCAGCAGCAGTTCCCTAATGGACGGCTAGCGTTGATTCTCTTGCTGAAGGCTCTGATACTCTCCCAGAAGGAATCTCATGTCGGTGCACTTTCTTTTATGCTTTCCAAGTCTCCACCAGCCTCACATGCCGGCTACCCTTGGAGGTCTTCCTTGCCATGCACCTGTCCTCAGAAATGACCTCCACCAACAACACAGAGATACTCATAGAAAATCAACAGATTTCAGATTCTACACAGAGTATGATTTCCTTGGCTGTACTGGAATTTTAATGCTCAGGTCAATAATCATACTTAGGCAAATTGTATTTAGTACTGAAATTGTATTTTGTTAATAATATAATTAAACAAAATTCTCTTATAAACCCATGTTCATAAAGCTATTCTAAGAGTTGGTAGACTCTTAGGTTTTCCCTTTTCATTTTATCTAGAATATGAGGAGTGGTTCCAAAATGCTTCAATAGTCTGGGATTGAAAGAAAATATTTCAGGTACAGTAAACAAATCGAATTAGCCTGCAAATCACTTGCAAAATGGCATGTGAAGGTCCTGTTCAAAAATGCATTTTCCTTCCATTTTTCCCAATTGACAATCACAGTATCACCTGGGTTTTGAAAATAGTTCATTTCCGGTTATGTTGAAAGTACACTTGAGGGGCTGGAGAGATGGCCTAGCGGTTAGGAGTGCCGACGCTCTCGCAGAGGACCCGGGTTCGATCCCCAGCACCCACATGGCGGCCGAGAGCTGTCTGAAACTCCAATTCCAGGAGAACTCCAGTTCCAGGGGAATCCGAAACCCTCTTCTGACCTCCGCGGCATTGCACGACACGGGTGCACAGACTTGCATGCAGACAGTACATTCATACACATACAGAAATAAATAAAATTAATAAAAAAAAAAAGAAAGTACACTTGAAAGCAAGAGATACTTATTTTCCTTCCTCTATGCATGACACAGAGTCAAAAGACTACCAGTCCCCCATAGCAAGCTTCCTTCATTTTCATAATTCACCCACAAGTGAGTTATATTTTAGCCAGCAATAATGAACCAAAATTTTAAAATCTTAACATTGAGAGCTGGAGAGATGGCTTAGAGATTATGGGCATGTATTGCTCTTGCAGAGCACCGAAGTTCAGTTCCCAGCATCCATGCCAAATGGCTCACAACTGCCTGTAACTCCAGCTCCAGGAGATCTGATGCTCTCGTGTGTGCTCTGTGGTCATTGCATTCACATGTACAAACACACATTCTGATACACACACATAATTAAAAAATAACAGAAATAAACCTGAAAAATATCTTAGCACTGGTATTTCTAGCCATGACTTAAAGAATGTGAATGGACATTAAATGTCTTCAGGTTTTTCTTGGGTCTCTTTTACTCACTGAGTTTTGTCTTTTGGGGCATTTAAAATTCCGCTAGAAAATGCTAGGTATCTGTTGTACTTTCATATCCCAACAGTATTGTAAGACAACCCATTGAGGTAAGGCTTGGGCAATAGTCATCTTTTCTCCCACAAGAGGCTGATACCATGTTGTGCCAGATAGTTTTAGTGTCAACTTGACACACCTGGGTTGAGGGAGCCCCAGTTGGGGAATTTCCTCTATCGCATAGTCCAGTGGCCATGTCTGTGGGGCATCTTCTTGATTGTTCAGAGATCTGGGAGGGCCCAGCCCACTGTGTGAGGTGCCAACCTGGGCAGATTGTTCTGTACCGTATACATGCTCGCAGGCTGACCATGGGCCAAGGGAGCAAGCCAGTAAGCAGTGTTCCTCCATAGCCTATGTTTCAGCTCCTGCATCCAGGTTCCTGCCCTGAGTTCCTACCTTGGGTTCCCTAAGTAATGAACTGTGACCCAGGAGATGTAAGATGAATAAACCCTTTCTTCCCCAAGTTGGTATTGGTCAGAGTTTGAAAGCAAGCTAGAAAACATGTCTAACCCCCCCCCAAAAAAAGACTTCAGAAGTTATATTAAAATTCAAAGTTCCAAATTTTTCATTTCTTCAAATATTTTTAAAATACTTGCTTAGCTGCAAGGGTTTCATGAGAGTTTACTGAGTTTTTGTGTGTGCACACCTTGACAGTTTTGCAAAAATATATTTTACAATGTAAAGCATATGACAAATACTGTAATCCTGCCATTCAGAATTAACAATGGTATTATTCATTTTTTATTTTATGCATGAGTATTTTGCATGCGTGTATATGTGCACTCCAGTCATGCAATTCCTGAGAGGCCAGAAGAAGGTGTTGGATACCATAAACTGGAGCTACAGATGGTTGTTATCCAGTGTGTGAGTGTTGAGATTCAAACCTGGGTCTTCTGCAAGAGCAGCCAGTGCTCTTAACTGCTGAGCCATCATCTCTCCAGCCCATGTATTTGGTTCCTTTAAATGATAATAATAAAAAGCATGACATGTACATGAGGTGGTTTTAAGGTGGATTTAATGGTTCAGTCCACTTTCCTTTAATTTCTGAAGTCCATCTTATGTGAAGTCTGTTAAAAGTATACTTTTTGACTGTGTCTACATGAAAGCTTTTTGCTTGATCTACATTCTTGTTCCTTGGTGTGTATTCTTTGGTACACAGGTGTTTGCTTCGGATGAAGTAAGGGTGCCACTTAACTCTTCTTTCAGTTGTCATCATTCATCTCTCTTTGATTAGTCTTATTAATTTTGTTTTAACCCATGGTAATTTCTGTTTTTGTTTAAGGTGTTTTATATTCCACATAAATTATGCTTTTCATAGATTTATTTTTATCTACCTTGCTTTGGATAAAGAAGTCCAAAGCTCCTGGACAATTCACAGTTGTACTTTTTTGTGTGGGGTTGTTTTTGAGACAAGGTCTCTCTGTAGCCCCACCTGGCCTGGAACTCACTATGTAGACTAGGCTGGCTTTGAACTCACAGAGATCTGCCTGCCTCTGCCTCCTGAGTGCTGGGATTAAAGGTATGTGCCACTGCACCTGGCTTTCAGTTGTATTTTTTAATAATATAGTAGTTTTATTAATTCTTTGAGGATTACATACAATGTATTTTGATTGTATTGACCCCCCTCCCCATCTACTCCACTGCATTCCTTCAGGATCTACTCTTCTGCAATGGATTCCCAGCCTCCTTACTCTCACATTGTAGTTTGGATCTTGAGAAGGGCAACTGTGGTACTTGCCTTTGTATGTGTGTTGCTCAGGAAACATGAGGTGGAATCCAATGGTGGCTGTGTAAAAGGGGCTCCATCCGCATAGTCCAAACCTGCTAATGTTTTCCATCCAGCTTAATAGTTTAAGTGTAAGTATACATTGTAAAATAGTTAAGATAAAACCGATATTGTTCACAAAAGGGCAACATTAAGGTTTCTGTTCACTGAATTATTGAACTCAATACTCATTTTTGTAGGCAGAGTGCTCTTGTGATACATGCAATGTTCTACGTAACTGGCAGATGAAAGATGATGAAAATGCCATTAGACATTTAAAACATTTTTCAGAGGTTTTAAATAAATATAATGATTAAAGTAGTATATAATTAAGGTTGACCATAACATTTGAAGCAATTTCATCATCAGAAATTGATTTGGGAGCTTGTTTTGTTTGCTTGCTTCTCATCAAAGCCCAGTCCCTCCTTGTAATTCAAGGAGTTAGTTCTTGCTCCTCTCTCCTGGCTCTTCATTCAGATAGTTCTATTTCCTTGGTGAACTGAAGCTTGTTTGCTAGAAACCGTGGTCTTTAGTCTGATGCTGTCATTTCGTGTGTTTGACACTGTTGCTGAGTCCTCACCTGCTTAGGTATTAGGTGAGCTACATGTAAAAAACATTACTCTCCTCCTGCCAAAGGAGACTGATGCTCTTAAAGGACAAAAAAGTATTTCTAAAAATGGTGTTTATCTTCATGAAATTCATCATTTTTCTTGTTAAAAATGGAGTCATGGGCAGAACTAGAAAAAGCTGTCGGTTCCTCTTCTTTTTCTGCCCCAGGTTCTTTGAAAATAAACACTTTCTAACAACGAGAAATGGTAGTTTGTATGAGTCTGAGACGTCTTCATACTGTATGATTGTTACAGGAGAAAAAGTAACCAAGAGGTTTTTTTCCCTAACCTTTTGGTCTTTGTAAAAGTTTTAAAATACTTGCGAGTTAAAAACTGAATATAATTCTATCAGTTTTAGAGGACAGGTATGGTGGAGCCCCCTCCGCTGCCCTCAGTTGTGTCCTAGTAGTGTCTGTCCTGGTGGAGTCTGAGCTGTCAACTTAGCACAGCCTAGATTCACTTAGAAAACTGTCTTACCTAGACCAGCTTGGCCTATGCCCACGTCTGTAGGGACTGTCTTATTACCTAGACCAGCTTGGCCAGTGCTCACATCTGAGGGGACTGTCTTATTACCTAGACCAGCTTGGCCAGTGCTCACGTCTGAGGGGACTGTCTTATTACCTAGACCAGCTTGGCCTATGCCCACGTCTGTAGGGACTGTCTTACTCACCTAGACCAGCTTGGCCTGTGCTCATGTCTGTCGGGGCCTGTCTTACTTACCTAGATCAGCTTGGCCTGTGCTCACATCTGAGGGGCCTGTCTTACTTACCTAGATCAGCTTGGCCTGTGCTCACGTCTGAGGGGACTGTCTTACTCACCTAGATCAGCTTGGCCTGTGCTCACGTCTGTAGGGGACTGTCATAACTGTTAATCAGTGTAGGAACCTGCAGCCCACTTTCCACAGGAACACTCTGGAGAGGAGATCCTAAACAGGGTAAGAGCCTAGCAGTCAAGCAGAACAAAAGCAAGCCAGCAAGCATGGATCCAGGCATCCTGACTATGGATGAGATGTTTTAAGCTCCTGCCTACAGTTCCCCACAATAGTGAACTGTATCCTAGGATTCTAAGTTAAATAAACCCTTTCTACCCCACATTGCTTTTGTCAGGGTACTTTATTAGATCAACAGAATGAAGCTAGAACAATCCTTTCCCCCCCAATCGTCCTGTTTTCTCCTTCTGAACCAATGCTCAACTTGAGGGGATGTGTGGTGCCTTCTCATTACTACTTTCTACTTCATTCTTTTTCATATTTTATGTGTTCAATGGTTTTGACGAATTAGGTTAATTTCTTGAGTTATCTTCCATTTTATAAATTATTTCTTTAGCTTCACTTAATTAAATTGGCTTGTCCATTGGGATTTTAGTTACACAGCAGAGATAAATTAAAACTCCTTCTGCAAGTATTTACTCATCTTACTTTTTCATAATTCCAGGATCTCAAGTTCTTAGGGCATTAAGTTTGCCTTACTTCCTTGTGTGTTTCATAAATCTGGGTTATAGGTCCATTTCAGTGGGCATGATTTATGATGCCTTATGAGCTCTGAAGATTATACGGTGGGGAAATCTGTGCATTTCCTGAGGTAAGGACTATCACCATCTTGGGACCTTTATAAATTGCTTTCTCAAATATCCTCAGATGACATAGAACAAATCAAATCTCCAAACTCATGTGATCATAGGCCTGAGTTCTTTGACTACGTAAGTAAACAAATACAATTACACACTCCCACTACCACCATCACACACTTTTCTTTCCATCAACACACTCACTCCAAGCAAACAAGTGGACTTGTCATAATCCTGGGATGATGGATGATGTTTCTGTAAGCCACTGTTTTGGGGGTTCAACCCATTAAGAGTCCTGGCTCCTAGAGAAGGCTTTCACTTTTAATTCTATTCTCACTATTCTATTCTCACTCTATTCTAATTCTATTCCTGTCACTGTGAGGCTATTAGAGTCAAAGTCCCTTGACATCCAGGGCATGCACCTTTGTTTCACAGCCACAGAGTCAATGTCTGCTTGCTACAACTGTCCTCTTTGCTTGTACCCTTGAGATTCACAGTTTTACAGAGACATTTGTATTTTCCAGAATCTCTGATGTTTTGAAAGGGAAGAGAATACTTCCAGTTACTGGTGATAAATGCACTTCTGGAAATGGATAGGCCTACTGGGTTCTCTATGGAGATGATCTTATTTTCTGAATTAAATGATACTTTTATTTCTTCCTTTCAAGAACACATACAATATATTCTCCTTATTTAACTTGCCAGCAACTTTGGTCTTGAACTCAATAGCATTTGACCTTTAAGAATTATGTTGGCTAAGGAGTTTTTGAGCAGATTTCTTTATTCAAATGAAAAGAAGTTCTCTTCTAATCCCCACTTCCCAAGTGTTCTTGCTTAAATAACAAATGAATTTGGATTTGTTACATGCTTTTCCTGCTTATGTAAAAATCTATTTTTCGTACATCCAGAAAAATCTCTGGATTTCCTAAAGTTCCAAGATTTTTTAAAATATTAAAAAACATTATTGATTTTTGTAAAAATTGGACTGTATTTTTATTTGGGGGATGAACCCATTGTGACCATGATACAGTTCACACTCCCCACAGATTCCACCCTATAGGTATGTATAATACAACTGCCTTCTGGAGACTCATGGGTCAAAAAACAAAAACCTAAAAAAAAAATGGGGGGGATACAGATAGATATGAAACCTTTTTGTCAAAAACCTTGCAATTCAAATCTTAAAACTAACTATGGGAAAATTTTTTTTTTTTTCTATTTGTTTAAATTTTTTCTATTTTATTGTTTTTTAATTAAATTTTTTTTTTTTTTTTTTTTTTGTTTTACCAGAAAGTGCCAACAGAAAGGTTGGCCCGTCTGAACATTGAAAGGAAGAAAAGCCCCAGATTGCTACAAACATCAAACCCCTCTGTGGATCCTACTTGTAACAACTATTTACAATGAGTCCTAACGAAACTTACCTTCTAGGAGCTGCAAAGGTTTTAATATGAGAGACTTTCTTACCTCCCCCCCCATAGAACAAGGAGAAATATGATGATGATAATGTCGTTCTCCAACTGTAAATTAGAGACAACTATTATAGAGGTAATCTCTTATAAAACCAGTAAAACTGCCTTCTTGAATTGACTAATAGACACAGGAACTGTGAAAAGAATTATTTTCTATTCAGAAACAAATATAATACTTAAGTCTCCTTAAGCTATGCACTTAAGCAAAATATATTAATACAGGAGCTCTGACATCAACAATGGATTATTCTGCCAAGGAGATGTTGGCCAGGGGACCCAAGCCCCCACCAAAGGTAAAGGCTCCTTGCCTCTAAACTGAGATACCTGCAAGAAGAGAGGCAATAAGGCCCTGCTGTCGAAGACCTGATGTTAACATGGGAAAGATGTATAGAGACCACACATGCAAGTGTACAGATGGTCTCTGGAATACCAGAGAGTGCTACCAAAGGCCACTAAACCAACAAAGCAAATATGGGTCTCCTTGAGTCAAGCAAGACTCCTCTTTCAGCACCAGCTACACCTCACCTGCCTGGAGATACTGTGCAGCAGAGGCAGCCATATGCCTGTATATCCCAAATCTAATTGGCTATTGGCTCTCTCCTTGGAGGAATAACCCACGGCTGATGCCACAAGCTTGTACCCTCTAATGGTCAGGAGATGTTATAAGCCACAGTAAGACCCTGTCATATTTAACAGAAAAAAATGTAATTCATGGATTAACATACTATCCAAACATCTGTGTCTATACCAAAGTAACCTACGGTAACAATTAGTACTGTTTAAATACCTTTATATCTAATTGCTTGTGCTTCATTAGTAGGATCGAAAGGTTATTCTTGGACAAACTGTCAGCCCCTGAAAGGAAACAACCAGAATTGACCAGAGTCCAAGACAACAGCTCCAGAGAAAGTAGACTGTCTTGCTTCTCATCCACCTGTGCCCCTTTTCTAAGCCTAGGGAACAATCTGTGGAAGAGGGGGCGTGGTAGAATGTAAGGGCTGTGATTGGGGCGAATGGTGAAACTACAGCAATATAGCCTGGACACTCATTTGATCAACTTGATTGAACATACAAGCTCCCCCCCCCCCCCGCAGGGTGGTGGGACCCATGGGCTGTGAGGGTTTGGACACAACTGCTTGCAAATTAGTTTTACATGAAGGATGCTTGTACTCATAAATTATCACTTATTGCTAAAAAATGAAAAAACTGAGAGAAAGATGCAGGACAGTTATGGCAGAATGCATGATCTGGGATGGGGTGGGGTGGGATGGGGGGAAGGGAAGGGGAAATATGCCTGAGCTGAGTTGGAAAATGATGTATGAAATACACAGAGCATCAATAAAAAAATAAAAAAAATTCAAACCAGAGCTTGAGAGATGGTCCATCAGTTGAGAATATTTGCTCTGCAGTCACGAGGACCAGAATATGGACCTCAGCACCCATGTAGTAAGCGACGCATCCTTAAGCATGCCTGTGATCCCAAATCTGAAGGGAACAGATAGAGGAAGATCCCTGGGCTTGCTGACTTCTACACTATCTGAGAAAATGTGAGCCCCAGATTGCAGGAGAGACCCTGCCTCAATGGAATAGCCAGAGAGTGATGGGGAAGACTCTGAACACCCTCTTCTGATCTCTGCATGCACACAGGTACCTTTCACCCAGATTTGTTAACTTTCTATCATATTTGTGCTTATTTCTTTGTCTCCATTTATCTCCCCACCCCTGATAGACTGTTTCCTTAAATAATTTGAAGGTATTTTTTAAAGACAGGTTCTCTGTTTAGTCCTAGCTGGCCTGGAACTCTCTATATACACCAGGCTGGCCTTGAACTCAGAGAGATCCCCCTGCCTCTGCCTCCTGAGTGCTGGGATTAAAGGCATGCACCACCATACCCAGCTTTGAAGGTAATTTTTAGTCAATGTTACATTCCTAAGTACTTTAATGTATATGTCTTAAGGATATTTTCCAACATAACTATAATACTTAAAGTAAGATTTGAAAATGTTAAAAGGATCTTAATTTGCATTTCCTTAATTATTAATGATGTTGAACACTTTTTAAGATGTTTCTCAGCCATCTTTATTTCCTCACTTGTGAAATTTCTGTTTAGCTCTTTATTCCATCTCTTGAGTGGTTTATTTGTTTTCTTCTTTGTTTTTTGAGTACTTTATATATTCAGGATGTTAATGCTCTGTCAGATGTATCACTAGTGAAGGTTTTCTCCTACTCTGGGTTTTCTCTTCACTTCATTGATTGTTTCTTTCATTGTGAGTTTAATGATATCCCATTTGTCAATTGTTGACCTTATTTCCTGTGCAGCTGCTGTTTGATTTAGAAAGTCTTGTAGGTTGCTGTCAACATTTTCTTCTATCACCTTCAGAGTTTCAGGTTTCACATTGAGGTCTTTGATCCATTTGGAGTTGATTTTTGTATAGGGTGAAAGGTAGGGGTTTAATTTTCTACAAGTGGTGATCCAGTCTTGCCAGCACCATTTGATGCTGTCTTTCCTCCATTGAGTCTTTTTGGCCCTTTTGTCAAATATGAGGTAGCTAAAATTGTATGTGCTCAAGTTTGTATCTTCAATTTTGTTCCATTGGTCTGCAGGCTTATTTTTGTGCCAGTACCAAGCTGTTTTTATGACTATAGCCCTGTAATATAGTTTGAAGTCTGGTATTAGTGATCCCCCCTGTATTGGTCTTTTCACTCAGGGTTGCTTTGGCCATTTGGGGTCTTTTGTTTTTCCATATGAATGTAAGGATTTTTTTTCCCCAAGTGTGTGAAGAAACTCTTGGGGAATTTAGTTGGGATTGCATTGAATCTGTATATCAATTTGGGTAGAATGGATGTTTTTACTCTCTTAATTTTTCCAATCCATGAACATGGGAGGTCTTTCCATCTTCTGATCTTCAATTTCCTTCTTCAGGTGTTTAAAATTTTTGTTGTAGAGATCTTTGGTGTCTTTGGTTACATTTGTTCCTAGGTATTTTATTGTTTTTGTGGCTATTGCGAGTGGGGAGTCCTTCTTATTTTTTTCCCACATAAATTTATTTTTATTTTTATTTTTTATCAAATCTAGACCTGTGTCCCCCCCATTCCCCCACCCAACTGGAGCTCATGCATTCTGCCAAACATGCTTTTCATCTTTCTCAGTCTTTCTTAATATTCTCCATGAGGAAGTTGACTGTTTTGAGCAGAAGTTCACTGCTTCAGTCAGTTCTTTGATGCAGTCCTTTCTGCTGTTGTTGTTGTTTCCAATATGCATCACTCCCAAATGCTTTGGACAAAAGCTCAAGGGGCCATGCACAAGATATACTTACAACTAGGTAATTGGCACTAGCATCCACAGATGAGGGATACCATTTGTCATTTGTTTTTCTAGGACTGTGTTACTTCACTCAGCATGATGTCCTTGAGCTCCAGCCATTTTCCTGCAAAGCTTATGATCTCGTCTTTCTTTACTGCTACATAGAACTCCATTGTGTAGATGTACCACATTTTCTTTATCCACTCATCAGTTGAGGGGCATTTGGGTTGGTTCGGAAGGCCTTCTTATATTCCTTCTCCAGTTGCTTATTGTTGGTGTAAAGAAAGGCTACTGATTTTTCTAGGTTAATTTTGTATCCCACCACTTTACTAAAACTCTTAATCATTTCTAGGGGGTTTCTGGTAGATTTTTTAGTATCCCTTAGGTAAACTATCATATCTTCTGCAAAGAGGGATAGTTTGACTTCCTCTTTTCCAATTAGTACTTCTTTAATTTCCCTTTCTTGCCTTATTACCCTGGCAAATGTTTCAAGCACTATATTGAAGAGGAGTGGTGTTAGGGGACAGCCTTGCCATGTTCCAGCCTTTAAGGGGAATGCTCCTAACTTTTCTCCATTTAGGATGATGTTGACTGTGGGTTTGTTGTATATGGCTTTGATTAGGTTTAAGATATCATCTCACTCGGATAAGACTGGCTAAGATCATGAAATAAAAGACACCAAATGCTGGAGAGGATGTGGGGATAGGGGAACATTCATCTGTTGCTGGTGGGAATATAAACTCATAAAACCACTGTGGAAAGCAGTGTGGAGAACCTTTAAAAGACTCAAAATGAGCCTACCACCTGACCCAGTCATACCACTCCTGGGTATATACCCACAAGACTCATCCTACCCCAAATATACATGCACATTTATATTTATTGCAGCTCTCTTCACAATAGTGAAGACCTGGAACCAACCCAAATTCCCCTTAACCAATGAGTGGATAGAGAAAATGTGGTACATCTACACAATGGAATTCTATGCAGCAGTAAAGAAAGATGACATCATAAACTTTGCAGGTAAATGGATGGAACTAGAAGCCATATGCTAAGTGAAGTAACACAGTCCCAGAAAAACAAATGACAGATGGTATCCCTCATCTATGGATGCTAGCACCAAATACCTAGTAGTAAGGCAAACTGAGCAATATTTTCTTTTACCTGAAAGCAACTGTGTCATTATAATGTGAATACCTTAATGGGAGAATTAACCTACCACTTATCTTCAGGCTTTGTAATTATGGTATATGGGGGGACGGTATGTATGCATACTTTAGAGTAGTATAAAATTAAAGGGGGAAATTGTGAATTCCAAAAAATGGTTACCCTCATTTGTGGATGCTAACACCAAATCCCCAGTTGAAAGGCAAGCTGGCCAACATTATTGTTATATTTATTTTTATCTGAAAGCAAATGTGCTGTTATAATATGAATCTCTTAACAGGCTCTAGAATTGACATACCACTTATTTTCAGACTCTGTAATTACTGTATATGGGTGGAAGATACATATTCATATCATAGAGTAATATGAAATTAAAGGGGAAAAATGTAAATGCTTAAACATATTTTGGAGTTAACATACAGTTTATTCTCAGAGGTCATAATTTTGATACATATGTGTTGGTTATATAGGCATATGTTGGAGCAATACAAAGGGGAGAGAACAACAACAACATAAAGATTGGGTGAAAGAACTGACTGATACAGTTATATTCTTCCCAAAACAACAAGCCTCTGCAGTGAAAAACTTTGGAAAGTCTGAGAGAAAGATGCAAGACATGCATGGCAGAAGGCATGAACTGGGGGGGACAGAGAGAGGGGAATGTGTCTAAATCGGATTGAAAGATAATGTATGAAGTACACAAATCATGAACAATAAATAAATAAATAAATAAATAAATAATAAAAATAAAATGTTAAAAGGAAAACTTTGGAAATGACAAGTTGTACATGTAAACATCCTGCTGTCTTGCTCTACCTGGCACTTAAACAATCCCTTTGTACTGTGTACTCTTGGTGTAGATCTTTCCACCTTATCTCTCAGTAGCCATCTAGGCTATAGGATGAACTCTAGTTCTTGTGCTCAAATAATTCTTATTTTAGACAATAGTGGTATTATTGTGAACCAGGATGGAAGATCAGAATAGCATGCAAGAAGCAGAGAGAGGGTCTGAAGGGAGCTGGAATGCAGTTCAAGAAGGCAGATGGGGGGCTGGAGGGATGGCCTAGTGGTTAAGAGTGCCGACCGCTCTTGCAGAGGACCCAGGTTCGATTCCCAGCACCCACATGGCGGCTGAGAACCATCTGTAACTCCAATTCCAGGAGAACTCCAGTTCCAGGGGAATCCGAGACCCTCTTCTGACCTCCGCGGCATTGCCCGACACGGGTGCACAGACCTACATGCAGATAGTACATTCATACAAATAAATAAATAAATAAATAAATAAATAAATAAATAAATAAATAAATAAAATAAAAAAAAAGAAGGCAGATGGAATTCTTGTGCATGGTTTTATTTGCCGAAAGGTAGAAAGTACCTCTTATCTAGCGACATCTAAGCACACATTTGTTGTTTGTTGTGATTGAACGAATTCTAAGTGCTTATCTGCAGGCCTGATTAGAACCTTTACACAATCTTCTCCCTGATCACCTTCCTTTAATGTCAACCACATTTAAATCATACAAGATTATTCTTCTTGAGAGCTGTAAAAGCTTTCAAGAAGTTGGTAAGGGTTTCCTGTTTGTCACAAAATTCAAGTAAAGGGTATAAAACATTGGTTGCACCTCAGCATTTTATTGGAAAGGACAACTTTTTCTTTAGTCTTCCTTGAAGGAATCAATGGGAACCATTGCAAATGCAGACCATGCAAATTTTTCTATTTGTCTTGAAATCTTGGTGACCTTTTTGATAGTGAAAGACTAAAAATCTCCATAAAAACAACAACAACAACAAAAAACGCCAGGTGTGGTGGCGCATGCTTTTAATCCTAGCATTTGGGAGGCAGAGGCAGGTGGATCTTTGTGAGTTCAAGGCCAGGCTGGTCTACATAGAGAGTTCCAGGACAGCCAGAGCTACATGGAGATCCTGTCTCAAAAAAAAAAGACCTAAAAAAAAATGAAACAAAAAAACCCCATCTTGTTACAATAACAGATCAGACTGTCATACTTAACAGAAGAAAATGTAATTCATGGATTAACATACCATCCAAACATCTGTGTCTATACCAAAGTAACCTACCATAACAATTAGTACTGTTTAAATACCTATCTAATTGCTTGTGCTTCATTAGTAGGATCGAAAGGTTATGCCTGGACAAACTGTCAGCCCATGAAAGAAAACAGCCAGAATTGACCAGAGACCAAGACAACAGCTCCAGAGAAAGTAGACTGTTTTGCTTCTCATCCACCTGTGCCCCTTTTCTAAGCCTAGGGAACAATCTGTGGAAGAGGGGGCGCGGTAGAATATAAAGGCTGCGATTGGGGTGAATGGTGAAACTACAACAATATAGACCGGACACTCATTTGATCAACGATTAAACATACGAGCCCCCCCTGCTGGATGGTGGGACCCATGAGCTGTGTGGGTTTGGGCACAACTGCTTGCAAATTTTTACATGAAGGATGCTTGTACTCACAAATTATCACTTATTGTTAAAAATCATGAAAACAAAACAAAACAAAACAAAAAACAGAGAAAGATGCAGGACAGTTTTGACAGAATGCATGATCTGGGATGGGTAGGGGTGGGGTGGGGGGAAGGGAAAGGGATATATGCCTGAACTGAATTGGAAAATGATGTATGAAATACACAAAGCATCAATAATAATAAAAAAATAACAGAACAGACTACAACAGCTGGATTTTACAATTCATTGACAGAACTGAAAGAAGCCAGGGTGTCATACTACCCTTGTGGGCACCAAAAACAGGTTAATACTGAGCTAGGCATAAAAACAGAAGAGAATTAGCTAGTTGTCAAAAGTCAACATCTACTAAATGCTTAGAACAAAATAATAGGTCAAGAAGCACATTTATCATGAGAGGGAGAAAGAAGAAAATGAAAACATAAATAGAATGAATATGTTTAAGGAAAATGATAAATTAAAATAACTGACTTTAAAGGAACAATTTAAAAAACACATGTAGACCAATAATCATCAGAGAAATAAAGTTCTAATAAAAATTCCTGCCTTGTTCTACTTAGCTACCCCATAGCCGGGTGAACCACTGTGACTCATTTTTATTGCCTTGTTTATAAGAACTGGAAAAAGATAGTATAAAAAGTAATACTGTGGGCTAGCAAATTGAGCCAATTAATAATAGCATCTTTCAAAATCTCATCATAACCAAGTTGCTCTACTGAATGGACAGGTCAACTTTAGCATGTCTATCCTAGAATGTTCCTCTGTATTATCTGGAGAGGAATTAGGAAGAGCCGGTATAGAAAACAGAATTTGGTAATATTCAAACCAGCTTACTGTAAGTCTGTAAGTTATAAAAAAGTTTAGCAAACTTAGAACAGACCAGACTTTCTTTAATTCAGTAGGTGATATCAAATATGAAGATAAACATAATATTTAATTACTGACCATTAGAATATATCCTTGTTTACTTTAAGACCAATACAAGACGCTTCCTGGCCCCACTATTGTTTGCCATCAAAGTGCAAAGGGAAAAAATGATAAACAAAAGAAATGAGAGCTATAGACATTGGAAAGAAAGAGGCAGACCTGTCATTGCTTTAATGCAGTATCAAATAATTTTTAAGTCTGGTAATACTGTTTACTTTGACTCAAGTCATGATTGTTTTTGTTTTTTGACATATCCTTGCTAGTTAGTTCTAGCTAGCCTGGAACTTGTGGCCACTCTCCTGCTTCTGCATCCTGAAAATTGGGATTACAGGCTGCAAATTACCATTGTCAGCCTGTATTATCAGATGTCAAGAACCAAACCACATGCATACACACACACACACACACATGCATGCACACACATGCACACACACACACATACACATACACACACAGAATAAATCTGAGTTATTCTTTGGTTAGAAGAGAGTTTGGCAATATGAAAACCATAACAACATTTCATTATAGCATTAATAGCAAAAAAAAAAAAAAAAACAAACCAGACTAGAAGATATAGGATAGCAATACTTATTTTAAGAGCTAATCTAAAGTATGGTTGTATAGAGCTTTACAAAAATAAATTTCACCACAAAGGAATAAATGAAACTTTTAGAAAGTGGAGCCAAATAACTGTAGCATTTGAAATTTCTTATTCTACTGTTGCTTTGGGTTTAGCCTCCTGCTTTTGATGAAAGGGCACCACAGTAATTCTCACCAACATAGGCTTGAAGTCACAAGGTGCTTCTTTGTCACAGGCCCAGAATCTCCCTGAGACACTTTTAAAAATTTATTTTGGAAGGTAGTAAACATGGAATTCTTTTCTTTAAAGTACTTGATTCTCATGTCTTCTATTTAATAACCCCTGACAACTATTTTCTTGATTGTTGAGTCGTACTGGAGGCCCAATACACTGTGGGTGATAACACCCCTGGGCAGGTGGTCCTGTGTTATATAAGAAGGCTGAGCATGGGCCAGAGGAGCAAGCCAGTAAGCAGTGTTCCTTCATGGCCTATGCTTCAGCTCCTGCCTCCAGGTTCCTGCCTGGGTCCCTGTTTTGGCTTCCTTCAATGAAGGATTGTGCTGTGCCCACGTTGGTTTTAGTCAGAGTTTCATCACAGTAATTGAAAGCTAACTAGAACAAGTATGGAGTTGGGCTTGAGAGTGCCACACAGTTACTGCTATAAAGAAAAAAGCTGTTACTTTCCTATTTATAGTTAGGTGTTTCTACAAATAATATAATATCTCATATACTTCGATTTGTAACTTAATAGGAAATAATAAATCATTAAAAACTAGTTCAAAGGAGAATTTGGAAGATAGATAGGTAGAGCTATAGGTAGTTAGGTAGATAGGTAGGTAAGTAATAGGTATGTAGGTAGGTAGATGATAGAGAGATAGATGATAGATAAAGCTACTTAATAGACATAAAACTCATTCATATCCTATATGGAACTAAAATGTAATGTTTTGAGTTTTATCTTTTCAATAAGGCATAAAGCTACCAGCAATTCCCATAAACTATCATCTGCACAAATATCAACTTTTTTATAACTTAATTTTACATATAAAGCTGTAAAATGTTGTCAGTAGAAAGATAATCAAATTAACAGGCCAGTCAGATGGAGGATGCCTTAACTGAGGTTCCCTCTGCACACACAGCTTGTCTTGTAAGCTCAGGCTGGCTCCACTCCATATCTGACTGCCCTTGGTGGCTGACCAATGGTCTTGGCATCTTCAATATGCAGGAGTCTCCATTGCAACTGAGGCCACACCTTTCCCACCATCCTCTTCTGGCCTCACATGATACCAAGCCTCAGGTCTTCTCTATGGCCCCTTCATGTTTTCAAACCCAGTACCAAGTTCTGCTTCCAGTTTGAGATAGAGCCTTGGGTGCCCTCTAGACTACAGATTCTGTGTGTTGACCCTGAGGAAACACTTCTCAGAAGACTTCGCCTTGATACAGATCTCTTGTTACTCACAGCTGATTTGCAGGCCCAGCTAACCAGCATCAATTGTCCCTGTAAAGCACAAAAGGTTTCATTTCCAAAAATTCTTAATTCTACACAAACAGCCCTGATAAAATCTTTGCTTCCTTTTGAAGCTTCATAAGCCAGACTTCCATTTTCTACACCCTTTTCAGAATTATCCTTCAAGTTCCTACAGAAAAGCTTACTGAGCTTCAAGCACTTTTCCAGTCCAAAGCTCCAAAAATGTCCACAATCTTCCCAAATACATATTGTCAGGTTCATGAGAAGAATACACCATGATCCTAGTACCAACTTTTGTTCTAATTTGATTTCAGTTCCTGTGATAAAAACACTGACCAAAACCAACTTGGAGAGGAAAGGGTTCAGGAGCTGAAACATAGACCATGGGAGAATATTGCTTACTAGTGGCTTGTTCCTCTGAGGCTCAGCCTTTCTTATACTCTGTAGGAGCACCTGCCCAGGGGTAGTATAGTGAACTACATTACTCAACAATCAAGAATGCTCCACAGATATGGCCACAGGCCAGTCCAATGGAGGAAATTCCTCATTTGAGCTTACCTCTATCTAAATATGTCAAGTTAACAACTAAAGCTATCCAACATGATACTGGTTAATGTGATGAGAACTATATGTCTCTGAACACAGGGGGGTGTAGCATAAGAGAGAAACTATGAATGTATGGCTCTTGGAGTCTAGGTAGCAGCTGGATACACTGACCCTGCCATATCCTCTAGAGAAAGAAAGGGAACTAGTTTTTACTAGTTGGCTTTTTATCAGAATTTTAAACTAATTGTTGAAGAATTGTAGCATTGAACAATTAGCTTGTGGGGGAGGGGAGAAAGGAAGATGTCACTGATTTTTGAATGGGAGCAGGTACCACAAAGGAGATGAGCCATTCCATATAGAATACTCATACGAACTGAAGAACAGGTGGTTCTTGGAGGAAAGAGAGTCATTCCTTAGTAGAGTTTGTCACTTTCTGCTTGGAGGCTCATGTAGGAACACTGGGCTATCCAGAATGGGTTAAGACTGCCTTCCAACACTGAATTCAGTAAGGTGTTTGACATGTCTTCATTTTGTTGGTGCACAAAACTCAGAAGCTTTTGGAAAGCTATATTTAAAAATTCCAGTGTCTTTGCTAGTATCCAGCCATAAAATATGTTTAATAAATATTTATAGAATATATAACCAATAAACAGATAAAAAGTAAAAATGTTTTTTTCAAAAGTGATTATGGAACTTTAATGATTTGGATATTACAAAAGAAGATTCCTTCTGGTTTTAACTCTGTTTTGCTGTGGACTTGGAAGGTGAGCATTATTAATTGTAGAATATTATTCTAAAAACAAGTATAACCTATTTTTTACATTATGTCCTGCAGTCCTTCATTTCCTTTAGAGAGAAGAGTCCTCAGGCATAACAAACCTTGTACTGTCTAGGAGAAATGAGAGCTTGGTGGTTATATATGACACTGAGAAACCAAACGGCCTAAATGGACAACTTTCAATTTTCTCTTGACAGTATATAATAGCTGGGTCTCATTTGTTTGCAAATCACAGAAAATCAATTCGAATTACTTTGAGCAAGAAAGAAAATGCATTGAAAGGACAAGGGGCCATGTCATCCTACTCCCGGGCAATGAGGTTGCCAGGTCTTAGGAGTCAGACTCAAGATTGTAGCACTGCAGGGAACCCAGGTCCTACTCCGTGTCTCATTGTTCTCATCCCTGCCTCTCACCCTGCACATCTTTATTCTTGCATTATTTTTATATTAGCTGTCTGGCCTTGTGTACAGCGGTACTCAGGAGAAAACACACTATTGTCCTTTGAGGCTAAAAAATGTCTTAGGGGCTGGAGAGATGGCTCAGCGGTTAAGAGCACTGATGGCTCTTTCAGAGGACCGGGGTTCAATTCCCAGCACCCACATGGTGTCTAAAAACCTTTAAGCCAGGTGTGGTGGTGCATGCCTTTAATCCTAGCACTTGGGAGGCAGAAGCAGGCAGATCTCTGAGTTCAAGGCCAGTCTGGTCTACAGAGTGAGTTCCAGGCCAGCTGGGGCAACAGGGAGACCCTGTCTCAAAAAGACCAAGAAAAATACATAAAAAACAAAAACAAAAGAAAACAAAACACCCCAAGAAATCTCTCTTGGAGCTGAAGAGATGGCTCAGTAGTTAAAAGCACTGGCTGCTCTTGCAGAAGACCTGGGTTTGATTCCCAGCACCCATATGACTGCTAACAACCATCTCAAGTTTCAGGGTATCTAACACCCTCTTATGACCTCATCAGGCAATGCATGACATAATGCACTTATGTACATGCAAGCAATACACTCATATACATAAAAAAATAAAAATAATTTTTTTCTGAATTCCTTGGAGAGGAACTAAGGCCCAGCCACGGCAGGTACCCATCAATGAGAACATGGGGTATGGAAATGTCAGCAAACTACAAGAGAATGTGGGCTTCTGGCTAACCTTGAGCAGCAGGAGAAAAGGCAGTTCTAGAAAAGTCGAATTAGATGATTCAATAAGTGTTCACTGGAGTAACTTTTAAAGACTATTTGTGAGAAAGGAGACCATCAACCACGCAAACTAGGAAAGCATAAAGCAGACATGGCACAGTCTGCTAATTAGAAAGAGGATGAAGGATGGAGCATGTGCAAAAACAGAACAAATGAGACTCAGAGGGAAAATGAAAGAGTGGAAATTTTCCAGTGGGGTGGTAATGGTGCTGAGTTTTCCAGAGGTGTTTAGTAGTCTAATGAACAAAGTTTTAAAAGCATTTTGTCATCTTTCACATGCTGTTCAATAGAACTTTCTGCAATGTGGAGAATTTTCCATTTCTGCACCACCTGGTTTGATTGACCACTAGCCATATGTGGTTGCCTGTGACTGGGATGTGGTTAATGTGACTGATATATAGATTTGAATTTTACTTAATTTAAATTTAAATAGCCACTTGTATCTAGTGACTGCCATTTTGCACAGTGTAGCTTCATATCTGAAAGGCTCACATTATATATAAAAATAAAATCTGATACATCTTCTCCAGCAACCTGACCAACAAACCAAGCCTATGGAGCAAGCCTGCTGTGAGTTAGACTTCTGAGAAGTCCTAACACTTTCTCTAGTAACCAATCGGTAAGACAAGTGATTACAAGGGCTAAGACTTGTATAATAACTGACAGATCCCTTATTTTGTCTTCATTTCCAATTCAGGACCAACCAGACAAAACTCAAATACTCACCCCTCACCAATCCTGTGACACGTCCACTATTAGGTAGCCTGTCCACAGCATCCCCTGCCACTGATCTGCAATCAGGAACACCCAAAGCCTGCTCTCTTTTCTACTGCAAGTTTCTCCACTCTTCTGCCTGCCATAGAGTTTTGTCAAAATATAAGCTAAGGTGACCAACTCCCTTGCTTTGGCAAACTTAATTAAGAACTTTTGGCTTGTTCTCATTTGGTTGGTGTTCATTTATGTTCAAGCATTGCCATTTGCTTAGTTTTTCAAGTGATTCTGTGAGAGAGCTTTTGGGGGAGGGGCGCAACACATGTATTTCTGTTCGGCCAAGAAAGGGACCCATGACAAACCCAAGTAATGATTTTACCAAAGTCCAACTTGGTGAACCAATGAGTTCACTGGAGTTACTACAGGAGTCTGGATGAGGGGTTTCTTACAGGGGTAGTATATTAGTCAGGGTTCTCTAAAGAACCAAAGTCAGTGGAATGAAAAAAAATATATATCTGGATTTATTAGATTGGCTCATGGGATAGGGTCTGAGTAGTCCAACAATGGCTGGAGAGGCCAAGAATCTGGTAGTTGCTCAGTCCACCTGGCTGGATGTCTCAGTACTCCCAATCTGGTGCTGAAGGCCTGATGGATTCCAGGAGATCTGCTCTTCTTCAGTCTACACTGGAATTCAAGGAGGTGGTCACAGCAGCAAGATGAACTTAACTACTGAGAGACAAGGCAAGTGGCAAAATCAAGTCCTCCCTTGTGCCATGGCCTTTTATATGAGCTGACGTCAGAAGGTAATGCCACACTAGAGTGCTCCATGCAACTTGCAGGCAGCTCCACAGGTCCTAGAAATCTCTTGGCAGGAGGCTGCTGAGCATCTCCTCCTCTGCAGTTATTTCTATCTTTTATAAAGCTGGGGAGAAGCCTTCAAGAATCTTACAGGTCTCTACTTTCCCAGACTTGTGATATTTTTGTTTACTTGGGAATCTCACAACGCCTGAAGGGAATCTTTCAGTTTAGCGGAAACCCATACACAACATACGTGTTCTCAGTGGTGCTCTGCACTTTCAAGGTATCTAAAGGGGCAGTCACTGTTTTGTGGTATTTATAATTTTTTAATTTTATTTATTTTCATATGTGTATGAATGTACTGTCTGCATGTAGACTTGTGCACCCATGTCCTGCAATGCTGCGGAGTTCAGAAGAAGGTGTCAGATTCCCCTGGAGGTGGAGTCAAAGACGGTTTTCAGCCACCATGTGGGTGCTGGGGATCGAACTCGGGTCCTCTGCAAGAGCAGTCAGCGCTCTTAACCATCTCTCCAGCCCCAAGGTATTTATAAACCTTTTAACAGACAGAAATCCTGATATCTAAGTAAATGCATTCAGGTTTCTTTTTATATTTAGTGTATGTACCCATTAAGACATACACTGGGATTGTGTATAAGTACATACACTAGGATTGCCAGATTTAGAAAATGACTATCCAGGGCTCCCAATTAAATTTGAATTTCAAATAAACAAATTAGTGTTTTGTATAAATATATCTCATGGATAAATGCACATAATATGCCAAAACAGATTTATTGTTTTTTCAAAACTTTAGCCAACTTAGAGCCCTGGAGACTGCCTAGCAGTCCTCTGAAGTGTGACTGTGCATGTTCAAGGAGCTACAAGATAGCCTGAGTGGAGGGGAGCTCCATGTGCAGTGGGTAAATTACTTGGAGCTTATTATCCGCAGCAGCTTGCTCCAGCCTTCTTAAGTCCAGGAAGGAGTTTGAATGGGCTTCTAGATGATCCTAGAGGTCACTGATGGTTTACAAAAAGAATGATCTTATTTGCAGGGCTGAAAGAGCACTTTGAGCAGTTAGGGGCCAATGAGACAGTAGACGGCTAGTCTCTGGCTATAAGGACGGAGATGATGAAGAGAGCCAGGTATAAAATCATATTTTGAAGATAGATAGAATGGATGTAAAATTTTAGGAAAAAGAGGACTCAAAGTTAGCTTCTCATAATTCAACTTGAATAACTGGGTGTTGTATAAAAGTTATGTTCTTTCTAGACACACGTTAAAATATTTACTTCTATTGTGACTGCATTTGATCTCTAGGGAAGTACTGGAGGTTAAATGAGGTCACGTGGAGCATCTCTCTCCAGAAAGAACTGGTGTCCTCATAAGGAGAAGCAGCAGACAGATCTTTCTCCCATACCCCCATGGAGGACAGTCCATTTGAGGGCACAGTGAGGAGGCAGTGATTAAAATCATAGAGGAAAGCAATCTCACCAGAACAAACTCTGATGGCTTTATGAATTTAACTTCTATTTTCTTGAAGCCATTTCATCTGTGGTATCATGTTATGGTGTCCCTAGAATAGAAATATGTCATGCAATAGAGTGTAGAAAAAACATTGGAAGAAGTAGATTTGCACAGGTTGGGCGAATGGTACAAATATCCAACGATTCTTTGGCTTGAGGCAGTAGTTGACTGTACAATTCTTTTTAACATTTTATTTTTTTTATTTCACTGTATGAATCTTTTACTTGCATGTAAATAAATGCCCCATGTGTATGCAATGCCAGAAGAGGGCATTGGGTCTGCTGGAATTGGAGTTCTGGATGGTTGTTAGCTGCCATGTGGGGGTACTGAAAACCAAACCTGGGTCCTCTGAAAGAGCAGCCAGTGCTCTTAACACCTGAGCTATCTTTCCAGCTCTGAGTATACAGTTCTTAAAACCAAAGTAAACTGTTGAAAGACAAAGATGGGAGTCAGTTAAGTGCAGCTTAGGTTGAGTTTTCTCTATTTCTGTGAATGTTTGACTCCATTCCAATGAGCATTTCCCATTTTTGCCTTTCCCATATTTATTACTTATGTAATTTTTCTTCTTTCTATTAAAACCTACTTTCTGGTGCTAAGATCCACAAATGAGAGACACCATACATCATTTGTTTTTCTGGGACTGTGTTACTTCATGTAGCATAATGGCTTCTAGTTCCAGCCATTTACCTGCAAGGTTCATGGTATCATCTTTCTTTATTGTTGCATAGAATTCCATTGTGTAGTTGTACCACATTTTCTTTATCTACTCTATTTGTAAGGCAAACTGAATAATTCTTTTTTCCATCTTTTTCTTTTTAGTAAATATAATACCTGATGTTACTCATCAACTTGCAGGAATGTAAAGTAATAATTTTTCTTTACCTGCATACAACTCTACTGTCAAAATGTGAATCCTTAAACATGTTTTGGAATTAACCTTAAGTTTATTAAGTTTATTTTCAGATGTCATAATTTTGGTATGTGCGACATGTATATATGCATACTTTTGTAGGAGCTTCTCTTGCTACAAGCAGGCACAACACAGTCCTGCTAAGGGAAGGAGAGCACAGTGGCTGCCTGTGGTCACTGTGGAAAATTCACCTCTCAGCACAAAGGTCAGTTGATCACTGGAAATTTACTTCACAGGGTGACCTGATAGGTCTCCATCCAACCCCACACCAGCTTAACCAGGTTGGTGGTCTGATAGACTTCTGTCCAGCCCACTAGCCAGGACACTTGAAATCCAGGCCTGCTTTGGCCTGTATGCATGCAAAATAATGACTGGGAATTCTGGGTAATGATGGTAATAGAGAATTTCTGGGTAATGATGGTAATAAAGAATTCGATTTATTGCCTGTGCACTGACTTTTTTTTTTTTTTTTTTGTATTTTTTGAGATGGGTCTCCCTTTGAGTCCAGCTGGCCTGGAATATCTGTACGCCAGGCTGGCCTTGAACAATCACACGAGATCCGCCTGCTCTGCCTCCAAGTGCTGGTAAATTAAAGGCAGTGCGCCACCACGCCCAGCGCAACTTACTTTTATAAGCAAAATGACGTCATTCCCAGAGCCAATCACAGACCCCCAGTTTCATGCCACTGTATACTGCTGCTCCACCTACCATCATGTGCCTGGGCCACATTGCTTGCTCCCTTTTGGGGAGGGGTCAGAGGGGCCCCATGACTCCCACACTGTGCCCTGAGGGAATGCTAGCTGAGAACTAGCCCCTAATTCAAATTGGATCTTCACACAAATTTTGAAGCGATACAAATTAGAAAGAACAACAACAAAAAAGACTTGGTCAAAGAACAGTAAACGTCTTCCCAAAACAGTAAACATCTGCTTTGAAAAATTTTTAAAAAGCCTGAGAAAAAGCTGAAAGACATGTATGGTGGAATGCATGAGCTTTTTCGGGGTGGGTGGCAAGGAAGGCGGAATGGGTCTAAATTTTATTTTATTTATTTTATTTTTTATTTTAAAATTTTTTTTAATTAACTTTATCATTTCTGTATGTGTATGAATGTACTGTCTGCATGCAAGTCCTGTGCCACCATGTCTGCAACGCCGTGGAGGTCAGAAAAAGCGGGTGTCGGATTCCCCTGGAACTGGAGTTTCCTGGAATTGGAGTTCCAGGACGGTTCTCGGCAGCCATGTGGGCTGGGGATCGAACCCGAGTCCTCTGTAAGAGGGTCGGCGCTCCCAACCACTAGGCCATCTCTCCAGCCCCCGGGTCTAAATTTTATTAAGAAATGTTATATGAAATGTACAAAACCTCCATTAAAAACCTACATTCTATGGTGGGTTACCTCTGGTATACTGTAAAACAATCAGAACTTGGTGTTGAATACTCTGGTTCAGGTTCAATCTCTAACACTATCATCTCCAGCCAAGGAAACTTAGGCACCTAATTCACTTATCTACACTAGCTCTTTGCCTTCAGTAAGAATAAGGGTGTTTGGTGTGCAGAGGTATTGTGAAACTATGAGAAAAATTAAATGTATAAACTGAAAATCACAATGAAAATATACAGGCTCATTGACATAATGCAATAACATCTTAGTGTATTAAGTTAGCTTTCTAGAGGCAATTTTGTATAAACGGTAAAAGAAATATCTGTCTAATGCCACTGATGGAAGGCAACTTTTTTTTTTTTCATTTCCAGGATCATTTATTGTAATATAATAGGAGAAAACAAACTAATGCATAAACATAATGGAGATAGGAAACTTTAAAACTAAACTATTTTATTGATTATTCACAGATCAGAGTGCGGATCATTCAATTTAAATAATATAACTTATATGCATATATATATCTATATATATATATATATATATATTATATTTGGTGTTTTGAGACAGGGCCTCCCTGTACGCCCCAGCTGTCCTGGAACTCACTCTGTCGAACAGGCTGGCCTTGCAACTCACAAGATCCTCCTGCCCTGCCTCCCAAGCGCTAGGATTAAAGGCATGCGCCACCACCCCCGGCCTATAGTCATATATTTTTAACATTTTTTATTGACATTTTGTGAAATTATACAAACATTTCTCAGTCCAATTTAGACTCATTCCTCTTTCTTTTTTTAAATTTTATTTATTTTTTGATGTGTATGAAACGTACTGTCTGCATGTAGGTCTGTGCACCCATGTGTGCATTGCCGCGGGAGTCAGAAGAGGGTCTCGGATTCCCCTGGAACTGGAGTTCTCCTGGAATTGGACGAGAGTTACAGACAGTTCTTAGCTGCCATGGGGGAATGCTGGGGATCGAACCCGGTCCTCTACAAGAGTAGTCGGTGTCTTAACCTTAGCGCTTCTCTCCAGCCCTCTCATTCCTCTTTCTATGCCCCCCACCTCACCCGGGTTCATGCATTTTGCCATACATGTCTTGAATCTTTTTTTTTATTATTTGTTTTAACGTTTTTCTATGCAGAGGTTTATTGTTTTAGGCTGAAGTTTACTATTTCAGTTGGTTTGACCCAGTCCTTTTGTTGTTCTTCCCTCCAATTTGAATTGCTCAAAAATATTCACATATCATCTTCACACACATACCAAAATTATGAAAATAAGTCTGAAAATAAACTGTATGTAAATTCCAAAACATGTTTAAGAATTCACATTTCCCCTTTAATTTTATATTAAAGTATGCATACATATACTCCCCATATACCACAATTAAAAAGTCTGAAAATAAGTGGTAGGTTAATTCTAGATCTTAAGGTATTCATATTAAAATGGCACAGTAGCTTTCAGGTAAAACACAGACACATATGTATTGCTCAGTTTGCTTTACTACTAGGTATTTGGTGCTAGCATCCACAAATGAGGGATACCATTCATCGTTTGTTTTTCTGGGACTGTGTTACTTCACTTAGCATAATGGCTTCGAGTTCCATCCATTTACCTGCAAAGTTCATGATGTCATCTTTCTTTACTGCTGAATAGTAAATCATTGTATAGATGCACCACATTTTCTCTATCCACTTGTCAGTTGAGGGGCACTTGGGTTGGTTCCAGCTCTTCACTATTGTGAAGAGAGCTGCAATAAACATAGATGTGCATGAATCTTTGTGGTAGGATGAGTCTTGTGGGTATATACCCAGGAGTGGTAGGACTGGGTCAGGTGGTAGACTCCTTTGAGTCTTTTATGGGTTCTCAACACTGCTTTCCATAGTGGGTGTACAAGTTTACATTCCCACCAGCAGTGCAGTGGATGAGTGTTCTCCTTCCCACAACCTCTCCAGCATTTGGTGTCTTTTGTTTTCTTGATCTTAGCTAGTCTTATTGGAGTGAGATGATATCTTAAAGTGGATTTAATTTGAATTTCTTTAATTATTAGTGATGCTGAACACTTTTTAAAAAATTTTTTTTAATTAACTTTATCCATTTCTGTATGTGTATGAATGTACTGTCTGCATGCAAGTTTGTGCACCCGTGTCGTGCAATGCCACGGAGGTCAGAAGAGGGTGTCGGATTCCCCTGGAACTGGAGTTCTCCTGGAATTGGAGTTTCAGACGGTTCTCGGCCGCCATGTGGGTGCTGGGGATCGAACCCGGGTCTTCTGTAAGAGCGGTCGGCGCTCTTAACCGCTAGGCCATCTCTCCAGCCCGATGCTGAACACTTTTTAAGATGTTTCTGAGCCATCTTTATTTCTTCACTTGCGAAATCTCTGTTCATATATTCATGTTTATATATTCTGGATGTTAATGCTCTGTCAGATGTATCACTGGTGAAGGTTTACTTCCACTCTGTGGGTTTTCTCTTCACTTCCTTGATGTTTCTTTCACTGTACAGAAGCTTTTGAGTTTAATGAGATCCCACTTGTCAATTGTTGACCTTATTTCCTGCACAGCTGCTGTTTGGTTTAGAAAATCTTTTCCTACTCCTATGACTTGTAGGTTGCTGCCAATATTTTCTTCTATCACCTTCAGAATTTTGGGTTTCACATTGAGGTCTTAGATCCATTTAGAATTGATTTTTGTATGGGATGAGAGGTAGGTTTAATTTTATTCTTCTACAAATGGTTATCCAGTTTTGCTGTCACCATTTGCTGAAGATGCTGTCTTTCCTCCATTGAGTCTTTTTGGCTCTTTTGTCAAATATGAGGCTGCTGAAAATTTATGAGCTCAAGTCTGTATCTTCAATTTTGTTCCATTGGTCTATGGGTCTGTTTTTGTGCCAGTGTCAGGCTGTTTTTATGATCATAGCCCTGTAATATAGTTTGAAGTCTGGTATAGTGATCCCCCCTGTATTGCACTTTTCACTCAGGGTTGCTTTGTCTATTCAGGGTATTTTGTTTTTGCATACGAATTTAAGGATTTTTCCCCAAGTCTATGGGGGGGGTGGGGGGTAGGGGGGTGGGGGTGTGGAAATGCTGGTGGAGGGGCAGAGCCTGCTCCAGCAGGGGCAAATGAGTGGTCATGATGAGGGAGTCAACACTCGTTTTACCCTTGGCTATAGTGCCCTTTAGGCCTGTGTGGGAGCAAACATATTCAATGAACCAGGTGTTTGTGTGTGGTGTTCTAGAAGATCTTTGATAGTAAGTAAGGTGACATCTAAGGGGGAGTTAGAAGCATTCACAGAAGCGAAAGGCAGAGATCGGAGGGTCTGAACAATGTATTGACTGTCTGAGAAGACATTCAGAGGGTCATCCTGGACATGGGAGAACACTTGGGCAGTAGCCAGGAGCTCACCTAATTGGACAGACCAAGGAAGAAGGCAAGGGGGTGTCACCATTGTAAAGGATGAAGCCAAAGTTAGTCTTAGCATCAGTGAAGGCAATGGGTGTGTTAGGAATGGGCTAGGATTTAGAGAATGTCAACACAGATAGAGGGGAAGGTCTGCAAACGTTTATCACATGGACAGTGGCTGTCAAGTGTTCCAGGATAGCCCCACATCAATGTCTGGAACAAGGCACAATCCCTCCATAAGGAGTTAATTTTGACAATAGGGAGGGTCAGAACAATCTTGTCATGTTCAAGATTGTAAATGTGGTTGCAGTAGGATCTGCCTTTAAATGCAAGGAGGAGGACTTTAATGTAAGGAGTGATTTTGTGGCTATCACTTTGAGAGGGGTTGGGTGCCAGATGTTGTCAATCCCCTGGGCCTACTGGGGAACTTCATGGTCTGACTGTGAAAGAAAGTGGGTCAGAGGTGCAGAGTCAACATGCAGACCCTGAGAGTCAGGTGAAAGCAGGCAGAAGGTGAGCTGCCACAGACCCATTTATTGGGGGCAAGGTTAGGGTTTATATACTGTTCGCATTCCACTCTCCTCTTAGTGAAGTCACTGTGTTGCCTTGTTATTGGCCCAGGTCTGTGACTCAGCTGTTGCTATGGTCTCCTACCTAGGGCAGGTTAGGTTGATGAGGGACAAGCTCTGCACAGGTGAACTGTGTAATTCTCAGTGTATAGGCTACTACAGTGATGTTTCCCTTTTCATCACAAATTCTGTTGATTTGGAGTTGCTCTTTCTTTCTTTTGGTGAATTGGGTTAGAGGTCTCTTTGTTTATCCTTTCAAAGAACCAGCTTTTGGATTTATTGATTCTTTGCATTGGTTTCTTTGTTTCTATTTCATTAATTTCTGCCCTGATTTTTGCAATTTCTTCCTGTCTGTTGGGATTAGGGTTCATTTGTTGTTGTCTCTCAAGTGTTTTTAGCTGTAGTGTTAGTCAATTTATTTGTCCTCTTTCTGCTTTTTTTTTGGTCTTTTCAAGACAGGGTCTCCCTGTAGCCCCAGCTGTCCTGGAACTCACTCTGTAGACCAGGCTGGCCTTGAACTCACAAAGATCCACCTGCCTCTGCCTAGGATTAAAGGCGTGCACCACCACGCCTGGCTGACACATGTTGCTTTTAACATTTTTAAAAATATTAGGTTTCATTTCTGGGGACCACATGAAAACAGTCCAAATGAAACCAATTCTNTTTCTTTGTTCTATTTCATTAATTTCTGCCCTGATTTTTGCAATTTCTTCCTGTCTGTTGGGATTAGGTTTCATTTGTTGTTGTCTCTCAAGTGTTTTTACCTGTAGTGGTTAGTCAATTTATTTGTCTCTCTTCTGCTTTTTTTTTGGTCTTTTCAAGACAGGTCTCCCTTAGCCCCAGCTGTCCTGGACGCACTCTAGAACCATTCTGTAGACCAGGCTGGCCTTGAACTCACAAAGATCCGCCTGCCTCTGCCTCCCAAGTGCTAGGATTAAAGGCGTGCGCCACCATGCCCGGCCTCTTTCTGCTTTTTTAATGTAGGCACTGAGGGCAATAAACTTCCCTCTTGGGACTGCTTTTAAAGTATCCCATAGGTTTTTCTGTCTTGTCCTGTCTTTTTTGTTTAGTTCCAGGAATGTTTTTCTTTCTTTTTTTCTTTTCTTTCTCTTTCTCTTTCTTTCTTTCTTTCTTTCTTTCTTTCTTTCTTTCTTTCTTTCTTTCTTTCTTTCTTTCTTTCTTTCTTTCTTTCTCTTTTTCTTTCTTCTTTCTTCATGACCTACTCATTATTCAGGAGAGTGTTGTTTAGTCTCCATGTGTTCTTATAGATAGTAGGGTTTATTCTGGTGTTGATATTGAGCTTTATTTCACTGTGGCCTGAAAGAATGCATTAAATTATTTCAATCCTGTTGTGTTTGTAGAGGTTTTTTTTTTTTTTTTCCATGTCCTAATATGTGATCTATTTTGGAGAATGTTCCATGGGGTGCTGAGTAGAAGATATATTCTCTGGTGTTTGGGTGGAATATTCAGTCGATGTCTGTGAGGTCCATTTAGTGTATTATATTGTTCAGTTCAGATATCTCTCTGTTTATTCTTTGTCCAGTTGACCTATCTAATGGGCTCAGTGGGGTATTGACATCCCCCACTATTAGTGTCCTCAGATTAATCTGTGCCTTGAGGTCCTATAGAATTGTGTTTATAAAGTTAGGTGGACTGGAGCTTGGTGTGTATATATTCATGATTGTGAAAACTTCCTGGTTAATTCTTCCTTTGATAAGGATATAGTGGCCTTCTTTGTATCTTAGATTAGTTTTACTTTGAAGTCTATTTTCTCTGATATTAGAATAGCAACTCCTGCTTGCTTTTTGGTACCATTTGCTTGGAATATTTTTTTCCATCCTTTCACTTTAAGTTGGTGCCTATCCTTGAGAGTAAGATGGGTTTCTTGTGAACAGCGTATAGATCGGTACTGTTTCCTATCCATTCTCCCAGTCTATGTCTTTTGAATGGGGAGTTCAGCCCATTAATATTTAAGGTTATTATTGAGAGATGTGTGCTGCTTCCTTTTACTTTATTTTCTGTTTGCATTCTTAGTCTAGGTTTGTATTTCTGCAGTTATACTTTTATTCATTACTCTCTCTAGGTGCTTGGGGATAGTTGCTCCTTTCCTCTGACCTTTGAATTGCTTCAAGTATTTTCTGAAGGGTTGGTTTTCTGGACATGAATTATTTCATCTTGTCTATGTCATGAAATGTTTTTCTTTCTCCTTCAACTATAATTGACATTTTTGTTGGGTGTAGTAAACTGGGTTGGCATCTATAGTCATTTAGTACTGGGGATACTTTGGTCCATTTTCTTCTGGCTTTCATCACTTGCCCTGAAAGGTCAACTATAATTCTGATGGCTTTCCCTTTATATTTAACCTGGTTTTCTCTTGAGGCCTTCAGGAATTTGTCTTTGTTTTGGGCGTCTAGGGTTTTAACTTGATATGGAGTGGGGTATTCCTTTTCTGATCTTGTCTATTTGGTGTTCTATGTCCTTGTATTTGTGTGGGTTTGTCATTTTTCAGTTAGGGGAAATTTTCTTTTATTATTCTGTAGAAGATCTGATCAAATCCTTTGTACTGGGATTCTCCTTCCTCTATCCCTAAGATGAGGAGGTTTGATCTTTTCATAGTGTCCCATATTTCCTGATTGCTCCACTCTTGTGATTTTTTAAAAATATTTCATAATATTTGTTTAAGCATTGCAGTTCTTCCACCTTGTCTTCCAGTGTTGATATTCTACTTTCTGCTTCATCCAATCTGTTACTGAGGCTTTCTCCCATCTTTTCCTGCTGATTGGATGAGTGTGCAATTTCCTTTTTCATTTCATTTTGTGATTTCTTTAGTATTTCTGGTTCCCTTTGGAGTTTGTCATTCTCTCCTTCTAGATCCTTGATTCGCTGGTTGGTTTCCTGTTTCATTTCAGCGTGGGATCTTACAGTGTTTCTATTTCATTCCTGAGTTAGTCATTCTCTCTCTTGATTTCTTTGAATATATCTATTATTGTTCTTTTAAGATCTGTGTCCTGGGTTATCTCCAAGGAGAATTCATTGTTTCTTCTGTAGGACTGATAGATTTTGATGGGGATTTCTTATTTGATTTTCCCATGTTGTTGATTTTCATTTGTGCTCTTGGCATTTGGATTTGATTTGTTGTTTATAATCTGATGTGAAATTCAAGTGCTTCTTCATTTGGTTGAAGGGCTGTTCCCCTAGGTTAGAAGTTTTGCTGTCTCTTCTGTTACTTTGTGGTCTGAGTCACCTTCTCTGTTCCCACTGGGATAGCTGCAAGGGGTGGGGGGTGACAATGGTTTTTGCCTGTCCAATCCTGTCACCGCCAAGGTGACTGTAGGGCCTTACCTGGTCTGATCTGTTCTGGAAGTTGGAGCAGCTCCAGAGAAGCAACGGAACTCAGGTGGTCCTAGAACCTGCCTGCTGGGAAACCCGGAAGGCCACTTCTTTAGGCTACTTTCTCAACTTCATGCAAAGCAGTGACCAATCCATCTACCAATTTTACCCTTATTTCTCAATGGTGAATTCCCTGTTCACAAACTAGTTGCCTAATTATAGAAGACATGCTATAGATTATAATGCATAATTATGATGTGAAAGAATCTGTTGAGCAAAGATGGCCAAAGATGGTATACTCTCCCAGTTTCTGATGCTGCTTATTGATCAGAAGATATTTTCCTTTTTTCAAAAAAATTAAAGTTTTATTCTTTGAAAATTTCATACCGTGTATTTTGATCTCAGATCTTCCTGTTCTCCCTGCCCCTTAGCTGAGGCACTGTTGGCATATGACAGTCACTGGGAGAAGAAGAGTCAGTTTTCCTTAAGAGCATGGCCTCTGGTAAGCAGACCATGCTCCAGGGCAGGCTCACACCTAAGAGTATTTGAGCGACGCAATCTGGACTCATAAAAAGTTGTAAATCATGGGGCTCAGCAGTTAAGAGCACTAGCTGTTCTTGCTGAAGACCTGGGTTTAAATCCCAGCATCCATACTGTGATTGACAATTGCCTGTAACTCCTCTTCCAGGGGATTCTATGTTCTTTTCTGTCCTCCAAGGGCACTGCATGACACAGGTGCACTTATATACATGCAGGCATAACACTTATACATATAAAATTAAAAAATCGATTTAAAAATTTTAAATTACATTTTTATTTAATTGTGTGTGTGTGCACATACATAATATTGCACACTTATAGAGGTCAGAGGGCAACTTGTGGGAGTCAGTTTTCTCCTTCCACCATGTGGATTCCAGGTATCTAACTCAGGTTCTCAGGACTGGCACCAAGCACCTTTCCCACCAAGCCATCGTGCCAGCCTTACGAGCACAATTTCTGCTACCTGCTTCGATAATCTCAACATATTTTTGTTTATGAAACTCAAATAGCCACTAGCATCCAGTTTTAGTGTAAAATTTGACTTCCATTTGCAACTTAGTTAAATCTCATTATGCAAATGAAGAAACTGAGCCTCTGAAAAGTAATTTGTTTAATCCCAGGCTTAATGTTTTCAGTGGGTGCCAACGGACAAACTAAGCAACAACAACTAGACAGGTAGCTGCTTATTATGCACATGAAATAAATTAGAAACGTTAGAAATGCATGCACAGCCTCAACACACACACAATTATTCATGTAACACTTTTTTTTCTGATTGAAGCATTTCTTAGGGAAATTAGAGATGACAGCAGGATCTTCTTGACTGGCACTGGCTGTATTGAGGCACTGACTTCAAAGAACAAGACCTTTGTCTTGGCCTAATTATTGAATTGTTAAGTGAATAAAATTGTTCTAGGTAGTTTCAGTTGTCAACTTGACATGCTTGGAAAGAACGAACTTCAAATGAGGACATTCTATCATACTGTCCTGTGGGCATATCTATGAGGCATATTCTTAATTGTATATGTTTTCTCTCCTTTAATAGTCTTAAGGACATTGATACATTAAGGGATGCTATGGTGTCTCAGGCTGCCAAAATATAACACTAATCATTGTGTACTCTCTGAACATAACATTCTTCCCATAATATCCTCCCTTCATGGGCATAATTACTTGAGTGATCCACAGAGGCCTCTTACTGAAACTTTCCATGCTAATGATAACTTTTGTTTCATTTTAACAAGCTGTCTGTGTTAGCAGCACATGAAGGTAGTTGTTTCTTATCACAAGAGAGAAGGACTCCAATTCTTTCCAAAGGATAGGTTAAATTGAAGGTGCCTATATTTAGAAGAATCACTTTCCAGTTGAACCATGTATAATATGTGTTGCTAACTCTCTTCTTACTTTTCCTACTGCTGTGATAGAACTCCCTGACAAAGCAACTTAGAAGGAGGAAGGGTTTATACATTGGCTCTCAGTTGGAGGGTGCAGTCCCTTATGTCTGGGAAATCCCAGCAGTAGAAGATTGCCATATGGTCACATTGTGTCCACAGTCAGGAAGTCAAGAAGGATGAATGCTGGTACTCAGATTACTTATTCCTTTTTATTCAGGCCAGGACCCCAGCCCAAGGAGTGGTGTCTCTCACGATTAGTGGATCTTCCCACTTCAATTAATCTAATCAAGGAAACCTCTCACAGTCATGCCCAGAGTCTTGTCTCATAGGTTACTGTAGAGTCTGTTAAGTTGACAATATTAACAATCGTAAGTCCACCCCTTGTCAACTTGACACCCAAATACATCTCTTTAAACCATAACTCTCCTCCTATTATCCCCATAGGCTCATCTCATAAAGTATAATGCATTTTGTCCAACACCACTCCAAACATTTAAAAAATGTAAGTGCAGGGTCTCTTCTGAGACTCAGATGATGTCTTAAGCTATGAGCACCATACACAATAAAAGAACACGTTATAGGGGCTGGAGAGCTGGCTCAGTGGTTAAGAGCACCAACTGCTCTTGCAGAGGACTGGGGTTCAATTCCCAGCACCCACAGGGCAGCTAAGAACTGTCTTTAACTCCAGTTCCAGGGGAATCTGATGCCCTCTTCTGACCTCTGTGGCATTGCACAACATGGGTGCACCAACCTACTTGTAAACAGTACACTCATACACATAAAAAAAAATAAACAAAAAATATTTAAAAAACAGAACAAGTTATATACTTCAAACCTACAATGACACATGATAAACATTTGCATTCCAGAAGGGAAGAATAGGGTACAGAAAGGAATCTTCAGATTAAAGCAAATCAAATCCAATAGGGCAAGCACCCAATCCTACAGCTCCGTGTGCAGTGAGGCTCTTGGTAGAACCATCCGGGCTCCAAAGGGCTCCAGCACAGCTGCCTGTAGCATACACAGCTTCTTTCTGGCTTATTACACTCCATTTCCTGCAGCTTTCTTGGCAGGTGTGCGATGGTCCTGGCATCTCCAACACTCTGGTATTTCCTGCAATGAAGGCTTCATCTTCACATCTTCATGCAGTGGCCTCTCAGGGCTTCCTTGCAGAGACTCTAATCCTACCACATAGTATATAGTTTTAGAGTTCTCTGAAACTGTGAACAAGAGTTCATGGCCCTTAAAGCTGTGTCTTTCATGTCTACAAGACCCATGCCATGTAGACAATACTATCTTATTTTTTTGTTATTTATTTATGTGTATGAATGTCTTACTGGTAGCTTGAGCTGTAACCTGGTCATGGACTCTGTATGCCTTAGCACCTGAATCTGCAAAATCATTTTCCTAGGTAGGTTTTTTTTTTTTTTTTTTTTTTCTTTTTTTTAGCAGGGAATGTCTTCTGTGATTTTCTCAGTTCAGGCTTTCTACTTTCAAATAAATTTGCATTTCACAAGTTGGAGCCTTTGATGGGTGGGTTTTTGCCTTGGGGCATCTATCTTGTTCCAAAGAAGGGAGTGAGGTTTCACTTTCACAATTACATATGCTTTGTCATCTGCAATTCTCCTTGTCTGCAATTTTAAACTTTCTCACAGAAGCTTCTTCACCAAGCTTCACATTTTTATGTCTTTTTGCTTTGTCTTGCTGTGACTATGAATAAGACAATGATCAGTAAGGTTTTTGCTTTATTGATGCCATAGCCTAAATGACAAGACAGTCTTCAAAAGAATTTAGTCTATTACTTTTAAATTTACTTTCAAGCAAGTTCTCAGGATATGGCCAGAATGCAGCCAGATTCTTTGCCAGAATGTAGCAGGAATGATCTCTATTCCTGATAGAGTCTTTGTTTCCCTCTTAAAACTCATAAGCCAGGTCTCCATTTCTCTCAGCATTCTGGTCTTCCAGGTTTCCACCAAAATGGTCCATTATGCTCTGCTTCCAGACTTCCAGACTTTTCTAGCTTGAAGTTTCAAACTTTTCCACAAATGTCCCAGAGATCAGTTCTAAAAGCTGAATAACCATATGGTCAGGTTTATCAGAGCAATGACCCACCTTAGTACCAGTTTTCTGCATGTGTTGCTTTTCTTATTGCTGTGTAATACACCCTGACAAAAGCAAGTTAAAAGAGAAAATGTTTAAGAGAGAAGAATGAGCGGTGATGCATGAATGACGATGCCCAGTACACTTTTCCTTTTTGTTGTTTCCAGGACCTAAGCCCAGGAAATGGTTCCCACCTCAATGAACCTAATCAAGTTTCCTCAGAAGTGTGGCCCTGAGCTAACCTAATCAAGATAATCCCTCAGATGAAAGCCTGAAGGGTTGTCTCTTAGAAGATTCCAAGTCTTGTCAAATTGGTAATCAATACTAACCATCACAACAAACTTTAGGGGCTGGAGAGATGGCTCAGTCATTAAGAGCCCTGGATGCTCTTGCAGAGGACCCAGGTTAGGTTCCCAGCATCCAAATGGCAGATAATAACCATCTGTAATTTCAGTTTTAAGGGATCACAGCCCCTTCTGGCCTAAGAGCATTGCATGCATGGGTGCACTTATATATATGCAAGCCAAATACTCATACACACAAAAATCAAAACAAATACATGAAAATTAAAAAAAACAAAGTCCTTTAATATTTCTAGGAAGGAAGTTCTGCTTTTACCTTGTTTCTTTTAAAAATTTTAGTGTGTGTGTGTGTGTGTGTGTGTGTGTGTGTGTGTGTGCGTGATGTGCCATGGTATACATGTAGAGGGCACAGGACAACAATATTGTGATTGGTTCTCTCCTTCCTCCTTTACATGAACTCTGGAAATTGAATTTAGGTCACCAGGCTTATACAGAAAGCTCCTTTACCTTTTGAACCATCTTGCCAGACCTGAACCTCATTTCTTAGATAAGAATTCAGTCATTTTTTTGTCATTTCCCTACATGTAGTGAATCACCTTCTTCTTACCTTTTTCAGTATTTTCTTTTTGTTTTCCAATTTGTCAGTTTCCTTATGATGTCTAAGAGTGGGTCTTTGTGTTTATAATGGTGTTTGTTAGGCTCCTTGAATTTGTAAATTAGCATTTTCACCAATTTTTAGACTTCTGAAGCCATTATTTCCCAGCTATTGTTTTTCTTTTCTTTTGTCTTTTTCCTTTCTTTCGGTGAGGTCACATGTATTGATACACTGTATATTGTCCCATAAGAGTCCAGAGTTTTGTTCATTTTCCTTCTAACCTTTCTTCCTTTGTTCTTCAGATTTATCTAAAGTCAAGATCATTGGTTTTACTATTGCTATCTCAAATCTGTTCAGGTAACTATAGTGAGCTGTGTGCTGCAGTAAGCGAGGCATTAGGGTACTGAAAATGATATTTAGAAAATTAAAAAATAAATTTAAAAAAATTTGCAGTCTTTTGTCCCCTTGGATTCTGTCATGCAGAATCTTTTCCGTAGCTTATGCTTGTTTGACCTACTCTGGGACATTGGGCTCATTCTTCCTTTTGAGTACAGATTATACTTTCCTATTTCTGTTCATACTAATGAGTTTTGGTTGAAAATGGTCATTTTAGATATCTATTGCAACCACTATTCACTGTTTCATAGTTCTGAGTGCTCCTTTTAAAATAATTTTCAGAGACATATACAGTAATGATGCACAACTACCGAAGTGTCTCTTTGAATTTTCATTCTCATTTTTGTGCTTCCCTGACTTCCTACAGATCAGCCCTTTTGCTTTACAGCTAAGTGACCAGCCATTAGTGTGGGCTGAGTGGGCTCAGAAGAATCACATTGACTGATTCCTTGACTGCCTGTGGCCTGGGAAGTTCCTTCTTCCCAGGTTGCAGCCAGCTCTAGGTATCCCAAGATACACACCATGCTACGATGGAGGGTCAGTGTCTCCCAGTAAGCTTTCTACCACACATATCTTAGGAGCAGTTTCCTGCTTCTGTATTCAAATTACTTAAAATTAGAGAAAATGTAATTTTGCCACCAAGGTCATTGAATAAGCTCCGGCCCCAGATGGACTATTTCCTTTAGTCAGCTAGACCTTTGTCTCTACTGGAGTTCTGTCATTTACTTTATGAGACTCACAGGTTTTAACCATATTGCCCACATCTTTCATCCTGCATCTGCCCTTTCCTCTTTAGGTGGTAGATATGCCATCTCCATCCCAAAGATCATTGGAGTTGAAGTGGGGTAAAGTTCACACCCAAGTCCTTACTTCTTACCCTCCAGTTTAAAGGAAAGAAGTTCTATTTACAGGAGATTTTTAGCTCATCTATCCTCTTTCATCCCTTCTATAATGTACCCCTCTTCTATATTTTTAAACTGTTTCTCTTCACTGATTTCTAAAATCATTGTAAATGTGCTAACATTCTTCTTTGGTGAAATGTACCCCTTTCTAGCCCTTTGCATTTCTTCAGTCAAAATCCTAAGTCAGGACTTCCTTCTACCACTAAACATATTTTAAAAAAACAAGCATCTGCCTTCACTTCCTCTGATTCCATTGAAATGGACACTTCCATGTTCTAACTGACAAACACAATTATGCATTTTCATCTGCTCTATGAGATTTTATACCATTAACTATTGACAACCCATTCTCCTATGGACTCTGATCTTTGGTTTTCAGGACACTACTCTTTCTCTGGATATCGCTTCCTCCTGGTATTGTATTATTTGTGCCCACCCCTCTCAATTTCCATTTCTGTACTCAGATTTTGATTCTTTCATTTTAATTTTCTCCATAAATGACAGCATCCATTCTCAAAGTTTTACTGCAGAATTATGTTAACTTGGACTACTGGAATAAAACCGTGTATTATAGACTTTGAACATCCATACTGTGTTTTCTTTCTGCCAGCATTATATCTTGCCTAACACGTATCTTCTTTCTTGTATCAAAACAGAGACATGAAGGTGACAGCTTGCCTATCTTGTCAAATGACATCACCTATCATTTTGATACTTAATCCATAAACGAAAGGAAGTCTCACTACTACATTCATTTTTCCCCTCAGTCTATCCATAGTTACTTCATTTTCAAATCATGCAAGTTTTAATGCAAGTATCTATTCTAGTCCATAGTTGGCAGCCTCTTCTGTTCCACTCTTAGTCTTGGCCCTTGAAACAGTCATGGAGTGCTGCTATACTGTTTTTATATCTTTGCCATATCAAATTGTTTACACTGAAGTTTCCTCCTTTAATCCATTTTCTCCATCTAGCTTTTAAGTTAAAACTGAAATGTATAAGGTTTACAAGGACTTTAATGACACAGCCTTTGTCTACCTCCTAAACATGATCTCTTTAGACTCTGTCATTCTTCCTGCCTCTCCAGTACCGCTCTGAATTTTATCATCACTGAACTCTTTGCTCTTCTGCAAATCCACTGCTTGCTTCGCTCTCCTGTCCTGTTATGTCACTAGTTCCATGCCGCCTATACCTTTTCCCTACTTGACACTTGCTTTCAACTCTCATGGGATTTTTTTTTTAGTAGACCTGACTCTTCTCTTCTTTCCACTTTTACTCTGTTCTATCTACACCACTCTGTTAACTTGGTATGTAGTTGGGCTTTCTATAGAGCTACTATAGTCAAAAATCTCATCTGATTCATTATGTGTAGACAGCAGAGCGACCAGTTCTCACTACGCAATTGATCAACATTCAACCAACATTTGAGTATAATTTAATTAATAGTATTAGATTGCTCTGTGTCTAGATTGGGAACTTCCTTTTCTTCCCATCAGTCTCAGGTTCAGTGTGGAGCCAAGACTGACAGGTAACCATGAATTACGTGTTTTGAGGAAACAGAGGAAGGAATCAGGCTTTAGATGAGCTTCTGGATAGTTTTCTGCATTTCTGTGTTGAGACTCTTTTGGTGAATACAAGATTTTGTTTAGCTGGAAGAAGTCTTACTTTGTAATCCTTCCTAAGTATTCATTTATCTAATTAAAAAATAAATAACCAAGGAATTTTTGAGCAGGTATGGTGATACAGGCTTGTAATCCCAGCACTTGGGATATGGAAGTAGAAGGATCAGAAATGCAAAGTCATCCTCCATTCTTGGCTATATAGTGAGTCAGAGGCCAACTTGGGCTACATGGTATCTTGTTTCAACAACTCCCCAATTAATTTTTGAATGTATGTTTTACATTTTCACTCAATATTCCTGGCAAAGTATAGGATTTCTAAGAATCTTAAATTCCTTGGGAGATATAACCTAATGTCCAGTGTTGTTTTCTTTTATTTTTTTCTTCAGAGATAGAGCAAACAGTTATTGATAAATCATAAAGAAATGATTGCTCCCATTTTTTCAGTGTCCTGAGACCCATCCAAGACTCAGCAAAATTCTGAGGATGTCTTAGCAAAATTGCCCAGTGATCATTCAGCAAAACTCCAATAAGAACCCAGAAAAAAAAGTCAAGTGTTGACCTAGCAAAAACCACACTCAGAAAAAGCTCAACAAGGACAAACTAGAATCACAAGATCTGGGCGTGGTGGCATGACTTTAATTCCAGTACTTGGGAGGGAAGCAGAGATGTGGATCTCTGTGAGATCAAGGTTCTAAGCCAGCTAGGGATACAAGGAGACCCTATATTCAAACAAACAACGAAAGAACCCAACAAACAAACAAATAACTCCCATAGTGATGAAGGAAAAATACTGCTCACTCAACAAGAATGCCCAAAAGTGTCTTAGCAAAAAAGACCAGTGGTGACTTGGCAAAAGGCCCAAAAATAACTCGGCAAAACCCCACACAGCAACTCGCCAAATGTCCAATAATGATACGACAAAAATGTTCAATAAAACATGAAATGAGTGCTCACTTCAGCAGCACATACTAAAATTGGAATGATACAGAGAAACTTAGTATGGCCCTGTGCAAGGAAGACACACAAATTTGTGAAGTGTTCCATATTAAAAAAAAAGTTTTCTGGTGGAGTTTTTAGCATCCCTTAGGTAAACTATCATATCATCTGCAAAAAGGCATAGCTGAACTTCTTTTCTGATTAGCACTCCTTTAATTTCCTTCTATTGTCTTATTGCCCTAGCAAGTGTTTCAAGCACTATGTTAAAGAAGAGTGGTGATAAGGGGCAGTCTTGCTGGGTTCCTGCCTTTAAGGGAAATGGTTCCAATTTTTCTCCATTTAGGATGATGTTGGCAATGGGTTTGCTATATATGGCTTTGATCATGTTGAGGAATGTTCCCTTCAGTCTGATTCCCTCTAGGACTTTAAACATGAAGGGATGCTGGATCTTGTCAAAGGCTTTTTCTGCATCAACTGAGATGATTGTGTGGTTTTTGTCTTTCAGTCCATTTATGTGTTTTATGATATTTATTGATTTATGTATGTTGAACCATCCCTGTATCTCTGGTATGAATCCAACTTGGTCATGATGGATGATCCTTTTGATGTAGGTCTGTATGTGCTTTGCAAGTATTTTGTTGAGAATGTTTGCATCTATGTTCATTAATGAGATGGGCATATAGCTTTTTTTTTTTTGGTTGTATCTTTGCCTTGTTTTGGTATTAGTGCGATGCTGGCTTCATAGAAGGAATTTGGGAGAATTCCCTCTGTTTGTATCCTTCTGAACAGATTGAGTAGTAATGGTTGTAGGACCTCTTTAAATGTTTTATAGAATTCTGCTGTGAATCAATCTGGGCCTGGGCTTTTTTATGTTGGGAGGTTTTTTATTTACATGGCCAATTTACTCAAATATTATGGGTCTGTTTAAATTTTCAATCTCTTCTTAGTTAAGCTTCATTGGTTCCCAGCATTTAAAATATTTATCCATTTCTCTTAGGTTTTCAAATTTAGTGGAGTATAGGGTTTTGAAATATTCCCGTATAATTGTCTGGATCTTTTCTTTGTATGTTGTGATGTTAAGCTATCTATTTTTGCAGATGATATGATAGTTTACCTAAGGGATGCTAAAAACTCCACCAGAAAACTTCTAGAAATGATTAAGAGTTTCAGTAAAGTGGCAGGACACAAAATTAACCTGGAAAAATCAGTAGCCTTTCTTTACACCAACAATAAACAAGTGGAGAAGGAATATAAGAAGAACTTCCACTCACAATAGCCTCAAAAACAATAAAATACCTGGGAACAAACCTAACCAAAGATACCTAAATGATCTCTAAAACAAAAATTTTAAACCCCTGAAGAAGGAGATTGAAAATGACATCAAAAGATGGAAAGATTTCCCATGCTCATGGACTGGAAAAATTAATATAGGAAAAAATGTCCATTTTACCCAAATTGATATACAGATTCAATGCAATCCCAATCAAAATCCCCATGAGCTTCTTCACAGACTTAAAAAAAAGTCCTTGAGCCGGGCATGGTGGCGCACGCCTTTAATCCTAGCACTTGGGAGGCAGAGGCAGGCGGATCTTTGTGAGCTCAAGGCCAGCCTGGTCTTCAGAGTGAGTTCCAGGACAGCTGGGGCTACAGGGAGACCCTGTCTCAAAAAGACCAAAAAAAAAAAGTCCTTAAATTCATATGGAAAAAGCAAAAGACCCCAAATAGCTAAAGCAACCCTGAGTGAAAAATGTAATACAGGGTGGGAGGGATTGCTCTACCAGACTTCAGGCTATATTACAGGGCCATAGTCATAAAGACAGCCTGGTACTGGCACAAAAACAGACCCATTGACCAATGGAAATTGGAGATTTCAAATTGAAGATCTAAACTTGAGCTCATACAATTTCAGCCACCTCATTTGACAAAGGGGCAAAAAACCTCAATGGAGGAAGGATAGCATCTTCAGCAGATGGTGCTGGCAAAACTGGATCACCATTTGTAGAACAAAATTCAACCCCTACCTCTCACCCTGTACAAAAATCAACTCCAAGTTCTCAACTCCAAGATCTCAGTGTGAAGCCTGAAACCCTGAGGATGATAGAAGAAAAAAGTTGGTAACAACCTACACGACAGGTGTAGGAAAAGACTTTCTAAATCAGACAGCAGCTGCACAAGAAATAAGGTCAGTAGTCGACAAATGGGACCTCATCAAACTCAAAAGCTTCTGTCCAGTGGAAGAAACAATCAAGGAAGTAAAGAGAAAACCCGCAGAGTGGGAGGAAACCTTCACCAGTGATTCATCTGACAGAGCATGAATGTCAAGAATATATAGACTACTCAAAAAATGAAGAAGAAAACAAATGACCTACTCAAAAGATGGAGAAAAGAACTGAACAGAGACTTCACCAATGAGGAAGCAAAGATGGCTGAGAAACATCTTAAAAAGTGTTCAACATCATTAAAAATTAAGGAAATGAAAAGTAAAACCACTCTCAGATATCATCTCACTCTGATAAGACTGGCTAAGACTAAAAGACAAAAGACACCAAATGCTGGAGAGGTTGTGAGGAAAGGGGAACACTCATCCACTGCTGGTGGGAATGTAAACTTGTATACCATTATGGAAAGCAGTGTGGAGAACCCTTAAAAGACTCAAAATGATTGGGGCATGGTGGCACATGCCTTTAATCCTAGCACTTAGGGGGCAGAAGCAGGCAGATCTCTATGAGTTCAAGGCCAGCCTGGTTTACATAGTGAATTCCAGGACAGCTGGAACTACAGGAAGACCTTGTCTCAAAAAGACCCCCCCCCAAAAAAAAGACTCAAAATGAGCCTACCACCTGACCCAGCCATACCACTGTTGGGTATATACCCACAAGACTCAGTCTACCACAAAGATACATGCACATCCATGTTTATTGCAGATCTCTTCACAATAGCGAAGAGCTGGAACCAACCCAAATACCCCTCAAGTGATGAGTGGATGACAAAAATGTGGTACATCTACACAATGGAGTTCTATGCAGTGGTAAAGAAAGATGACATCATGAACTTTGCAGGTAAATGGATGGAACTCGAAGCCACTATGCAAAGTGAAGTCACACAGTCCCAGAAAAACAAGCAGTGAATGGTCTCCCTCATTTGTGGATGCTAACACCAAATCCCCAGATGAAAGTCAAGCTGACAGTATTGTTATATTTCTGTTTATCTGAAAGCAACTATGTTGTTATAATGTAAATCTCTTAATGGGCTCTAGAATTGATCCACCACTTACTTTCAGACTCTGCAATTACTTTATATGAGTGGAAAGTATGCATTCATATTTTAGAGTAATATAAAATTAAAGGAGGAAAAATGTGAATTCCTAAACATAAAAAAGAGTGAGAGACAGTTGCAGGACAGTTATGGCAGAATGCATGATCTGGGGTGGGGGGAAGAGAAGAGGAATATGTCTAAACTGAACTGAGAAATGATGTCTGAAATATACAAAACATCAATAAAAGCGTTATAGAACAGCATAAACAGAAAGAACATTTTTCAGAATTCAAGGTCCCTGATAAAGTAGAAGAAAAGTGCAAAAGGAAATATTAAGGTGGCTGCTGGTTATTGTGGCATATTTTTAAGTACATTCACTTTGGTGAACCGATGCCACTGAAAATACAAAAGATACTCAGATATGTCTGTGAATCACTCATGAGGCTTCTTTAAATGCTTCACGACTGGCCGTTTTATGGCCCTCAGTGGACTGGACTGGAATGAGTCCACCAGAATGTTTAATGGGAGAAGGCCTTCCTGACTCATCATGGTGGCAGTAACACGCTGAGCTGGCTGGAAAAACAGCACCTTTTTGACTTTCAGAAAATGTTTTCAAAGTGGAGATGATTAAAATAATGTTTTTACTAAGAGTAAGAGACACAAGAAATTTATTCCACAAACAGTAAAGCTTTTACCATTATAAAGAAAAAGAAATGAAAAATGGCATGCCCAAATCCCTAGGAGTCTCAGGGTCCACAGCTCAGACAGTTGAATAAGGAGCTGTGTTTTATTTATTTATTTATTTATTTATTTATTTATTTATTTTTGGTCTTTTTGAGACAGGGTTTCCCTGTAGCTGTGGCTGTCACTCTGTAGACCAGTCTGGCCTTGAACTCACAGAGATCTGCCCGCCTCTGCCTCCCAAGTGCTAGGATTAAAGGCATGTGCCACCATGCCCGGCTGTGTTTTATAAGCCCTGTATTTCCTCTGAGAATGTGTATTTCCTCTGAGTAATGATGTGGGCTGGGGACTAAGACTACTACCACGTGAGGCTTTGGGAGTATGTTTAAATCCAACCTGTAGCTTGCACAAAGAACAATAACATTACGTGGTCTAGGACAATGTCTGGCAATCCCTGAGGACAAGCAAATTATGAGAAGGAAAGGCTATATACTCTTCGATTGCAGTCTCTTTCTTAGCTGTCTTTCTGTCTGTCTCTCTTCCTGCTGTGTGCTATAGCTAACTCAGACTTCCAAATACAGAGAGTCAGAGGGTAAAGTAGGTAGCTACACAATTAAGTTTGGATGCTTAGACACAGCCTGAGCTTGTTCATACATCTTTAAAAAAATTACTCTTTATTTTGTTATTTTATTTTATTTTTTCTTCTGCAAAGTAATAGCTATACAAGACCAGAGATCATAAAATGACTGAAATGTATTTGACTACATCTCATTACTGCTCAGTTGTCCCTGTCCAACTCACCACTTGTTAATCAACTGGCTTAAAATCTTTTTGGTTCATTTATTTTTTTATGTATATGAATGTTTTGCTTGCTGTATGTAAGTATTCTCATGCATGCAGTTTCCACAGAGGGTAGAAGAGGGCTTCAGATCTCCTGAAACTGGAGCTACAGACAGTTGTTAGCCACCATGGAGTGCTGGGAACTGAACCCAGGTCCTCTGCAAAGAGCAGCGTGAGCTCTTAACCTCGGAACCATCTCTCTATCCCCATCTGGATTATTGTAGTTGGCTGTAACTGGTTCTGCCCTGTTCTAGTCTGCTCTCTACCAGTGGGACATCTTATGAAAATATATTATCAGCTTTCATTAAACAACAAAAAACAAAAAACAAGCTGGGCTTGGTGGCTCCTCTCCACTTCTCACTCCCTATGGAGCTCTGGAACAGTTAGAAGCTCACAGCTGTGAGGTAGACGACAGAAGACCATCTAGGGAAGCCAGAAGTTAAGGGACACAAAAGCAAAGACACTACAGGAATTGGAGCTTCTGACATCTACAGGTATGCAGCACTTCTGTGCAGGAGCTTAGTGAACAGAAGGGGAACTCGTTATAGTGACCTCCAAGTTTGGCCAATCTGGCTCCTCATTGCATCTCTCTCCGTCTCCTCCTGCTCTCCTCTGTGATCACACCATTCCGGCCACACTCCCTTCTCCCTGCTTGTTAGGCCATGATGTCATCAGGAGCACATCCTCCATATTTGTTGGTATCCCACCTGGAATGCTGGCTCCCAGAAATCCTTCAGGACTTTTCTCAAAACTTGGAAATGATTTCCTATTATCCTATCTACTTCCTTTGCCTTATTTTTGCCTTTGCCTTTTATTACTGCCATGCTTCTATCCCCTTTAGCGTTCCCTGTCTGTTTCACGTAGTACAATGTAGGTTTCATGAAAGTAATTCTTTTTCTCTCTCTTATCACTGAAACTTAGACTATTGCTTTGTTCATAGTAAGTCCTTATTAAGTTAATGAACTCTTGGTTCATGCTCTTTTAATTCTTGCAAATTCTTATTTATTTTTCTATGTGTGAGTGGATGCCTATGGCAGGCATATAGAATTCAGTTGGCTTTCTACCTTCACCTTGAATTCTGGTTGGCAGGCTGGGCAGCAACCATCTTGCTGACCCCGTGCTCTTCTCTGATCCTTAACATACAGTTCTGTTTTCTTGCTATGTTCTTGAGGACCTGTGTCATTGCTTCTCTGTACTCACTTGTTTTCTCCTTTCTAGCATATTCAGTAATGGATCTTTACAATTACATATCCCTGTAAACATCATACCATAACCGTCTTGTTCATAGAGGAACAAGAAATGCCATCCTAAGCAGTCTCATTGCAGCCATCAGTAAAGATTGGCTGTGGAGAACAAAACACTGTACAGGTTGTTGTGGTTTCAATGAGAAGTGGCTCCCATAGGCTCAAGTATTTGAACAGCTGATCATTTGGTATCCCTGTTTGGGGAGGGATATGGGTCTTTTGGAAGTGTGCACATCACTGGATGTGGGCTTTGAGAGTTCATAGCCTTGCCTCACTTCCAGTCTCTCTCTCTCTCTCTCTCTCTCTCTCTCTCTCTCTCTCTCTCTCTCTCCCCTTCTTGCCAGGGCTTAAACACATGAGCACTCCAGTGGTTAAGAGCACTAGCTGCTCTTGCAGAAGACCCAGGTTTGAATCCTAGCACCCTTGTGACACCTAACAACTGTCCATAAGTCCAGTACCAGGGGAGCTGATGCTATCTTCTGTCCTCCACAGGTACTGCATGACATGGGTGCATTTACATACATGCAGACAATACACTCATACAAATAAAAATAAATAAACAAAGAAAACAAAAAGCCCAAAACATATCCCTCTGGAATCATAACACAATAAACCCTTCCTCCTATAATTTGCCTCCGTTGTGCTAGTTTTATCACAGGAAGAGAAAACTAATGAATACACAGGTCTTTCACAAAGACTTTCACCCTTTCTTTTTTTCTACCTCTTCTGTCTTCTTTTCTTCTTTTCTGATTCAGTCTCACAATATAGGCCAGACTGGCCTTGCTTTCAAGTGCTGGGATTACAAGTATGTGCCAACATAGCTAGCTGACAGTGTTTTCTTTATTTGCTTTATGAAATACATTGTCAAGGCATCAAAAAGACAGTGACAAATTAGTAGACATTTACAGAACACATTCTGATAAACAGATAGTATGATGGTTTATATTGATTTCCTACTTGATTGAGTCTAGAATTGTGTTGGAGACAAATCTCTGGGTATATCCGTGAAGGAGTTTTCAGGTTGGGTTAGCTGATGTGAGAAGACCCAGTTTACATTAAATGTGGTGGCACTACTCCCTGGGCTGGGATCCTGGATGGTAGGGAAAGGAGGAAGGGCGCTGAGAAGAAGCATTCATCTCTCCCTCTCCTGCTTCCTAACTGCAGATACAATGTAACCATTTGCCTCATACTCTTTCTGCCATTACTTCCTGGCCATAATGAATTGTATCCTTCAACTCTGAGCTGATATTAAACCCTTCCTTCCTTAAGCTGCTTTTTGCCAGTTTTTCCACAGGAACAAGAAAAGCAAAACTAATATAGAAATCTGAAATGTGTATAAAACCTTTTCAAAGTCAAAAGTAAGGAAGCAGAAGTCCCACTGAAACATAGGTAAAGGTCATGAACAAATATTTCACCAAAGAAGATATGTAGATGGAAGCTGTATATAAAGCAAAGAGGCTCGCCATCATGTCACAGGAGACTGAGAGTTAACTGAGTGGGATGCATGAAGAGGCCCAGGCAATGGACAGCTGTGAAGAGGAAGAAGCAGTTTTCTCCAGGAGGAGTTCTGATGGGTTAGTAAATCCCAAATGGTCAGCCTTATACATATGTACATGTGAGCACCACTGTGTGAACTCAGTAGGTTATATGTACATAGATACACATATGTATGTGTGAGTGCATGTCTGTGTGTAACAATAATAAAGAAGATCAGGATATTGAGAGGGTTGTGGAGAGAACATGGGAGCAGTTGAAGGGGGAAGAGGAAGAGGTAAAAATTATGTAAGGACAGTACTTATGTATGAAATTCTCAAAAATTAAATTAACAAACAGCATTAAGATATAACCATGCATCTATTAGGATAGTCAAAATCCAAATATTGTTAATACCAAATGTTGGTGAGGATGTGGAACAAGAGGAACTCTGAGTTACAGCTCTTGAGAAAGTAGCATGATAGGGTTGGAGAGATGACTCAACGGTTAAGAGCACAGAGTGCTCTTCCAGAGGATCCAGGTTTGATTCCAGCATCCACGTGTGTGTTAACAACCATCCATAACTCTAGTTCCAGGGAATCTGACACACTCTTTTGTCCTCTGAGGATTTTACATGGCATGGGTGCACTTATATACATGCAGGCAAAACACATAAACTAAAATACACATAAAATAAATAAAATTAGAAAAGAAAGTAACATGATAAATCCATTTTCAAAGATAGTGCTGCAATTTATTACAAAGATAAACACACTCTTCCCATGTGATCCAAAATACATGATACTAAATATTTACCTAAGTGAATTGAAAACAATTTTCACATAGAAACCGGAATACCAGGGGCTAAAGAGATGTCTCAGGGCTGGAGAGATGGCCTAGCGGTTGGGAGTGCCGACTGCTCTTGCAGAGGACCCAGGTTCGATCCCCGGTGCCCACATGGCGGCCGAGAACCGTCTGAAACTCCAATTCCAGGAGAACTCCAGCTCCAGGGGAATCCGACACCCACTTCTGAGCTCCGCGGCATTGCACGACACGGGTGCACAGACTCGCATGCAGACAGTACATTCGTACACATACAGAAATAAAAAAAGTGGTTAAAGCACTTACTGCTCTTGGCTAGGACTGGAGTTCAGTTCCTAATACCCATATTGGGTGGCAGAGAATGCCCTTTAACTCTAGCTCCAGGAGGACCAAATCCCTCTTCTGGCCTCTCTGAACACTGCACTCATGAGCTCATAAACATACACACACAAATTAAGCACATACACATAAATAAATAATAAATCCTTATAAGAGAAAACAGCACATGTCTACAGCAGCTTTAAGTCCTTCAATGCATGGCACATCACCAATAAAAATAAGCCAGCTCTCAAGCCGTAAGAAGACATGAAGAAACTCAGCAACCGTGCAGACATGAAAAGGCTTCAAAAAGTACAAATCATCATAGATTATTCCAACTACATGATATAGTAGAAAAGGCAAAGCTATGCATGTGGTAAAGGCATAAGTGATTACTAAGGATTCAGAGGGAGAAAGGAGAGATGAATAGGTAGAGCACAGACTTTCAGAGTAGTGTAACTCTTTCATATAATAGTATAATAATGGAAACCTGATATCATGGAGTTTCAACACCTATGGAACTGTACAACACTGAGTGAATCTTAATGTAATCAATGAACTTTAATTAATAATAATGTGTTAAGTATTGGCTTATCAACAGTAGCAAATGTGCTGTACTAGTGTAATTATAGACAATTGGTAGAGATTACTGGACAAGGGAATTTATTAGGGACTCTGTCTTCTATTTTCAGCTTTTCTTTAGATCTAAATTGCCTTAGCATATGAACTATTTTTAGAAGTAGATGAGGATTGTTTTTTACAAAGGGAGTATGTTCTTCTAACATAGGTTTCAGATGGAGATAGGGAGGGAAGAGTGGAATGGAGGTATGAGTTTAGGAATGACCATGATATATTATCTCAATCTTCATTCTTTCAATGGTCCTGATTCTTGGCTTGATGGAGAGAAGTCTATTCCAGAGTTTAATCCCATTTATCTGGCATAGTGCACCCCACAAAGGTCAATTTGGGAACTCTGATGTCTCAAATAGTAACCACTAAAATTTGTTGCTGATCTGAAATAAAAAAAAAGTTTCTGGGCTGGAGAGATGGCCTAGCGGTTAAGAGTGCCGACCGCTCTTACAGAGGACCCGGGTTCGATTCCCAGCACCCACATGGCGGCCGAGAACCGTCTGAAACTCCAGTTCCAGGAGAACTCCAGTTCCAGGGGAATCCGACTCCCTCTTCTGACCTCCGCAGCATTGCACGACACGGGTGCACAGACTTGTATGCAGACAGTACATTCATACACATACAGAAATAAATAAAATTAGTAAAAAAAAAGAAAAAAGTTTCTACAATGGGAGACTTAAACCTTAGAGCCAGAAAATACTTTGGATTTGGTTCTGCCTATGATAGTTCAGAGACAAGCTCTATGAGGTAAAGGTTCAGCCAAACACCTTCTAATCACTGTGATCCTGGTTTCTGTGGGCATCAATTATGCCAACTACCCTGAACAACAAACTGACTCTTAAATTCTTAAGAGTGTACTGGCTGAACTTGGAGTACACTAGCTCCCCTAGCTATCAGAATCATCTGTGATCTAGAACTGTGTAGCTGGATCTGACTGTGTCCTCACCCAGTACTGATGGAACTGACCCTGGAACACTTTCTTCTACTCTGTTCCCTGGTCAGGCCATACCCATAACTTCTTCAGAATATCTTCTCCAGCTTCACTGAGGAAGTACAAGTTTTAGTTTGGCCCCACTCTTATCTCAAGAGACCATCCCTAGTATCTCATCTAAGAGGTATCCCTCCCCAATCTTCTCTGTTTCCAATGAGTGGGTCCACTGCTTGCAGGGCTCTCTTTGATATATTAATTCTCAAGCATACCCAAATTCATTCATTATCTTTTTGGGTGGAGTACCAAATTGAGGTTGCCAAGAGTACATTGCAGTCATCAGACCCAAGAGGATTGTTTAGCTGGGCTTAATTAAAAGTCATTAGTCTGGATTATGCCCATTAATAAAATTCATTCCCACAGGATTATTTTATGGTTTGAATCTGAAATGTCCCCCATGGGTTCATACTTTGAATGTTTAGTCCCCAGTCTGTGATGCTGTACTGAAAGCTGCAGAACTTTTAGGTAGTGATCATACCTGGTGGAAGTAGGATACTAGGGCAGGCCTTGAGGTTGTACCTGATTCTAGTTCCGGCATGCACTCTGTGTCCCCTGATCTTCAGGATGTGGAGCCTATCCACACTGTCTTCAACTATTTGATGAACTTTACTTAAATAATAAGCCAAAGCAAAACTTTCCTCCTTAAAAATTGCTTCTGTCAGGTATGTGTCACAGTAAAAATAGCTTATATAGAAAATTAGTACCAGAAAAAAAGAAAATTAGTGCCAGAGAAGTGGGGTTATTGTTGTGATAACCTGACCATGTGATTCCTAGGCCTTTGGATGTGGTTTGTAATAGGAATTTGGAAAAGTTTAGAGTTGAAGGCTATAGCAACCCTAGAACATTATAAGCAGAGCTTAATGGGCTAATCTGATGGGCATTCAGAAAACCAGAATCCTAATAGAAAGATAGACAGTAAAACTGTGCTCATGAGATTTCAAACAGGAATAAGATCTAGGTTGATTGGTCTAAAGGTCATTCATGTTACATTTTTATTAAAGAATCTAACTATATTTGCCTGTATATTGAAATTTCAGTGAAGCCCCATTAAAAAGTAATGGCCTGGGGGCTGGAGAGATGGCTCATCGGTTAAAAAGCACTGATTGCTCTTGCAGAAGACCTAGGTTCAGTTCCCAGCATTTATGCTACCAATCAACAGTAACTCCAGTTTCAGGCAATCAGTGCCCTCTCCTGGTCTCCACAGGCATTGCACACATGTGGTATACTTCCATACATGCAGATAAAACCTCATACACATAAAATAAAAAATAAACAAATAAATGCAATAGCCCAATTTATTTGGCAGAGGAAAACTCATGAGAGCAAAGCAACTGGGCTATGGCATGGTTGTTGCCCAATGCTTTAGTCAGGTTTATAGTGAAAATTCAGAACAAAGCATGGAATAGAAAGGTGTGAAAAAATTCAGTTTGGTTAAGAATATATCATGAACATGTTAAAGATGCAGACTAAGAAGGTACAGAGGAAAAGTCAGGGTACATTATGATATTGGAACCATCAAGGAGGAACTATAAAGTTTGCACTAGAACAATAGGAAAGCTGACTTAAGGGTAAGACCCCATCCATGGAAGGCTCCAATAGATAAAAATGCAAACGATTTCAAAGACTTTCATTTGCAAAGAGAATGCATGAATAGAGTACCCTTCTTCAATAGGATGGCACAAAAAATTATTTTCCATGATCAGCCATATAGGGCACTCAATGGATGTTATTGCTATGGTTCAAGTAGGTCAAACTACATCTTGATCTTGCATCTCCCATGTGATATTGACTGTATATACATGCAGAATGCAGGGGTTATAGAACTCTGGGGGCTTGCACCCTGGTTCCAGAAAGAAGCCCTTGAGGCCAGGCACTATGTAGAATGCTGGATTTATTGCTATACCACTTGACTTATATGGGAAGTTAAGAAGTAAACTCCCAGTTTCAGTAGACTCCAGGACGTTGGAGATGCTAGGAATGTGGTCCAAGAAAAGCTGTATGCACCAGAGTCAACTGCACATGTGCTGCTGTAGAGGCAGGGCTGCTTAGGCCCCTCATGGCTCAGATGATAATATTTTTAATGCATCTGCAGGGCTTCATCATTACCTTGCTGGGTTTTGTCTTGCTTTGGGTCAATCTTTCTTTGCCAGCCTCCTGTTCCTGCCTTTTGGAATCTTAATGTTTACTCTGAACTATGCCATTAGAAGTATGTACCTTGGTTTGAAATTTTTACAGGGATTTATAGCTATGCATGTGCTTGAGCTTGAATTTCAGAAAAGACTTTGAACTTTTGAACAGTGATAGAATTTTTGAAGTTGGACTGAACTCTATGACATGGAACTAAGCATTTGGAAACTAGGAGTAGAATGCTATGGTTTGAGTCTGAAATGTCCTGCATAGATCATGTTATGAATGTCCAACCTTCGCTTATGATACTATTTTTTTGAACACCTGTGACAGAAGCAGGTCATTAGGACTGGGCCTTTGAAGGTAATACTTACCTTCTGGTCTGTCCATCAAGATCAATAGCTCTGCCACACATTGTCACCCTGGATTCAGCCACACTTGTGCCTTCTCTACCGTGATGGATGGACTCTGTTGAAATCATGAGCCAAAACAGACATGTCCTCATTTATTGTTTCTATATGGTTTTTGTTACAATAGTACTAAAGTAACTACTATAGGTACAAAGGGAGCACATGGAAATCAATCTCTGTGAACTCTAGTGAATCCTAGAAAATGTTTTTGCTGAAGACAAAACCCAGATGTGGGGTTATAAAAGGTGGGTGGTTTGTTTCAGACAAATTACAGCAAGTTTGAATCTTAGAAACACACATTGAGGTTACTTAATGGTCCAAGACCCTCTGGTATCCTGGTGGGTCTAAGAGTAAGAATGAATGAGAATACTGTGAGAGAATGAAAAAGAAATAGTATAGTTTCTTCTTTCTGGTAGTAGAGTTACCAGAGCTCAGTAATGTCTTCCCAAACACATTCTCAATTAGTGCTGGAACCAAATATCACGTGCATTTTTGTTTAGAAAATTGTCTGCATCTAGACTGGGATATAAACAAAGGTACTTGGGAGGCAGAGGCAGGTGGATCTCTGTGAGTTCAAGGCCAGCCTTGTCTACATAGTGAATTCCAGGACAGCTGGGGCTATAGGGAGGCCCTGTCTCAAAAAAAGAAAAACAAAACAAAACAAAAATCCAAACACACCATACAAATGAATATTAGCATCTTAAACTGAACTATTAAGGAGAAAAACATAACTACAGGAGGATTACAATTTATTCTTCAGTAACGAGAATGTACAAATAGTTTTGTTTGGTTTTTATAAAGATGGAAAAAAGATGGGATTGGAGAAATGGCGTAGTGGTTGACAGTGCTTGTTGCTCTTGTAGAGGAGCCATGTTCAGTTCCCTGGACCTCCACTGGGTGGTTGACAACCTCCTGTTAATCCAGTTCCAGGAGATCCAGCACCCTCTTTTGTCTTCTGCAGGTACTTGTAGTGATGTGAACCCTGTGTGTCATACATATACGTAATTAAAAATAAAAAAGGGGGGCTGGAGAGATGGCTCCATGGCTGAAAGCACTGGCTGCTCTTCCAGAGGGCCCAGACTTGGCGCCAAGCACCTTCATGGTGGCTGACAACCATGTGGAACTCCAGTTCCAAAAGAGCAAATGCCCTCTTGTGCCTTCTTTGCACTCATGCAAGTAAGCAAAATGCACACATAAAATAAAAATAAATAAGTAAATCTTTTTTTAAAGATGGAAATCAGAGTGGAAGAAACACCTAAGTATCTAATCAGAAGTTTCAGTCTCAGAGTACATAACTCCAGCCAATGGATAGAGATATTAATGAATATTTCATACAGACACAAACTGTCCTAGTTATGTGAAGCACTTTTGCCCTTTTCTTTTTACTAGAATTAATAACAACAGCAGACTGAGCCCAAGACAAACAGTCTCTTTGATGTCATATTGGCACCAGAGTTTTGACAGGAAGTTATTTGTAAGACAGCTATGACCTGAGCTGTGGAACAGACTGCTAAGAGCTTTGAGGGGGAGTTTTATTATAACTGCAGTGCTAGTTAATGTCAATGAAGAGCGAGTGAGATTTCTGATCTCGTGAGAAATTGGTCTATGCCAGAGCATGACTCTGTGTGGGCAGAGGAACATAAGTCTGGAAGCTGTTTTTATAATTGCTCTGTGATGAGTGCCCACATTTGTCCTACACAGCTGGGGTTAGACTGCATGATATACACATTTGTTCTCTAAACACTGAAGACAGTTCTCATATTTAACATGAAGCAATCCTTTAAAAGAATAAGAACTTAACTTTAATTTTCCTATTAAAACCTTCAAAGCCTTCCAATGCCTTTATAGTTCAAGAACTCTCACAGGGCCTCTGAGGTCAGACAGCCTGATTTTGTCCTCCTCTCCACAGTTTTCTCAAAGGGAGCTTCAGTCACCAGACCTCTCTGTTGGTTGAATTGCTTACACCTTTGCCTGAAGTGACTTCCCCTGGCACAGCTATAACACACGACCTCCATAAACACAGCCGATTTCTACCCGTTCTTCAGACATCAAGTTAACTGATGTTTGTCTGGCATTCCCATAGGTAGAGTGTGTGCAGTTCTCATATAACCATATCTTCTACATTTATATGAGATATTATAATTCCTTTTCTTCCACGATCTCTTTCCTTGTTAGACTGAGATTCTATGAGGTTATGAACTGTTCTATCTGTGCTAGTCACACTTGTCCTTGCTGTAACCAGACATCTGACAAGAAGCAGTTTAAGGGAAGAAGGGTTTGTTTTGGTTCATAGTTTAGAGGAATACAGTCCATCACAGTGGGGAAGCCATGCTGGTCACAGCAGCTTGGGCCATGGCACAGAAAAGGACTCCAAGAAAGAGGAATACTCATGCTTGGATAGATTTCTTTTTCTGAGGCCACTCAGCCTATGATCATTATAATCGCAACTAGATATTTGGCAATAGTTTGATAAACATTTTGAGGAACTGAATTCTAATGAAGAGACACCATCTAAGACTATGATACAGTATATGTGCATATAAAACATTAATAAGTGCTTATTAATATATTAACATTAGAGTTGCTTCTAATATGAACACATACACACACAAACTCACTGGTAAATTAAATAATATGAAAAAAATCCATTTTCCTTGGTTATTGGAGATTATCCCAAACTTTTTATGCTCTGAGTATTAATCTTCACATTCTATAATTATTATCACAAATACAATAATTGCATAAAAGACTCAAAGGCAGAATGTGAAAATTTTTATTATTTTTAAAATTGATAATATAAATTTCTCAACTTGTTTATCCCCTCCCAAATTAAAAGTAAGAAATTCCAACTGAATAAATTATACAGTTTGGGAAAGCATACTTTAGGGGAGACATATTACATCTGTAATCACCATGGGTTAGAGGCCAACATGGATTACATAGTGAGTTCTAGGGGTTTGTATCTGTGCATGTGATACTGTCATTTCTAACAACTCTCTATGGAGAACAACTTCTATTTATTAATACTTTATGCTTATTGGCTATCTGTTCTATGTAGAATTATATTTCCTTTTTTCCAAAGCCAATTTTTTACTGAAGCTCTGTGCGTTTAATACAAATTACAAATGAAATCTAGAACTGTACCCGCCCTCTCTGCCCCCCACCCCACCAGAGCTCATACATTCTGCCAAAAATGTTTTTTATCTTTTTCTCAGTCTCTCTCAAAATTCTCAATGCAGAAGTTTACGGTTTCGAGCAGAAGTTCACCATTTAAGTCAGTTCCTTGATGCAGTCTTTCTGTTTTTGTTGTTGTTGTTATTTCTTCCAATATGCATCACTCCAAAATATGTACATACGCATGCCACATATATCATAGGTTTTAGCATCTTCAGCTTATGATTTTTTTCTTTATTAAGCTGAAAGGTGTCATGTTTGAAGTCTCCTCCTTGGCAAGCCCAAACCACCATTAGTTCTGCCCTTGTGTTCCACATGGGTGTTTTCCCTTCCTATGGTCAACAAATGAGGTCCAGTAAGCACCAGGTCCTGTCTTAATATTCCTGTTCTGGTCTCCATGATACAGCCTGGATTGTCCAACAATGGCAATCAATACTCTGAAGAGGCAGAAACCCCAGTAGTAGTTCAATCCTCAAGTTGGATGTCTCAGCAGTCCCCATCTGGCAATGAAGGTTTGGAGGATTCTTGGAGAGACATGGGTATTCAGTCCATTCTGGAAGGTTGAAAAGCTGTGTTTCACATCTTTGAAAGATGGCAAAAGCAGTGGCAGCCACAGGGTAACTGCACTTGCCAGTAAGACAGGCAAAACAACTATGCCCCCCCCTTTTTGTTTTTTTACTAAGATCTCAAGTTTTACACTTGAAGTACAATTTCTCAGGACTTACAATTTTGGTATTTCTGGTTATTCTTTCCTTTTGGATTTTTAAAGCCATACAGCCCAGATTAACCAAGGTTTTTGTTTTTTCAAGGTCAGTTGAGGATCTCTGGTCCTCAAGGGTCACTCAGGTTTTGGGGGATGGGAGGGAGCCCCTGGCTCCTTTTGGCTTTTCAATCACAAATCCCATCCACTCAAGGACAATTCAGGTCTTGCTAGACCAGGCTTCCCTTTTTGAAGCATGAGAAGACTTTCCTGTTTATAGACTGGACACTGGCTGAAGTCCCATTAGTGGATCTCCAAGACCTCCCTGCACAGGAAGACTGGTGACTTGCATTTGCAGGACATTTCAAGAGATGCCCGTATACATATTCCCCTGGGATTTAGTTGACCTCTAAGGGTAAGGAACAAAGTTATCCCTTAAGACCCTTAGCCAAATTGGTATGGGCATTAAGTATGGTCATTAAGCATCCAAAAAGGTTAAGTTACACCAGCCTGATACTTTTAACTACTATATAATATTTTAGAAAAGGCTTGGACAAAAGCTCAAGCAGCCTTGTATAAGAAATACTAAAGTGCACTCCCATAAAATAAATACTGTGGTTAGACATAATGTCATGACAAACTAGTTTTTTTCCGCATTCCTTTGATCTTATATTACTCTAAAATATGCATACATATCATCCACCAAAATATATAATCCAAATTCCTTATTCTGAAAGTAAATGGTAGCTTACTTCTAGAACCTGTTAAGGGATTCCCAATATAAGAGCACAGTTGTTTTCAGATCAAGAGGAGTATAACATTAATGTTGCTCAGTTTGCCTTACAACTAGGTAATTGGCACTAGCATCCACAGATGAGGGATACCATTCATCGTTTGTTTTTCTGGGACTGTGTATGAAGACCCAATTGGCCTATTGTAGCCAGTAAATGGGAAAGCAGAAAGTTAAGTCATATGAATATAGATGGGGAAGGAGAGGGAGAATAAAATAATTGCTCCTATTTCCTAACCAGAAAAGGAAGATTTACTTGCAAGTGACATATGCAAAGAGTGGTTTATGCAAAACAGGAAGATTTTATAAGGAAGTTATCATTGTATCTACTGCATGCCTGATCTCTGTCTCTGTCTCTGTCTTTGTCTCTCTCTCTCTCTCTCTCTCTCTCACACACACACACACACACACACACACACATTCAATCTTTCTAGTAGACTTGTGAAGTAAAGGTTTTTTTATCTAGAATTCAGCTCCTACACTATTTGCCACACACTCAGTAGAGAATTCAAGCTTATTCCAGAATTTATGACCTTCATATTATTCTTATCTGTCACATGAAAATATCCAGAATTTGAGATTTTAAAGAATGAAACACCAAAGAAAGAGGCCTCTAAGAATCTTGAATGTGCTTAAAAATAAGTCTCAAGCTGGGTGTGGTGGCGCACACCTTTAATCCCAGCACTTGGGAAGCAGAGGCAGGTGGATCTTTGTGAGTTCAAGGTCAGCCTGGTCTACGGAGTGAGTTCCAGGACAGCTGGGGCTACAGGGAGACCCTGTCTTGAAAAGACCCAAAAAAAATGTCTCTTAAGTATTAAAAAGTCACAATGTTGTCTACAAGTGAACTAAACCTTAAATCAGTAATTGTATTAGGGGTTGGAGAGATGGCTGCTCTTGCAGAGGACCCGAGTTTGATTCCTAGCACCCACATGACAGCTAATAACTGTCCATACTACAGTTCCAGGGGATATTATGCCCTCTTCTGATGTCCACTGCATGGCATGGGTGCACCTACACACATGCAGGCAATACATTCATACACATAAAATAAAAATAATAAATAGAATAAAATTAAATAATTAATGTTAAAGTAGTCTCATGGTTGGCCCCAAAGCCAAGCAATAAAATAAAATTAAGATATTAAAGGAAGCAAAACACCATGAGTGATAAAGAGCATCAAAAATATGCAGAATTAGATTTGAAAGGTATTGAACTTATCAGAAAGATTACCTAAGTATATTTAAGATGATTAAGCATATGAAAGATCCTCTTTAAAATATGATTAGAGATTATGAACATAAAAATGACTAAAATGTCTTGTCAAAGAGACAACAGACAGTTTTAGAAATGAAAACCTTGTGTGGCTGAAACCGAAGATTAGAAGTAAAGAACTGAAAAAACCCAGAATATGATTTTGAAATTCCTCATGATGTGATAAGAGATAAATAAAAATAATAAACATAGATCACACAATGGGAATTTTTTTCTTGCATATATTTAAGGAATAGGTGTAGGATGTTTTGATACACACAGTGGAGAGAATACTACTGTGAAGAAAATGATCTGTATCCACACACAGCCACTATTTAAAAATATTTTAATTATTATTTTTTGTGTATGAGTGTATTACCTGCATGTAGGTAGGTGCATCTGAATTGTGCAATGCCCACAGAGGTCAGAAGAGGGTGTTGGGTCCCCCAGAACTGGAGTTACAGACAGTTGTTAGAAGTCATGTGGGTGCTGGGAACTGAACCTGGGTCCTTTGCAAGTGCAGTTAATGTTCTTTTTTCTTTTTTCTTTTTTTACTATTTTTAAAATATATTTTGTACAAGATTATCAAATGTAGACCCGTGCCCTCCACCCTATCCCCCCACCCCACCAGAGCTCATGTATTCTGCCAAACATGCTTTACATCTCTTTCTCAGTCTTTTTCAAAATTCTCCATGTGCAAGTTGACTGTGTTTTGAGCAGAAGTACATACCTAGGAGTGATATGGCTCAATCAGGTGGCAAGTTCATTCCAAGTCTTCCAAGGGTTCTCCACACTGCTTTCCATAGTGGCTGTACAAGTTTACATTCCCACCAGCAGTGGATGAGTGTTCCTCTTTCCCACAACCTCTCCAGCACTTGGTATCATTTGTTTTCTTGATCCTAGCCAGTCTTATTGGAATAAGATGATATCTTAAAGTGGTTTTGATTTGCATTTCCTTAATGATTAGTGATGTTGAACACTTCTTGAGGTGTTTCTCAGACATCTCTAATTCCTCGCTTGTGAAGTCTCTGTTCAGTTCTTTGCTCCATCTATTGAGCGGGTCATTTGTTTTCTTTTTTCTTTGTTTTTTGAGTAGTTTATATATTCTGGAAATCAATGCTTTGTCAGATGTATCTGCAGTGAAGGTTTCCTCCCACTCTGTGGGATTTCTCTTCACTTCCTTGATTGTTTCTTTTGATGTACAGAAGCTTTTGAGTTTGATGAGGTCCCATTTGTCAATTGTCGACCTTAATTCTTGCCCAGTTGCTGTCTGAATTAGGAAGTATTTTCCTACTCCTATGTCTTGTAGTCTGCTGCCACCTTTTTCTTCTATCGCCTTTGGAGTTTGGGGTTTCACGTTGAGGTTTTTAATCCATCAGGAGTTGACTTTTGTACAGGGCGAGAGGTAGGGGTTTAATTTCATTATACAAGTGGTGATCCAGTTTTGCCAACACCACTTGCTGAAGATGCTGTCTTTTCTCCATTTTGGCTTCTTGGCCTCCTTGTCAAATATGAGATGGCTGCAATTGTATGTGCTCAAGTTTGGATCTTCAGTTTTTTTCCATTGGTCAATAGGTCTGTTTTTATGACTATATCCCTGTAATATAGTTTTGAAGTCTGGTATAGAGATCCCCCCTGTGTTGCTTTTTTCACTCAGGGTTGTTTTGGCTATTCGGGGTCTTTTGTTTTTTCCAGATGAAATTTAAGGACTTTTTTTCCCCCCAAGCCTGTGAAGAAACTCTTGGGGATTTTAATTGGGATTGAGTTAAATCTATACAAGAGTTTGGGTAGAATGGACATTTTTACAATGTTAATTTTCCCAATCCATGAGCATGGGAGGTTTTTCCGTCTTCTGATATCTTCTTCAATTTGTTTCTTTAAGGGTTTAAAATTTTTGTTGTAGAGATCTTTGGTGTCTTTGGTTAGGTTTGTTCCTAGGTATTTTATTGTTTTTGAGGCTATTGTGAGTGGAAAGGTCTCCTTGAATTCCTTCTCCAGTTGCTTGTTGTTGGTGTAAAGAAAGGCCACTTTTTTAAACTTTTTTTTAATTTTTTAAAAATTTTATTTATTTCTGTATGTGTATGAATGTACTGTCTGCATGCAAGTCTGTGCACCCATGTCGTGCAATGCTGCGGAGGTCAGAAGAGGGTCTCGGATTCCCCTGGAACTGGAGCTCTCCTGGAATTGGAGTTTCAGATGGTTCTCGGGCACCATGTGGGTGCTGGGGATCGAACCCGGGTCCTCTGCAAGAGTGGTCGGCGCTCTTACTTTTTTATGTTAATTTTATATCCTGCCACTTTGCTGAAGCTGTTAATCATTTCTAGGAGTTTTTTGGTGGAGTTTTTAGCATCCCTTAAGTAAACAATCATATCATCAGTAAAAAGGGATAGCTTCACTTCCTCTTTTCCAATTAGTACTTTAAATTCCTTTTCTTGCCTTATTGCCCTAGCAAGTGTTTCAAGCATTATATTGAAGAGGAGTGGTGACAGCTGGCAGCCTTGTCGAGTTCCTTACATTTAAAGGGAATGTTTCTGTTGTTTCCCCATTTAGGATGATATTGGCTGTGGTTTTCCTGTATATGGCTTTGATTACATTGAGAAATGATCCCTCCAATCCAATTCCCTCTAGAACTTTAAGCACAAAGGGATGCTGGATTTTGTCAAAGGCTTTTTCTGCATCAGTTGAGATGATGGTGTGGCTTTTGTCTTTCAGTCCATTTATATGCTTGATGATATTTATTGATTTTCGTATGTTGAACCATCCCTGCATCTCTGGTATGAATCCAATTTGGTCATGATGGATGATCGTCTTGATATGGGTCTGTATGCTATTTGCCAGTATCCTGTTTAGAATTTTGACATCTGTGTTCATTAGGGAGATGGGTCTATAGTTCTCCTTTGTGATTGTATCTTTACCTGGTTTTGGTAATAGAGTGATGCTGGCTTCATAGCAGGAATTTGGGAGAATTCCCTCTGTATCCTTCTAAACAATTTCAGTAATAATGGTTGTAGGTCTTTTTGAAATGTTTTATAGAATTCTTCCATAAAACCATCTGGGCCTGGGCTTTTTTTTAATTGGGAGGTTTCTTATTACATCTTCAATTTCTTCATATATTATGGGTCTGTTTAAGCTGTCGCTCTCTTCTTGGTTGAGCTTTGGTGATTCCCAGGATTTCAGATATTCATCCATTTCTTCTAGGTTTTCAAACTTAGTAGAGTATAGGTTTTTGAAGGATTCCCATATGATTTTCTGGATCTTTTCCTTGTCTGTTGTGATATTTCCCTTTTCATCACAGATTGTATTGATTTGGAGTTGCTCTTTCTTTTGGTTAACTGGGTTAGAGGTCTGTCTATCTTGTTTATTATTTCAAAGAACTAACTTTTGGATTCATTGAGTTTTTTGAATTGTTTTCTTTGCTTCTATTTCATTGATTTCTGATCTGATTTTTGTTAATTCTTCCTGTCTTGCATTTAGGGTTCATCTGTTGTTGTCTCTCAAGTGCTTTTAGCTGCAGTGTTAGATCATTCACTTGTGCTCTTTCTGTTTTTCTAATGTAGGCACCCAGGGTTATAAACTTCCCTCTTAGGACTGCTTTTAAGGTATCCCATAGGTTTTGTTGTGTTGTATTGTCATAGTCATTCAGTTCCAGGAATGCTTTTATTTCTTTCTTTATCTCTTCCTTGACCCATTAATTATTCAATAGTGTGTTGTTTAGTCTCCATGTGTTCTTGTAGGTAGTAGGGCTTATCCTGATGCTGATGTTGAGCTTTATTGCATTGTGGTCTGACAGAATGCATGAAATTGTTTCAATCTTTTTGTATTTGTGGAGGTTTCTTTTGTGCCTTAGTATGTGGTCGATTTTGGAGAATGTTCTGTGGGGTGCTGAGTAGAAAGTGTATTCCCTGGTATTAGGGTGTAATATTCAGTAGAGGTCTGTGAGGTCCATTTGGTGTATCAAATCATTCAGTTCAGATCTCTCTCCGTTTATTCTTTGTCCTGTTGACCTGTCCAAAGGGCTCAGTGGGGTATTGAAGTCCCTTACTATGAGTGTACTGGGGTTAATCTGTGCCTTGTGGTCCTGGAGAATTGTCTTTATAAAGCTAGGTGCACCAGAGTTTGGTGCATATATATTCATAATTGTGAAATCTTCTTGGTGAATTGTTCCTTTGATAAAAATGTAATGGCCTTCTTTGTCTCTTCTGATTTCTTTTACTTTGAAGTCTATTTTGTCTGATATTAAAATAGCAACACCTGCTTTCTTTTTGGTACCATTTGCTTGGAATATTTTTTTCCGTCCTTTCACTTTAAGGTGGTTCCTGTCCTTGAAGGTAAGATGTGTTTCTTGTTGACAGCATATCGATGGGCTCTGTTTCCTAATCCAATCTCCCAGTCTATGTCTTTTGATTGGGGAATTTAGTCCATTAATATTTAAGGTTATGATTGATAGGTTTGTGTTCCTTCCTTTTGCCTTATTATCCATTTGCAGTTTTGGTTTAGGTTTCTACTGCTGCAGTTATGCTTCTATTGATTTCTCTTTCTAGGTGCCTGGGGATGGTTGCTCCTTTCTTCTGTTCTTTGAATTGCTTCAAGTATTCTCTGAAGGGCCGGTTTTCCAGACATGTATTCTTTCATCTTTTTTATGTCATGGAAAGTTTTTCTCTCTCCTTCAACTATAATCGACATTTTGCTGAAAATCTCTTATCTCAAGACTCACACAAACCCACTTTTTATACCAGCTGGGAGAATAACTCCGCCCCCACAGCCACAAAAAGCAATCAAACCAAGGACAAGTAGATTAAATCAAACAACAATCCACCTTGCTGAAGCACCCAGCTCCTACCTACCTGTGCTTCAGGTGGTCTTGAGAGATCTCCCAGTTAATGTTCTTAACCACTGAACCATGTCTCCAGGCTATGGTCAGTATTTTGTGTGTGTGCTGAGGGCTTCTATAATGTACTCTCATGGCAAATTTCCGCTACACAATCTAATATTATGAACTCTTGTCATTGTGCTGTACTTTGAATACCTAGACTTATTGATCCAATATAACTGCAACTTTGTACCATTTGGCCAATATCTCTGTTTCATTATCTACATGGTTATACTCTATTTCTATGTATTTGGTTTCTTAAAGATTGTGATGGTTAATCCTGGGTGTCAACTTGACTGGACTAAGGAACAAATAAGAGAAAAAGGATCTTCAGATTGGACCACCTCAACCTGGATGGCCCACCCCAAATGTGGGCGTTACCTTCTGCCTGCAGGCAGTATAAAAGGCCATGGCACAGGGAGCTGGTCCCTTTTTTCCTGCGGCTTGCCTCTCTCTCACTGGTGAGTTTGTCTTGCTGCTGTGATCAACCCTATGGATCCCAGCATGTACTGCGACCAGCAGATCCTCCTGGAATCCATTGGGCCTTCATCACCATAATTGGGACTACTGAGACATCCAGTTTTGCGTACTGTGCAGTTCCCTGGATTCTCAGCCTCTCCAGTGTGGCACGTCTACTGTTGGACTCCTTGAACTCTGTCACGTGAGCAAATCAATAAATTGTATGTAGCCATATATTCGTCCTGTTACTTCTGTTTCTTTAGAGAACCCTGAGTAATACAAAGATTCTACCTACAAGCCAGGCTATGCAGTACTTCTCTTTTTGCCTCTGGCTTGTATTACTTAGCCTAATGTCCCAAGAATTAGTTCACTAGGTATAATGTCAAAAGGGGCAAAGAGAGAGCACTAGAGGAGACAATATTTGAAGAGCTGATGACTCCAGATTTTAAGAATTGTTAGAGGACATCAAACCTCAAATCCACATATATCAACAGGGCACATAGAAATCATCATCATAGTGGAAACCACTAATGGACAAGGATAGAGTCTTTTAAAAAAATATTGTTTTTTTGTGCATGAATGTATTGCTTTTATGTATGTAAGTGCACCTGTGTCAAGCAATGCCTTCAGAGGTCAGAAGAGGGTGTCGGATCCCCCGGAACTGGAGTTATACATAGTTGTTAGCTGCCATATAGGTGCTGGGAATAAAACCTGAGTCCTCTGTGAGAACAGTTAGTGCTATTAATCTCTGAGTCATCTCTGTAGTAGTTAAGGACACTTAAATATTGCGGAGCACTGCTTCCAAGCTTGAAATAATCTTCAAAGATTATTTGAGAATAATCTTTGAAGAACAATCTTCAAAGCAGAAGCAACAAAATGAAAGTAACGTTTTAATCCTCTGTATCCACAAGTTCAACCAACAGTGAATTGAAAACATTCCTAAAAATTTTGTCTGTACTAGCCACAGACTTTTCCCTTATCATTTTCCCTTAAATATCACAGTATAGCAACCATTGGCAGCATTTCCATCATTTTATGGATCATAAACAATCCAGAGATGATTTAAAGTATATGGGAAGAGGCTTGTAGAGTATATGTAAACATTACCCCATCTTATATGGTGACTTGAGCACCCAGATTTTTCTGTCCATGGAGATCAATTAATTCCTCATGGTTACTAAGGGACTTTGTGGGACATTTGTGTACAGAAATAAATATGTGTACAGAAATAATGTGTACAGAAATAAATATACTATGAGTCTTGAACTCTTTTAAGAAATTACTCAATGCTCAAGGAAGTTGCCTTTCAGTATGAGTAACAAATTGGTACATGTCAGTGAGTTAAAAATGGAGAGAGGGGGTGGGGAGATGGCTCAGTTGGTAAAGTGCTTGCACGAGGACCTGGATTCCATCTCCAGAATCCTTATTTAACAAGCCAGGTGTGGCGGTATGTACTGAGATGGAGACTGATGAATTCCTGGAGCTATCTGGCCAGCCAACCTGACTTACTGGGTAAGTTTCAGACTATGTTTATGAGTGAGAGGCCTTACCTCACAAAAGGAGGAGGGGGCTGGAGAGATGGTGCTCAGCAGTGAAGAGCACTGGCTGCTCTTGCAGAGAACTGGGGTTCAATTCCTAGCACTCATATGGAAGGTGACAACCGCCCATAATTTCAGTTCCAGGGGAATCTTGTGGGAAAGCTTAGTTAGGTGGGTTGGATTCTAAGCCAATGGTACCTCCTTGGCCATACCCATGGGGTGGGTTGTAGTGACGAATTGAGTCATGATGGATATTTAAGTGGACATGTTGGAATAAACTCTCTCTCTGCATTCGAACCTCCACCTGCTTACATGTGGTATGCTTTCCTGCGTGGGCTTTCCACACGGGTAGTCCTAGGATTAAGTGGGCCCTGCCACGAATCCCGGCGGCGACCCCACAAATGGCGTCCAAACGTGGGACAGAAGGAAACTTTCACAACTTAGGTATGCATACCCCTAAATCTTGACCTTTTCTTCTTTTTCTTCTCTCTCTCCTGATATCTATCTGTTGTGGTGGAACCATCTTTCCTGCTGGTTTTGGTGAATGGGACAGCGGTCTGAGGGCATGTGGCTTTGTACATGTGGAGAGCCTGCCTCTGATTTGGTTCAGAGGGAGCATCCAGTGCCTACCAGGCGTGTGCCTCCTGGCATGGTCACTCCTGCATGCTATAAAGGCCAGTGACCTCAAGGCTGAATTTAATATTAAGCCTTAGCAGTTATGTTTGGCCTTAAAACAATTTTTCATAATTCTACAGGTCTGAAAAACTTTCTGGTTTTAAATCCCATCCTCCCAAAGAAAGACTCCTGCTGCAGGCTCCTCAAGTTCGGTTCCAATCTTGTTCATATGTAGATTTTCTCCTGGTAGCTTAGACCTGAGCACACTTCTTTCTGTTGTAAACTAAGGCCTTTCACAGAACCGCCCTCCCCCAAGAGCAGCCTCTTCTAGATAATTTCAAGCATTGGTCATTTTTCTCTTAAATTTTATATACAAAATCTGTTTTTAGATAAAAGTGTGTTGCTCTGTCTTCTTATCGGTTTTCTCTAAATCTAACTTCTTACCTAAAACCTTCTGGCTATTTGTAGATCCAAAGTTGGGATTTATTTTAGCTAACAGTAATTCAAACCCATTTCAGCATGCTTAACTTAAAGTGTAATATTTTTTTTAATTTTTATTTATTTTTGTATGTGTATAAATGTACTGTCTGCATGCAAGTTTGTGCACCCGTGTCGTGCAATGCCGCAGAGGTCAGAAGAGGGTGTCGGATTCCCCTGGAACTGGAGTTCTCCTGGAATTGGAGTTTCAGACGGTTTTTGGCTGCCATGTGGGTGCTGGGGATCGAACCCGGGTCCTCTGTAAGAGCGGTCGGCACTCTTAACCGCTAGGCCATCTCTCCAGCCCTAAAGTGTAATATTTTTACTTAACCTCGGATACCCTAGATATGATTGATTTAATTTTATCTTGATCCTTTTTAATGTGTTTCACCTTTAAAATCTCTTCTCACAGAATTCTAGATCACACGTGGTCTGAGCTCTGGCCTGGCGCCATAAGCCTGCCTGCTGTGCATGCACACCAGCTTCCCCACTGAGCACATGGTATCTAAATCATGCCCACTAAAATTTGAATTTAGGTAACATCCTTTTGATTTCAGCAGTTTGGAAACAAGATCAATGGATTTCTAGGAGAACTTACAGGCCTTGAAGTTCTAACAAAACAAACTTGCTCTGATAAATTGTCTTTTTTAAAGACCATTGGTAAAAGTCTCTTTAACAACATAAATTGATATTTTGGTTCAATTTAAATGAGAAATTTTTTGAATAAAACTGCTTTATGTTTCTTTAAGCCCATCTTCAAGCTGCGTGTATGTGTGCGTGAATGTGAGTTCCCACTTTTAATTCATTATAATCCTACAGGTTTAAATCTATTTAGCTAACTATAAACAAAATAGATTCAATTCATAAAAAATGTTTATGTTATACCCCCTTATTGTTAACAATTTTAATTGGGTTTATAGTATGCGTATTATTCAGTTTAATGATAGATTGTTGTTAATTGTTAGTAATTATTATTAATGGTTATAGTTATTGTTGAATATAATTATTAATAATAATTGATAAAAATTCAGTCTAATAGTAAATTGTTAGCTATTATTGACAATTATTCATAATGATTTTTAGTGATTGTTGTGACTAATAATGGTTAATACTAATTATTGATAATTAATAATAATTAATAATGGTTGTAATTGTGATTATGGATTATCATTATTCTTCCAAAGTCCTTAATGGCAAGACAAAATGGATTGTTCCAAAACTACAAACAACTTTGGCCTGTCTACTTTTGGAAATCCTCAATCTTTAGATTTGTAAATAGCGTAGGGAGAATTTAGGCATAGTTAACCAGAAGGGATAGGATAGGGAAAGAATAGTAAACTTTAGGTATAGTTCATTGAAGGCAAGTGGTTGCAAATGGGCCCAAGAGGTGGCATATGGATCTCAGCTGTTTCATGCATTACTAGGACATTTATTATAATTATGTAAAAATAACCCTATAACAAATTATAAAAATTTCATGTTTTTCATTGGACATCAAACAATATGGCTTTCTTCTCTTACAGGTCAACCTAACAAATCTTTATTATATATGTATGTATGTATGTATGTGTGTATGTATGTGCACACATATGTGTGTATGGATGTGTGTACCTGTGTTCTAAGTATATTATAATGTTAACAGCTATGATACCAGTAAAAACATTGCCTCTGAGTTGGAACGTGGCCCTTCCTTCTCAAGACGCAAATTTATATCAAACAGCCAGAACGCAATTCAATTTCCATAAAGTTTATGGGTTATCTATTAAAAATTTAAAATAATGAATCTACACTGCCACCTACTGGTTACGCCCTTTCAACATCTAAAACAAAGATGCAACCAGGTTTTCATTGTATTAAAGTGTTAATAAGTTTTTGGGTATTTGGGGATAAAAAAATAAAAGGTATAAAAATAAAAAAAAATTTGAATTCCAATTAAGATCATTGTGGAATTTGCGGCCGCCATTTTTAAATTTTTTGTGTGCATACAGGCTGGGCCTGCATTTTGTTCTGGTGTTGTGGGTGACCAGTTGGCTTGGAAAAACGCTCCCTTTGTGGACCATCAACTTGAATAGCTGGTGTGAAATTCCTGTCCTGAGCTTGGACAGGTGAAAACTTTTGGCCAAGAGTGGGATACATGCTTCAGTGTCCCAGGCTAAGGACCCGAGTAGGAAGATACCTCTCCAGTCAGGTCACGGAAGTGACCGACTGTCCTCTATGCAATGAGGCCAGTTCCCCACACTGTCCAAAAAGTGGGCACTGTGCATCTCTTTCCCCTTAGCAGGACTGCGTTGCACCTGTTCGACAAAGGAAGCTTCCTAGAAGCTCCCACAAAAACAAAAAAAACAAAAAACATCAAGATGGTAATGATGGTAACAACTTCTCATGGGGCATATCTAGCCAGTCTTTAATTAACTGATGGGCATAAGAACTGTAAAGGAAAATTTTATTAAGAGCTAGATATTGTAAAATCTTTAAAGCAGGTTTTCATGACAGGCCTGGAGAAGGCCAAGAGCTTGGAGGAAGATAGTTATTAAAATCCACTTTATAAGGTTTGCAGTTTAAAATGGTAATACATTTGAACTAATTGGGAATGTCAAATGTTAATTGTTTTATGCATAATCTGTATTGAATTTCCAACAATAACTTTGGGGTTAAGGTACACAAATTGTCTCTATATTTTTCTGTGTTATACAGTATCACCTTGTATCTTCACTTATTTTTCCTTTTCTTGTAGGACAACTTAGGCATCTATAGATTAAAACATAAAGATTAAAAAAAAAAACCAAAAAGAGGGAGGTGGTATAATATTCCTTCTGTATTCCAAACCTTTTGATAAATTTTTAATTTTGAGGTCTTGAAACTAACAATGGGAGGAGATTTGTATGTTCCCACAGGTAAAAGCACCAATCTAAATGCCTGAAAATGTACAGCTTTTGGCTGTGCAGGATGGACTGGGAAATTCCAGCAGAGAGGCTGACCCATCTGAACATGAAAGAAAAAGGAACCTCAGATTGCCTGAGTCACAGACACTGAGCATTTCTCTAATTTCTATTTGGGTTAACTATTCATAATATGCCCTAATGAATTTTACCTTTCAGATGCTGAGAAACCTTCCTATCTCTCCCCTTTTATAGGAAAGGAAGAAACATGATGGTACTGAAGTCATTTCCTGACTGTAGATAATAGTAAAGTCTCTATAAGCTGTGTAATTAAGCAAAATGTATTGGTACAGGAGAGCTCTGATATCAGCAATGGATTATTATGCCAAGGAGATGTTGGCTGGGGGATCCAAGCCCCCCAAATTATAAAGGCCTTTGCCTATAAAATTGGGATATCTGCAAGGAGAAAGGTGGTAAGTCCCTGTTGTTGAAGACCTGGTGTAAGCATGAAAAAAATGTTTTGAGACATCACTTGCTGATGTGCAGTTGGCCTCTGAAATGCCAGAGAGTGTTACCAAAGGCCACTAATGCAGTAAAGCAAAATATTGGTCTCTTTGAGTCAAGCAAGGCTCCTCTGTCAGTATCAGCTACACCTCAACTGCCTGGAGATATTGTGCAACAGTGGCAGCCATGTGTCTATATATATATCCCAAATCTAATTGGCTATTAGCTCTCTCCTTGGAGGAATAATTCATGGATGATGCCACAAGCTTACATCCTCTAGTGGTTAGGAGATGATATAAGCTACAATAAGAACTTGTCATCCTTTATAGAGAAAACACAGTTTGTGGATTAGCATACCATCCAAGCATCTGTGTCTATGCTCACAGCTTAGCTTGCCATAATAATGTTTAACTGTCTGTACATCTAATTGCTTGTGCTTTGCTAGTTGGATTAAAAAGGTAACCTGAATAAGCTGTCAATCCATGAAGGGGAACAACCTGAACAGAGTCAAAAATGACATCTCCAGAGAAAACAGACTGCTTTGCTTCTCACCCACTTGTGCTCCTTTTCCAAAGCCTAGGGAACAACTTGCGGAAGAGGAGGCATGGAAGAATGTAAAGGCTGCAGAGAGATTGGGGTGAATCGTGAGACTACAGCAATACAGACTGGACTCTTATTTGATCAACATGCTTGTGCATACATGCTTCTCCAATTGGACTATGGGAACCTTGGGTTGCTCAAAATATGAACATAGATACTTGCTAATTGGCTTTACATGAATGTTACTTACATTCATTGCTTATGCTTGACAATCAGTTTACTTCATGGTTGGGATTTTTGGATATTAATTGGCCTTAGTGTGAAAATAAAGTTTCAGGTCTGACCTGTCACCCCACTGCCTAGCACTCAAAACAGGCTTGAGCAGCTGGCTATTCAAAACTCAGGTTCCTTTGGGTTGTTAGCCTCACCCATGGGCTCCCCTGCCTCTCAGAAAAATTAAAATAATAAAATTAAAAGGGTGAGATGTGGGAAAGCTTAGTTAGGTGGGTTGGATTCTAAGCCAATGGTACCTCCCTGGCCACACCCATGGGGTGGGCTCTAAGCCAATGGTACCTCACTGGCCACACCTATGGGGTGGGGTGTAGTGACGAATTGAGTCATGATGGATATTTAAGTGGACATGTTGGAATAAACTCTCTCTCTGCATTTGAACCTCCACCTGCCTACATGTGGTATGCTTTCCTGCGTGGGCTTTCCACACAGGTAGTCCTAGGATTAAGTGGGCCCCACCAGGAATCCCACTGGCGACCCCACAGAATCTGATGCCCTACTCTGGGTTCTGTGGGCATTTTATGACATGGGTGCACCTACATACAAGCAGGCAATAAATTAATACACATAAAATGAAAATAATAAAACATTATTTAAGAGTGAATGACCTCTGAAGGAATGACGCCTGAGGTTGTCTTCTGGTCTCCACATGTACATGCATGAATGTGCATGAAAACCCCCATACGTGAATACATATGAACATACACTTACACATCCCTACCTCCTCCTACCTCAGAAAAGAGAAAAAAAATACTCCAATGACTTCCTTTATTATTTGGAGTAAAAGGAAATGTCTTGCAGTGACCTGCAGGGCCCTGGTCAATCTGACTTACTGTTGTGTATCCTTCCAACTGGACCTGTTACTCCGACTCTGCTCTCGTCACTGTTGTCATGCTGGCCCCCACTGTTCTCTGACAATACAATTTATAGTGTCCTGAGCTGCATTCTGTACCTGAAAATTCATAGGTTGAAGCCTTTTAAAGCTCAGAGTATGAGCGTTTTGGAGAGCAGGACTTCATGGGGTAACTGAATTGCATGGGCTCAGAGCAGCTGTAACCCAATAAACTGCCATCCTCATAGGATTTAAGATACATAGAAAGACAAGATGGCAGTCTGGGCTTCCATGCACAAAGGAGCAAGCACACAGAGTCTGAAGAGGAAAGTCATTTACCGGCTTGAGATAGCACTCTCAAAAGAAAGTGGACTTGTCAATACCATGCTCTTAGATTTGGTATTTTGACATAGCAGCCTTAGCACACTAATAAGCACAATCACCCTTGGCGTTTGTTCTCTGTGCCTAGGACATCCTTTCCATCCACAACCATGCATGTTTCATTTTCTCACCAACTTCAAGCTTGGTCTTGACGCAAACATTTTCAGGGAAGCTTTCCCGAGCTACTGTGTGTAGACTTACAAGTGCCCCCTTTCAGCTTTTCCCATCTCCCTTCACTTGACTTGTTTTGTTAAGTGTCTTCTCACTAGACTGTGAGCTTCACAAGGGTAGGTGTTTCTATTTCTTCTACTGCTTTATTCTCAGAGCCATAACAGCTCTTATCACAAAGTGGGGGCTCCGTGCATTTGTCAAGTGCATGCTAACCAATCTTTCTCTCTCTCTCTCTCTCTCTCTTTTTTTTTTTTTTTTTTTTTTTACCAATCTTTCTCTTAACATTAACAGTTTGACTTACAGGTTGCTGAAGGTGGGTTCTAACATGCTGTACAGAGAAAGCCAAGTGCACTGGTGAGGGCATGTATATGTGTATGGAGGTAAGTTGTCTTGGCTGGCAAATGAGAACTCACCCAGAACCTCCACCAGGAAGCTTGGTGAACTCATCATTTATAGAACTTTCAAAGTTACACTTATCAGATAACAACAATGTTGGCATTAGTAGATGCAATGTTTAGTCTTTTTTTAAAAAATATTTTATTTATTATTTTATGTGTATGAATGTATTGCCTGCATCTATGTAAGTGCACCCGTGTTGTGCAATGCCCACAGAAGAAAGCATCAAATGTGTTGGAACTGGAGTTACATACGGTTGTTATGTGGTAGGTGCTGGGATTCGAACTTGGATCTTCTGTAAGAACAGCCAGTACTCTTAACTGCTGAGCTATTTCTCCAGTCCCTGCAAAATATATTCTTAAAATATGAAGCTTCTAATAGAGGGTGGAGCCCCATGGTGGCTCTCCATTTTATAACAAGGTGTTGATGGGCCCAGTCTTGTGTAAGGAATCCCAGATGCCGAGTTCAAGAGTGTAGCAGCCATGGTGCGCCTGGGACTCGGGGTCCACACTACTCTCCCCACCCCTTCCAGCTCTTAACATTTTCCTATGATGTTCCCTGAGCCTTGGAAGGATCGATCTAAATGTCCTCACTTATAACTGGGCATTTAACAGTCATTTCTTTTCAGTATTCACCTGGTTATAAGTCTCAGCAGTCACTGCTGACCACTGCACAAGAAGCTTCTCTGATCAAAGCTGACAGCAGGACTAACCTATGGGCACAAACATAGTTACTTAGACAGTAATGTGATGGACATATCATATCCATTTAGCAAAAAGGCAGTAGTTCCCCCACCGGGGCCTATGACCTCTCCAGACATAGATTTATTTATTTTTTTAACCAGGCTTCTAGTAGCAGATATGAATTCTATCCTGCATAGCAGCCATCAAATCCATTCAGAAAGTGGGTGGTTACCCCCATAAACAGACTTGCTGCTATTGAACCGAGTGAGCTCATTTTTCTTGCTGGTTGGTATTGTTACACACAGAGTTCACAGCTGAATGTGATTATTGATGACAATTTTTGCCCAATAGCCTGCATAGCCCCCTTTGGCAATGTGAGGGCTTGCAGTTGATAGTTGATGGGAGAGAAATTTGTCAATGATGTAACCACAGGCAATGTTTCCATGCTCCTTGTAAACAACTCTGATGAAATTCATTGGGTTATATGCATAGACACAGACACAGACACAGACACACAGATAGACAGACACACACACATGCACACAGAAGAATATTTGCATGAGTGGAAGGGGATTAGGAGGAAGTAGAAGAGAACAAGAGAGAGCAATTGGGTGGTAAGTGTGAATAAAGAATGTATGCACATGCTTGGGAGTGTCAAAATGAACCATTATTATGTGTAATTAACATACTGACGGAAACATTAAATCTTTTCATTAAAAACATTAAAAGTCAGCTTCTTTTCCTTCAGTTAAAAAGTTCTATTATTAGCTGGGCGTGGTGGTGCATGCCTTTAATTCTAGCACTCAGGAGACAGAGGCAGGTAGATCTTTGTGAGTTCAAGGCCAGCCTGGTCTACAGAGCAAGTTCCAGGACAGCTGGGGCTACAGGGAGACCCTGTCTTGAAATGACCAAAAAAAAAAAGTTCCATTATTTAGCATGGTAAACAGAAAGTCAACAACAGCCTGTACAGTAAGGAGGAGGAGTACTCTGAGTTGGTGTGTATACGCATGCATGCATGTGCATATTTGGGAATATTTGAATCCAGCTAAAATTTAAGGTTGACTGAAATAGATTTTTTTATTATTTCTATTTTATGTGCATGAGCATATTGCCTGCATATGTGTAAGTGCACCCCAGTCATGCAATGCCCGGGGAGGTTAGAAGAGGCTGTCAGATACCCTGGAACTGGAGTTAGGGACAAGAGACAAATGAGACATGACAGAGGTTTTGACCACAGTATCTTAGAAGTTGTCATGTGGGATTATGGTTGTTAGCTGCTGTATGGGTGCTGAGAATTGAACCCTGTTCCTCTCTAAGAACAGTCAGTGCTCTTAACCACTGATCTACCTTCTAGTCTCTGACTGGAATATTTTAAAGGGAAAGGCAGGCTTATTTGACTTTCTTGGCTATCCTAATTTACATATTCCTTATAATGAATGGATTTGTTGTCCTGTGCAGGCTCAACTGCTTTGAATTTAAAGATATATTTCCTTTCATTTTTTGCATCCACGCATGGCAGGAATTTAACTGTGCATGAAACAAGCAGAAATAAAATATTTTCAGAAATGACTTTTGCCAGTAAGGTAAGTGTGGCTAGGAATCGTGTGAACAGGTTCCATTTTGTGGGATTTGAGGATATTTACGGATCTTGATTCTGGAGTTGGTCCGGATTGGTATTAGTTCCAAAATCCCACATGACCACTTCTAAAACACTATGATCAAAACCTCTGTTGTGTCTCATTTGTCTGTATTTCTGAAGTTCATAATAAGTTCATGTAAGTCTTGCAAGGTTAGGTGAGGCAATGCATGGAAAGCACTGAGTTCAACATTTGGAAATGTGTGGTAAATGTTAACATTCATTAATGCCATTATCTCATGGCTTGCCATGGGTAGCTTTTTCCTCTGTTTTTTTTCCAAGTTTTCATATTGGCAAGAACATTTCTCTAAAAACACAATTGCCTTGGAACAAACATTAAACTACCTTCAACTATCCAAGAGCCCATGTTGCTAAAGTGAAATCTGATTGTTTTTCAGGTCTCCGTCTTCGTCCTTGAAGAACAGCCTCCAGGGAGTTGAACTGGGAACCAAACACTCCTCATCAGCACAGAGACAAAGAAAGTTCCTTTCTGGAAGGTTTGAAAATGATAGCAAACAAAGGTTTACTACCTAAATATATTGTTCTCTGAAATGTTTCTGTGTATTTCTTTATTAGGTTAAGTGCATTGAATTCCAAGCCCAGAAAAATGAATTCAAACACAGTAGCTACCCATCAACTTATTTCCTCTGAACTTGAGAGTGTATTCTAGAGAATTCTCAGCCAGATGTCCCTTTCAGTCATAGGTAAGAGGGGCAGCGATGTGAGAAAATTCGGCTCTGGCAAGCAAGGATTTTGTAGACAATAAGATGTGCTCACCCTATCTCCATCTTCCACTTTGTAGAACTCACACCAACTATGGAGAACCTCCACATTTCTGCACAAATTGGCTCATGTCAACCTCCCAATTCTGTTCTCCCTAAACCGACTGCAGGCATTGTGCATATCCAGAAGTCTGAGGCTGAGCAACAATGTTTTGAGGAATGGGAATGGGACAAGTAGGGATAGAATAGGAAACATCATGGAGCTTTATGTGCGAATTTTGATGTCTACATGTGTGTGCACTGGACCTCTTACTGCACAGTGCAGAACTTAAGTGGAGGAGCAAGAGGAACGGGTTCTAAGTTAGCACCCTGGGTGGGAAGGGGTTGGCTCTACTGTTGGTACCATTTGATAGCTGTGCACAGAATCCAAGAGCCCTAGATTCAGAGATCGCCTTTCTGGCCTTCTAAAGGTGTGCTATCATAATGGGGGGATCAAATGCACTTCTCGTAGCTGGCTGTTTCTTTGGTTTTATAGAGTCTGTCTATACTGTGCTATCATAATGTGCTATCATAATGGGGGGATCAAATGCACTTCTCGTAGCTGGCTTGTTCTTTGGTTTATATAGAGTCTATACTGTGCTATCATAATGTGCTATCATAATGTGGGGATCAAATGCACTTCTCATAGCTGGCTGTTTCTTTGGTTTATATAGAGTCTGTCTATACTGTGCTATCATAATGTGCTATCGTAATGGAGGGATCAAATGCACTTCTTGTAGCTGGCTGTTTCTTTGGTTTATATAGAGTCTATACTGTCATCTGAAGTTGGATTGTCTTTTTACTCTGGACTCAAGAGTGTTAGAGGCCATTTGCAACACAGGACATAGATTACAGGAGATATGGATTATCGACGTCAGGGATGGAGACTTTCTGATCAATGTATAACAACTGCCTCATTTTGGATAGAAGAAAAATTAGATCCATTTGTCAGCAGCCAAATTTATGGCTTTATTGATTCTTTGGTGAAAGATGACATTGGTGATATTAGTATAGGAGGCATGTTGGTTAAAAATGGCTTCCATCATAATTATTGTATTTGAATCAACAGAAGGTATTGGTATTGTAGTGTGTGTTGTGTGTACTTCAAAAAGTATTTGGTTGACTTCTCCTGATAGACTGTGGTTGAATGTGAACTAGAGTCAAGCCTCACACTAACAGAAAGCTGCCTCCTTTTAGGACATTCTGGTTTAAGCCTTGAAACGGGTAACAGACCTAGTTAGGTCTTCATCTACACATATGTGCCACTTACTCGATCTCATCTGGAACTGGTTGTTTATAGATTTGGTCTGTTTCTCTGTCCCCGCAGTAGGAACCATTTCATATTCCTCTTATGTAGAACAAATCCTGGGTAAACACACAATAGGCATTCAAACATTTAGTTCCTTTAGCCCACATGAAGGCAAATAAAATCTGTAAATGATATAGAAATGGCACCAAAAATAATGGATGCAAATGGGGATTTACAAAAAGGTGCAAAATGGACCTGGGGAGTCATTGCTGCATCCAGTGCTGTCATAGGAGCCACTACAAACTGCACAGACACAGAAGCCCCACTCAGAGAAACCTTTTTAGCTTAGCAAACACCTATAAAGTAGTTGATAGGACAGTGTTTGTCTGGCAAGAGAAATTCAGGATTGATTACAGTCCTTAAAGCACAGAGACAACTGGAGACAGGTATTGAGGACTGAAGTTGGGTACCACACCAGAGAACATTATCTCACTAGTAAGCAGAAGCTGTGGAAGGCAGAAGAAGTGGAGTCTTGGGAGGAAGCTGGAGTGAGAGAAATGCAGAGTCCAGCAGTGGAGGGAGCTGGGTAACAACAGGCAGATCTATCGCTGAGCGGCATGGGGTGACAGGTGGGGGAGTCAACCACTTTGCTGTTGGCAATTCTCAAATTCTCAATTTCTTCTCATTCACAACATTTCAGACTTCACAAGGGCTGCATTACTGAAATTGATTTCCTTCCCCAGAAGTTTTGCCATTTTACTCTTCCTGGAACTGAGGAACACATCGATAATGGGTAACATTTATTGAACCCACACTTTTTGTCAGAGCTGCTTTGCTATTTTTTCAAGGATGCTCTTTCCGCCTCATAATAATTGCTTGAAGTAGATACTTTTATTAATTCCATTTCACACATTTTTATTTTATATTATTTTATTTTATTTTTTGGTCTTTTTGAGACAGGGTCTCCCTTTTAGTACCAGCTGGCCTGGAAATTGCTATTTAGTCCAGGCTAGCCTTGAACTCAGAGAGATGGGCCTGCCTTTGCCTCCTAAGTACTGGGATTAAAAGCCATGTACCACCGCACTGCTTTACAGATTATTAAATGGAGATAATGAAAGTTAGTTAACTACCCTAGATCAGGTAGTGAGCAAGGAACAGAGCATGGAATTAAAGTCTAGGTCATAGGACTTAAAGCTCAAGGTCTAACTGCTTGTAGGATTTCTCCTCTGCTTGGCTGAGGTGTGTTGGTTGGAACTGGTTGCTTACAGAGTTGGTCTATTTCTCTGTTCCTGGAGTAGGAACCACTACATTTTTCTCACATGGAACAAGGCATGGGAAAACCCACAGTAGGTATTCAAAATATTTAATTGTTAGTCTACATGAAGAAGAATAAATTTCCTGTATCTCTGTAATTTTATATCTATTATTAAATTATTACTTATCCTCCTCTCCAACTGTAGTGTGTTCTACAATGAGTTTATGTTACTTATAACCCATAGTTCATGATGAATTTAGTTCTAGGTAGTGATAGATCTGTTTGTCTTAGTCACCAGGCAATCAATTTTAACTCTTCTTGTAGGCATCTTGACAGAGACAGACCTTGGAATCTTGGAATGGAATTTTTTGTTGTTGTTGTTCGTTTTG
>VZQC01007342.1:3554247-3576747 GCA_009823505.1 Rhizomys pruinosus | reverse complement strand
TTCCACTTATTTTCATACATGATAATTAACGTATATGGGTGGAAGGTATGTATTTATAATTTAAAGTAATATAAAATTAAAGGGAAAAATTTGAATTGCTAAACATATTTCAGAGTTAACATACAGTTTATTTCCAGAGGACATAATTCTGTTACATATGTGACATTTATATAGGCATATTTTGGAGCAATACAAGTGGGAGGGAGCAACAACAACATAAGGACTGGATCAATGAATAGACTGATATAGTTAAATTCTGCCCAAAGCAATAAACCTCTATAGAGAAAACTTAAAACTGAGAGGAAGATACAGGACATATATGACAGAATGCATGACCTGGGGTGGAGTGGGGGGGAGTTAAAGGGGAATATGTCTAAATTGAACTGAAACAACAAAAGTATTATATTTTCAAAAAGAAGTTGGGCACACATGATCCCCTCTCTCTGGCTTTCCATGTCTGTCTCTTCTCTTTTCTGAGCCCCATCCACGATACTTTTTCTTTGGCCTCCCAACACCTGTCCCTGAGAACGTCTATTATTCTCTACCTGGAAATAGATCTATTGCCCTTTCTACCTTCCTACCTTCAGCCCAACATGAAAACAGGAAGCTCTTCACTATTCAGATCAGACTTTTCAAATGGAGCGCACAGGTCTTTCTAATCCATTATGGTCTCCCTACCAGAGACAGGGCCAGTGAATTTCCCCCAAGTTTTCCTGGGATGTCACTGTACATCGCCACAGCCCAAAACTCCTTCCTCCTTGATAATAGAGTCAAATTCCATGTGAGAAAGAATTGTCCTCTGCCTTCTTAGAGGACAGAAAAATTTAGACATTATCGTATAGGACTGTGACTTGCCGAGCTTGGATCAAAGACCTCTCTGAGGTGCAAACTGGCTTCTCTTTGCTATCTACCTGGGAAGGATTAAGCAATCCAGATTAAGTTTTCAAGAATTTCAGATCCCCTCTTTTTCCACAGCAAACCTTGCACCCTCTCCCAAGGGAGTGGGATCAATTTATTTTACTGCAGTGCTAAGAAAATAGAACCATAGAGAAGTTAAATAAATTGCCAAGCAATGGCAGCTGTGGGACCTGCATGTCTCACTCATAAATATTAATTATGGACTTTGCAAGGGATTTACTGGTAGCTCTGTGGAGACTTCCGATGGTAAATTACTGAATCTATTTGTTGATCTCATGTATTTCCTTTCCAATTCCTTTTTTTCTTAAATAAAAAAAACAGTGTTAAATGTATTCAAATCAAGATTTGGAATGACTAGGACATAATGTTTTATCTCCTAAACTGGAAATGGGAAATTCCTGGAGATGAGAGGAAAAGGTTAAATGTTCATTGTATGATAACTTCTTGGTTATTGCCAGTTCCATAGAGTTGATATTCATAACATTTACATTTTACTTAGATGTCACTTCCCTGTGTGGGTCGTGTGCTTGTTAGGAACTAAATAAAATGCTAGAATTCTATATATGCTTTTATTGAGAGCATGTTGCAACCCAAACTTTTAAAAAGTCTAATCTGTTATTTCAGTTAGATGACCAAATAAGATCATGCAATTGAACTTATCTCCATGAGATGATTGCAAGGGAGAAAATACAAGTTTCTATTATCCCTCTGCACACAGTGTCCTTAGGAAAGAGTATCACTGCAGGACCAGTGAATCTATGAAGTTACAGTTTCAGTGTTAATCTAGATATTTATATAGTCTTTGGAATAAAATCATAAAAAGACTGAGAGAAAGATGCTGGACAGTTATGGCATGATGCAAGATCTGGGTTGGGGTGGGAGGAAGGGAAAAGGGAATATGCCTAAACTGAATTGAAAAATCATGTATAAAATACACAAAACATCAATAAAAGCATTAAAAAATCATAATAAATATTTTCCTATAAAAGTCTCATCATTCATTTTGAGGTTCTTCATTATAATTTCCTTATGTCATACAATATCTAATCTATTAATACTCTATATTATATAGAGTATCTTGTTTACTGTTGAAAGAAAATTACAAATTACTTTTTTTTCCTAAAATATTTTTTGCAATCAAGGTAGTTTTTCTTCTTTTACATCAATTACATTCTCCATTTCTTCCCACCAACCCATGCTATGAGCCATTCTCATTCTGCATTCTGTTGTCACCTTGAAAGTATTTATAGGCTATAACTACATCCCTCTGAGCCTCTTTTCTACTACACAGATTTGCTTTCCTGGCTCCTTATATGCTATCCCATCTGACTGCTAAGTAATTTGAGTTGTCCTTTGCACCTCCAGGGCGTTGTTACTATACACATTGTCTAAGTTGCTGGGGAGTGGTGGGACACACAGGGCCTTTGTGCAATCTTTCACAGCGGTGTGTCTAAGGTTTAGGTCAGACACTAGCTCAGACCAGAATGAATCCATGAAGTTCTGTGTCTCTTCATAGTGGAGCAAGATGAGCACCTTCTGTCAGTGGGACTCACCTAACAAGACAGTGGGAGAACAGAGTAAGACAATGGGAAATGTGGAGCAGTCCAGGGCCTTCCCCACTGAGCACATCCTGTAGGCAATCTCCATTGCCTTTTCCTTCCTAATGCTTTGCCAGCAACCAAGCTCAGGAGTGGAGGCTGGGGAAGTGGTGCTTTGTGGAGATGCTGTATTTTAAGTCCAGGCCTTCCTTCTTTCTGGGGTTCATCAAGCATTGAGATCTGTTGTCAGATCAGCTTGATCCTTTTTCTGTCATATTGTTGGGGAAAAACACAATCACAAATAGCTATAATTTGAAAATGTCTGAACAGGACATGTGTTGGGAACTTAATCTGCAAATTCATATGTTAACAGTGTTTGTGTATCAGGCCTTTGGATGCAGTTAGAGTAGATGAGGTCACAAGGGGTCAGACTCTGATGACAGCACTTTTGTGTGGTTTTTATAAGAAGAGAACTCTGAGGTGGTGTCCTTGCTCTGTCTTGCCAAATGCTGCCCCCCACCAAGAGTACTGGATTTCCCAGGCCCAGATCATAAGCTATATAAACTTGTGTTCTGTTTGTTTTAAGATTTACTTATTTTTATTTTATGAGTATGTGTGTTTTGTTTGCATGGCTGAATGTGTACTACATGTATGCCTGGTGACTATATCGAAACTCGTCATATCTTCATTATTTATGTTGGGTTTTCCTGACATATTTGCCACTGAGGTTTCTTATAGCTATTGTAGCACTGCAATAGGAATGATGCATGCTGATATGCTATAAGCTTCTGCAATTGGTGGCATGATGTTGGTAGCTTTAAACTGGCTGTAGAGGTTATCAATCAGGGCTTGATTTATTCTTTTCTTTGGATAGCCTAGACATGAGAAGGTGATGGACAGCACATTAATAATTCAGAGTAAACTTAAAAGTCCTTTTTGCCATTAAAATATGAATAGCACAAAAATGGAGAACTCTTCTCTCAACACTTGATGTAAATCAAAGAGTTGCTCACGTCGCTGGAGCAGAAGAGGATGTTGGATCCCCCGGAACTGAAGTTGCAGATAGTTGTGAACTGCCATATGGGTGCTGGGAACAGAACCTGGGTTCTCTGCAAGAGATGCAAGTGCTCTTAATCACTAGGCCAGTTCTCCAGCTCATAACTTGTATGCTTTAAAAAAATTTTAATTATTTTTATTTTAGATATATGAAGGTATTGCCTGCAGGTATGTAAGGGAATCCATGTCATGCAGTGCTGATGGAGGTCAGAAGAGAGCATTGGATCCCCTGGAGCTGGAGTTACAGATGGTCATTAGCTGCCATGTGGGTGCTGGGAATCAAACCCAGTTCCTCTGCAAGATCAGTCAGTGCTCTTAACTGCTGAAGCATCTTTCCAACCCCCAATAACTTGTATTATTTTTTTTTTGTCTTTTTGAAACATGGTCTCCCTTTTAGTCCCAGCTGGCCTAGAGCTCGCTCTGTAGACCAGGCTGGGCTTGAACTCACAGAGATCCACCTTCTTCTGCCTCCTGAGTGTTGGGATTAAAGGTGTGTGAACTTGTATTCTTAATAAATGGTCCAGTGTGTGCTAATTGTTTCAGGAATTCTTCCATTTGAAAATAGATTCATACCCTTGGCATTTGAAAATAAATTCACACTATATAAACTTAGTCTTGTCTTTCTATAGGGGTTTGATTTGATCATAAAGAAAAGATAGGATAAATAGCTTAAGTAAAGAGAAAACCTGGGACCCTCTGTCTCTGTGGTTAATAGAAAATGCTATCATATCAATGGAGTAATAGTAAATGTTTCACAACAGAAAAATAGTGTGTATAAATATTCATTATAAATTATATTGGTGTAGGGAATGCATGATGTATAACCAATAAAAGTAATAAAAATATATGATACTCTTTATTGTAAATTCTGTATAGCAACTTGATTTTCACAGAATACTGTGGTCTAGTTTCCTGAACTCTTCATCGTTGTGTAGTCAACCTGTGTTCACAATTGATGAGTCAGTGTAGGTCCTATATGAAAGAGGATCAATATTTGTATTTACATCAATGAATAAGACTGAAGTAAAAGGGAGCAATGAATATGTGTGCCAGAACCTCATTAATGCTCCAGCAACGTGAGCAACTCTTTGATTTACATCAAATACTGAGAGAAGAGTTCTTCATTTTTGTGCCGTTCATACTGTAATGGCGAAAAAGACTTTTAAGTTTACTCTGAATTATTAATATGCTGTCCATCACCTTCTCATGTCTAGACTATCCAAAGAAAAGAATAAATCAAGCCCCAATTGATAGCCTCCACAGCCAGTTTAAAGTTACCAACATCATGCTACCAATTGCAGAAGCTTATAACACATCAGCATGCATCATTCCTATTGCAGTGCCACAATAGCTATAAGAAACCTCAGTGGCAAATATGTCAGGAAAACCCAACATAAATAATGAGATATGATGAGTTTTGTTTCATTTGTTATCTTGATTTTAATAGTTCACTGTATGGTGAACTTATGTACTCAATTAGAAAAATTTAATAAGGGCTTTGGTTAACAACTGAGTCACAAAATTCCTGAAAAGTTAATAATCCGTCATTTCTCACAAGCTGGTACCAAGTGGACTCCAGCCCACCAGGAGTCACAACTCCTTAATAGTAAATAAGACTTGCAAGGAAGGACAGTGAGAGCCAGAGTGGCTCTAAGGAAGAAGCTTGCCCAGCTGGTCCCGGTGAATGCTCTGTGCTGTGGTCTGAGCAGGAGACTGCAGAGCAGAGTCAGTTCCCATCTGGCTCCTGGCTTCTGGAGTATGACTTGCTAAGAACATTTCTAGCAAATGCGGATAGGGAATGTCAGCTCTTGAGTCAGGACGGTGAGCTTTTAAATGCCAGGGCAGCTTCTGTTCTCATGGGCCAGGCTCATGTTGTGGGAGGGGGAAGAGATGGGAGAGAAATGGGGAGATATTAATTTGCATCTTGTACGTTGGAAGGCTAGAGCTTTGGAGGTGGGCGCTGGCCACCTCTTGGAGACTTCCTAAGTATATTCAGAAGCAGTCAGCTGAGGGTTAGCACGGAAGAAATGCAACTTTAGGTGAGAAATGAAGTTTCAAAGTTGTGATTATGCAAAATGAGAGGCGAAAGTTAAAATCACCAACTCTAGCTGGGACTGGAATCATAATTGCTAAGAACAGTTAACATTTACTGATTTACTGCATATTTATCATGTACTAAGCATTTTACATGCATAATTTCACTTAAACTTTAAAAGATCATATGAAATAGACACTTTTCTCACTGATTTCCAGCTAGGGAAATAGGTTTCAATCATTGAACAAGATAATATAGATAGAGGAGTGTAGAGATAGGATTTGTAGAAAACATGAACCTTTGAATCTGCATGATTTTCTGCATCGACTTCCCATGTTACTGGATCATGCACAGGGTTGGATTTTATTAGTTGGATGATACAGACAATCAAAGGGTCTGGGGAAAGCCATTCTTAGTTTTTTGGACTATTTGCAAAAAAAGAAGACCAAGCCAACCATATCTAGTTCCATTAAAACATTGGGTCAAGCCAGATGTAGTGAGACATGCCTGTAAGCCTAGCACTCAGAAGGCTGAAGCAGAAGGATTGACATGTGTGCAAGACCAGCCTTGGTTACATAGAGTTTGAGGATAACCTGGGATGCATGGTGAGATACTATCTCAAAACAACAATAAAAGAAGACAAACAAAAGCAAACAATTCCGGTACCATCAGCAATGCAGTGGAGTGAGTTTGTGTCCTTTTTGCTGTGTTGAATTCCTAAGTCCAGTGTCACTGTATTCAGAGATAGAACCTTTGGGAAGTAGAGAGGGTTTGGATTGATCATGAAGATCGGATTCCTTGATGAAATGATTGACCTTAGCAAAGGGGAGACCTGAGATCTCTCTGCTCCCTACCATGTGAGGGTAAAGGAGGAAGCGACTTAACTGAATCAGTCTCCTCACTGGACACCTCTGTCTTAAACTTGGAGTTCTTCACCTCCATAACTGCAAGAAGGAAATGTCTGTTTGTAATCCATCTGGTGAATGGCAGTTTGTTATAGCAGCCTGAACAGAAAAAGACAATCACGGGCAGCAACAATGGAACATCAGTAGTGAACCATTGGTGGACTCCAGGAGCCCAGACACTAAGACTGAAAACTATAGTGATTCTCTCAATTCAAGCTTCCAACCCCACTTAACCATTTATCTTCATAGGACATATTTTTACCCAGTAACTATTCTGAAAGAAACAGTGGAAAATGACTGCTGAGTGTAGGCCTGACGGTGCAGTAAGGGGGAGCCCTGGGAATCTATCCTGGCATAAGGGAGCAAAGTCTTAACACATCATGCAGCCATGGCTTGAAGCTCTACTAGTGGTGCCAGTAGAAAGGGGGAAAGAATCCATCAGACAGTGAACCATGCTTGTCCTTGCCTTGTGTGATCCCAAGTTTGTGAACTGGATTCAAAATTGTCTATATTTTACATTAGTATTGTCAACCCTAATTATCACTTTGAAAATGGCAAAACTATAGGCAAAAATATTCTTTTTTGTTGTCCAAATCATCTATTAGCTTCTTTAACACTTTAATAATAAAGCTTATCTGTTGCTGAAGTGGTCTTAACTGTGGGCCCCAATACAATTCTAACTGAAATGATGAAGGAAAAAGGGCTACTTTTGTTAATACAATGTACCACAGCTTTAAAACGGCTTTAGAATTCCTGGCTATTCTTCCTTCTAAGAAAGGCAACCCCTGCTGGTGCCTCTATTTAAATTAGTAACTCTTGGTTGGGTGGATCTCTGTGTAGCTTCGGCTTGCCTTCTGGGAACTCGTTTCATAGGCCACCTCCATTCAGAACTCAGACACAAACCGCATGGAGAGGACACCTATAGGTGTTCTGTTTCACAGTTAGGTAGTCAGTCTTTAAGTTGCTGAGCCCAGGTGTCAAACAAACCACTAAAGATGACATCTTAGAAGTGGTTCCCTTTGCACTGGCTCTTCCACTTCTCAGCTCTGCACATTTTTTTTTTTTTTTTTTTGCCAAGAGCCCAGAAATTGAAGAGCAGAGAAAAGATGTCTTTGTTTTCCCTATTCCCAAACACTGACCCACAAAATCTGTAAACATAATAAAATGGCCATGGTTTTTCATTACTAAATTTCAGATGGCTTGTTTCCATATAAAGATAACTGGAACATATGCCAAAAGTGTACTTCTGCAAACATGAAATGGTAGAGTGCATTTGGCATATGTAAACTCACCAATTTATTATTACTCTGTGCATCCAGAGGGAAGTTTTACTTGGACTCTTGGTTCTCAGAGAGGTGGGGAGTCCATGAAAGAGACTCTCCACATCCACCTGTAAACATTTTGAATTATAGTTTCTAGAAGAAATATCAGCACAACAAAGAAATAATGATGGTGGTGATTATTATTATAATCCTTAGGAATGTACTAGGCACCTATTTGCACTGTAGTGCTCATTTGCGTCTACTTCTATGTCTGATTATTCTGTCTGCTATTGAATCTGGGCGGTTTGGGTGCAGAATGTCCTAGGGCCCTATCTTTTTGTTCTGTTTGCATCCGAGTCATGTATGCAGTTTGGGGTGTATAGTGGCTGCAACATTTAGTATAACATGAAGCGCAAGCAGCCAGTAATGCCCCAACCCAATCAAACGTGAAGCCACATGAAGAGCACCTCTTTAGCTGCTCTCCAGAGGTAACTGGAAGTATGAACGGCGAGACCCAAAGGATCCTTGTTCCTTTTCTTGAGGTGATCAGATCCAGGCAAATGTGTCAGAGCAGCTGTGGTTGAAAATTGTCCTGGGGGTAAGAGTTTTCCGCTTTCAGACTTTTAAAACAATATAACCCAAATATATTATATGTGGAAAAATATGTGCCAAAGATGCCCAGTGATTGCAGTTGTATCAGAATCAAAATGGATTATTTTTGTCTAGATTCAGTTCCCTATTGACATGTTACTGAACAGCTTCCCAATGAAATTTTATTTCTTTTGTTTTTAAGAATTGAAAGACTAAGAATTGTATGCAGATTTGGGCTAGCTCATGTACAAATGCTTGTATTAGACACTGGGTCAAGCAGGCCTACTTGTCAAACTAACAAATGGTCATTTTCTTCAGTCTGTATTTGGTTACTTAAGTCTAAAGAATTATTCATTGGACAAAGTTGCTGCATTTATGTAACATTGTTACTGTCTAGGGCAGACATGTTATTAATAATACATGTAAGCAAGCATTTAATGATATATAAATTAAACATTTGCATCATCTACAGTCCAAAACATTTCCAGGAATATTTAGAACTCTTACTATAATTACAGAAATACGGACAAATATGTTAATGCAATTAGAAGCAGATAATGAATCTTCTGGGAGAACCCTCATTAACTTTTAACTGCAACTTCCTTCTAGAAAACCTTTGAGCAAGATCTGCTCTGAGTCACCACAAGTCTTGGTTTTCCTCCTATTTAGAGGCTGTCATGGCTGAATGAGAAAGTTCTTCCTTTTCTCTTATGAGGGGGATGATATACCCCCGTTTACTCTAGATAATAGATTTACATCTGCTCTCCTAGCATTCGTAATGGAAAAAGCACCATTGACTTAAACATTTTATGGTTTGGAGGATTAATTATGTGGTCACTAAAGTCACAAGTCCAGGGAAGAGCTACAACACACACACACACACACACACACACACACACACACACTCCCTTTTTTCACACAACTCTCTGGCCACAGCTTGGAGTCCCTGTCCAGTTTCCTCCATCAGATATAAACCAGAATCGATTAGCTCTATATTGCCTTTGGTTTCCACTATAAAATTAAATTAACTGCAATTAAAGCTCAGTTCAACTTATTTGAATGTATTAAATACCGGTGGCTTTTATTAAGCATTTTCTTGTACTGGCTTAGATTCTGCAATATTATCTGCAGTTAATGAAAGTTGATTTTCAACATTGTGTTCTAGAATGGCATTGAATCCCTTTCTGTTGCTGTACTGAAATGGCTAAGGCAGATGCTTATAAATAGAAAGAAATGTATTTAACTGCCTATTTTAGGTGTTCAAGACCATGGAATCTGTACTGTCTTGGCTCTGGAGAGGGTCCACTTGTTTGCACCACATCATGGCAGATGTCAATGGTGGAGGCATATAATCGAGCAAAATGTCACATCATGAGGTACGAAGGATGTCAAAGAGGCTGGGTGGAGTCAGGCTCTGACATTTTAAAAATAGTGTATATTAAATGAACAAAGTAAAGAGATTCATTGTGGGATTTGCATATATGTATAATAATCTACTTTGATTATATACACTGTCTCTATTATCCATTCCTTTCTACCCTCCTTTTCCCTTTCCACATTCTCAGTAATACCCATTTTAATTTTACAACCTGATCCACTTTCTGTAGGCTCCATATATGAGAGAAAATATGCTGTATTTGTCTCTAGGACACTGGATGATTTCAATGTATTGATCTCAATCCCGTTCCATCCATTTTCTTACAAATGGCAGGATTTTGGTGTTTTTAATGATTGAATACTACTCCAAAGTAAATGTATATTACACATTTTCTTTATCCAGTCTGTTGACCTAGGCTGATTCTACAACTTGTTTCTTGTGACTCATGTTGTAATGAACAGGAGTGTGCAGGCAACTCTGTAGTAATCTGACTTTAATTCTTTGGGGTAAAAATATAGTATTGTAAAGCTGGATCACATGAGAGTTCTATTTTTTAATTTTAAAGGTATTCTCATGCTTTCAAGGTGGTTTTCATTGTGGATAGACTCATTTCAGTTCTTATGAGTAGGGTATAGCGTTCATTCCCCCTAGAATTCTTCCCAACATTTGTGTCTTTCCATTTTCTTCGTGACTGTAGTGAAACAGAATCTCCCTGTAGCTTTGGTTTACATTTCTCCAATGACTGAAGATTGTGTACAGGGTTTTCATGTATTTATTGGCCATTAGTACTTTAAAAAATTTTTCATTTTATCAAGTATCCAAAAACCGTAAGACAAATTCCTGAAGACTTTCATTGGGAAATATTTCTTCATAAAAGCTGAACATTTATGAACTATAATCCAATTTCCTTTTATGTAAATAAATACATACTAACCCCTCTAAACTCAAGCACTTTAGGTGGATAAATATCTTTAGAATTCATTTTTTTTATGTTGAGGAAAGCACCAGAATAAGAACACAGGGAGTTCCCACCCTTGAAACACCTGCTGAAGATGACTCTAACTATTTCTCTTAGGTTTTTTTCTTGTTGCTGTGATAAAATATTCTTACAAAAGCAACTAAAAGGACAGAGTTTATTCTGGCTCACCAGAAAAGACTTCTAAGCTCTTTTTATAGCATTCAAAGGCTTTAAAAATATTTATTTTATTTTTATTTCTGTGTCTGTGTGTACATGCAGGTGCCTACGTGGCCCAGAGGAGGGCCGGAGCTGGAGTTATGGTAGTTGTGAACCATTGAATGTGAGTTCTGAAAACTGAGCTGGGGTCCTCTGCAGGAGCAGATGTGTTCTTAATGTCCGAACCTCTCTACATCCCCTCATGTTGTGGTAGTTGTGATCCATTGAATGAGTCCTGAAAACTGAGCTCGAGTCCTCTGCCAGAGCAGAAGTGTTCTTAATGTCCAAACCATCTCTATAACCTCTCACTCAAAGTTCCAAACTCTTCCACAATCCTTCCACAAAATAGTGCCAAAGGCCCAAGAACCACCCGACAAGATTTATCACAGCAACAGGCACACTTTCTTTTTTATTATAATTTTTATGTTTTGTGTATTTCATACATAATTTTTCAATCAGTCTTGATTGACTTTATACCCACTTCTCCATTGGCACCCTCCTACAGCCCCCTTCCAGTGTTCATGCATTTTTGTCATTTTCATTATGGTCTATTATATCAAATTACTCTCCCCAGCCTTTCCTCAGTGCCAGTTTGCTCTCTGAATGCTAGTCAGCCTATCTGGCATCCCTTTCTTAAGGAAGGCCAGTTCTTCCTCACCCAATCATAATCAGCTGCCAATACTTCTTCAGTTAAGATTGGGTTCTGCTACCCATTTCTGTGGTTGTGTGCTGAGTTTTTGTCTGGTTGAGCTTGCACAGTTCTTGTGCATGCTGATACCAATGCTATAGGTTCATATGAACAGCACCCCATGAGCTCGTAGAATTCATTTTGATTTGGTCTGCATCATCTTCCTGGCTCTTATAATCTTTCCACCTCCTCTTCTGCAATGTTCCCTGAGCCCTGGGTGGGTGAAGCTGACTACTCCTAATATCCACGGTTTGGCCATTCAAGCCATTTTGAGTTCCTGGCCTCCTGTTGCATGGGGAAGCTTCCTTAATGAGAGTTAAGAAGTTAATTATTGTCCTCTTGGCTCCTTGTTCTATGTTGTGTGGGACTTACGTGTAGAAGTTGCATTGTAGATATGTTACTTAGGCATGAGCAATTCACAGACCATGTCTTTGTGTGTCCAGTTGTGGGACTCCATACTATTCTTCCTTTGGTGCAAAAGAAGCTTCTTTTTTGACTGGTGTCTGGGATATTTATTTGTAAATATAAAGCTACCTCTTTTGCAGTTAGTAAGATGTTACCTTAACCTAGGGATGTGTCAACCTTGGGGATTTCTCTAAAATCCGTGACTTCTCCAGTTGTCTGCATCTGGTTATGTTTACAGTACTGCACGTGAGTTCCCTCCCACTGCATGGGCCTTAAATCCAATCAGTTAGTCATTGATTTCTCCCAAGTTGAAAGTGCCACTATTGCACTGATGTATGTTGTGTTGGTCATTGATGTGAATATTTGGTTTTAAAACTGATGTTGGACCATTGATTGATGTTCTCCCTTAGTGACTTACATAGTGCTCTCCAAAGCTGTGAAAGCTAGCCTTCAGGGGAAATGGCTTCTAAATCAATTCCAGATCCATTGCTCTAAAATCTGGTCTATTCTGAATTATGTCTTGTCTTCAGCAATAGGGTCTTACCTTCAAGTTCTGGGAGGCAATTAAGGCCTGTGGCAACAGACTGTGTAATTTTGAGAGTCTCCTGGACTACCCTAGCCAAGAAATCAAAGCAAGGTTTCTCCCATCTAGAACTGTTTCTTGTTTTGTAGTCTTCAGATTTGCACATGGACTTATGTAGAGATAGGATATTGTATGTGTAATTGTCAATAGACTGTTAGACTAATATGATTCCTTCAGGTTTTTTACCCCAGCTAGGCTTTATTTATCTCTCCTGCATGTGTGTAGTAGACCTGTGTTGTGGAGTGCCCCACAGAGGTCAGAAGAAGGTATTGGATCCCCCGGAACTGGAGTTTATGGATGGCTGTTAGCCACGACATGGGTCCTGGGAATCAAAGTCCTCTACAAGAGCAGCCAGTGCTCTTAACCACTGAGCCATCTCTCCAGCCCCTAGACACTTGATGAAAGCAATTTCTATCTTAGTTTCATTTCCTGTTGCAGTGACAAAACACCCAGACAAAAGCAACTTAAGAGAAAGTGTTTGAGCTCAGAGTTCAAAGGTACAGTTTTTCATGGCAGGAAAGTCAAAGTAGTAGGAACTTGAAGCAGCTGGTCATATCACATTCACAAACAGGAGATAAAGAGCAATGAATGAATGCTGCTTCTCAGCTCATTCTTTCCATTTTGCTCTGTCCACAGAATGGTCCTGCCCAGAAGTAAGATGGGTCTTCTTACAGCAGTTAATATAATCAAGACAACAGGCATGCCCATAGGCCTATCATCCAGGTGATTCCAGATTCTCTCAAGTTAACACTGACTATCACACTATTCTACTAAATTCTGCCTTTTTGTAACAAGTGAATTACTTCCATATTTCTTTATAATTTGAGCATGATTTCTGCCTGTGGATTTTCTGATGCTTATGAATTATAACTAGTGTTAGAAGTGTTGCTTTTATAAATATTTCCAATTCAAAAAGAGATTGTATATTAAAATCTTTCTCTATACTTTTTTCAAATCAGAATCATTTGTACTTATTCATTTGAAAAGCATTTATTCAGTTCATTTGCCCATTTATTGACTGGGTTATTTTTTTCTTTTTTGGTGCTTAATTTTTTGAGTTCTTTATATATTCTGGATATTAATCATGTATCAAATAAACAGCAGGGACATTTTTTCTCCCACCCAGTATGCTGTCTATTTGTAATGCTTATTGTTTTTTTGATATGCATAAGCAATTTAATTTGTCTAATTTTTCTTTTATATGCAAGCCACTGCCTGTCTCTGGAGTTTTGAAGTGTTTTCTGTATGTTATTTTCATAGCTTCCATATCAAGTTCGAAATCAAGTTCTTTGATCCATTTGGAGTTGATTTTTGTACAAAAGGAGAGACAGAAATCAAGTTTCTGCTCCCTAAATTGATATCCAAATTTCCTGGCCACACTTGTTAAGGTTGTAATTGCATTGGCTTATTTTGGATTATCTATTCCATTGGTCTACACAAATTTGTTTCTGTGCCAATACCATACTAGTTTTGCTACCATGAATCTGGACTATACTTTGAAGTCAGATATTGTGATACAGCCAGTATTGTAGAGTTGTTGTTGTTGTGTTCCAGATGTTTCTGCCATTTTGTGTCTTTTGTATTTCCATATAAATCTTAATACTTCTTCTATTTCAGTGAAGAACATATTTGGAATATTGATGAGAATTGCCCTGAATCTACAGATCACTTTTGATAATTTTCCACAATATTAATTCTTTGGATCCATCTTCTAATGTTTTCTATAATTTCTTTCTTCAGTTGTTTTCATTGTAACCCCCTCAGTTAGGTTTATTCCTAGACATTTTTAAAAGACTGTTGTGAATAGAATTGTTTTCCTAACCTCTCTTTCAAAACATAGAAAAGTTACTAATTTTATGGTCTCAGGCTTTCATTATGATGTGCCCATGAAAACTGAACAAGGTTCCAAGAGAAATACCTTAATAACTTTCAAAGGTATACATTTCATCGATCTCCCTCATAAAATTTTCACCATCTAACATCACCTTTGCCACACTGAGGACCAAATTCACATGATACAGAATCTCTGGGGTATGTAGGCAAACAATATTTAAACAATACCAGATATACTAAATGCTATTTGTAATGACTGGAAAGCCAAATATAATGTAGAAGAACAAGCATCAAATTTCCAGGCAAGTTTTACTTTTAAGTTCTCCCTATGGAGATGATATATGCCAGTTTGCTCGACTATGCTAACTCACATCCATTTTCAATGTAGTCATTAAAAATGACTCCAGTTGTGGCTGGAGAGATGGATCAGTGGTTAAGAGCACTGGCTATTCTTTTTTAAAATTTATTTCTGTATGTGTATGAATGTACTGTCTGTATGCAAGTGTGTGCACCCGTGTCGTGCATTGCCGCGTAGGTCGGAAGTGGGTGTCGGATTCCCCCTGGAACTGGAGATCTCCTGGAATAGGAGTTTCAGATGGTTCTTGGCCGCCATGTGGGTGCTGGGGATCGAACCCGGGTCCTCTGTAAGAACAGAGGTAACCACTAGGCCATCTCTCCAGCCCCGAGCACTGGCTATTCTTACAGAAGACCTGGGTTTGAATCCTAGCCATGCTTCCGGTCTGTCTCCCTCTGCTTGCTTTGCGTGCTTGAAGAGGTGAGCACTCAGCTTTCTGCTCTGGTTCCCTTCTGCTGCCTCCTGTCATGATGAACTCTTACCCCTCTGGACTGTAAGCCAGAAGAACTCTCCCTTCTATAAGCTGCTTGATCATGGTATTTTTATCACCACAACAGAAAAGTAACAGCTACAACCATCATTCAAATAAGAAAACATATCTTTTGTGGTCTTGAGGCATTTGGTAGGGAGTTTGTCTTATACAGTAAGATCCCTGCCTCCAGACACTTTCCTCAGAAATGCTTAGAGACCCCAATAACTGTCATCATTCAGGATGTCATTAAACATCTGTTTGGTATTCTGTTTAGTATGGTAATGACTTTTACAATACGGATATACTCTGGACAATGACTTTTACATAACCTTGCAACCAAGAAGTTAATCTTAGCTTATTTATTTATTTTTTTTAATTTATTTTTATTGATGCTTTGTGTATTTCATACATCATTTTCCAATTCAGTTCAGGCATATATCCCCTTCCTTTCCCCCCACCCCACCCCTACCCATCGCAGATCGTGCATTCTGCCGTAAGTTTTCTGCATCTTTCTCTGCTTTTTTGTTTTGTTTTGTTTTCACTTTTTTTAACAATAGGTGATAATTTGTGAGTACAAGCATCCTTCATGTAAAACCAATTTGCAAGCAGTTGTGCCCAAACCCACACAGCTCATGGGTCCCACCATCCAGCAGGGGGGGCTTGTATGTTCAATCAAGTTGATCAAATGAGTGTCCAGTCTATATTGTTGTAGTTTCACCATTAACCCCAATCGAAGCCCTTACATTCTACCACGCCCCCTCTTCCGCAGATTGTTCCCTAGGCTTAGAAAAGGGGCACAGGTGGATGAGAAGCAAAACACTCTACTTTCTCTGGAGCTGATGTCTTGGTCTCTAGTCAGTTCTGGCTGTTTTCTTTCATGGGCTGCCAGCTTGTCCAGGCTTAACCTTTCGATCCTACTAATGAAGCACATGCAATTAGATATTTAGATATTTAAACAGTATAATATATAGCCTTTCGATCCTACTAATGAAGCACACACAATTAGATATATGGGTATTTAAACAGTACTAATTGTTATGGTAGGTTACTTTGGTATAGACACAGATGTTTGGATGGTATGTTATTGGCTCTCTCCTTGGAGGAATAACCCACGGCTGATGTCACAAGCTTACATTCTCTAATGGTTAGGAGATGTTATAAACCACACGAAGACCCTGCCATACTTGACAGCTTATTTATAATGGAGACAAACTCACTGAGCATCACTGTATCAGGTAATGCTCAGACTTGCCTTGAGTTGTTTTCTGAGGCAGAACAGTAGGCAAGGACTGTGCCCTTCCTATTGCTATGTCTCTATTGCCCATTCTAGCCATACACCCACAGTTGGTGAATAATGTATATTTGATGAATAATTTGTAACTCATATTTAGGGTGATTTGGTGGATAACAAAGTTGAAAAAGGCATCAATTCCCCTCTGGAGTTGGAATATGATGTGAGCCTCAAAATGTTTTGAAAGCGTATTATAAGCCAGTACTTTATATGTGTATTATCTTGCCTGAAGTAAGAGAACCATAATGATAGTGATAGCACTATAAAAAGAGAGAGACTTCAAGTGTGGAGGTGTCTGTAGACTCAGCTACTCAGATGGATCACTTGAGCTTAGGGGTTTGAGATAAGGCTGGACTACAAAGTGAGGCAAATAAATAAGAAAAATGTAAAGAAAAAATGTGTGTACAAAGAGGTTCAGAGGTGTTTGGAATGAGCATAGCCCTGGGTTTGTGCTGCTGTAATCTACAAAGATGTACAAGCCAAAGAAGCCTAAACTCAGAAGGACATTTTCAGAATACTCACAAAGTGACAGAGCTAAAATTGTGCATAGACTAAAGCTGTTTTTAATTGCACTATCTGCTTCTTAAGAAATGGCCACTTGGAACTTTGGGATAGCGTCAATGCTTCAAATGATGCAGGTCTGACTGTGGACATGCCTACTTTCTTGGTGGAGGAGCTTGCCTTTAGACACAAGTGTAAAGCAGAAATAGTACCATAAGTGTTCTGTGACACCAGGTAAGAGTGAGCCCAGGGTGATCCATCATTGCTTCCTCCCACTTCAGCTGCCGAGCATCAGCAAGCATTCCAGATCCCAGTTCATATAGTATAATGTCATATGTGCAGAGTAACTGCTGCCTTTGTAAGGAAGTAGACCTCTAAGAAATGATATGGTCTCTTTGGGAGATAAAATGATTGCAATGTCACCATCCTTGAAATTATACTTTAGCACCCAGGTTTTCTTTTAATCTGAGTGAAAAATGGACACACTTTTACCCCATGGCAGAATGGAACCATGACTTATGTCTCAAAATATTTACTGCTGACATCCTGTTTTATGTACCATTTGTTTTGACTCAGACACTTAGGATTTGTTTTTTCTATAAAAAGTTGGGCTAGCAGTGAGTGCATCACCCCATTTTTACATCTCTCCATTCTTGCTCACAACAGCAGACTAGTCTGAAGTTTAAAAGACTTTGTATATGCTGGAATAACTCAAAATACATCATGTTTCAGATTGGCCAGCAATGGTATAATGTATGTTTTATTCAGCACTAAGAGCTCAGCTCAGTGAGATGGTTTTCAGGGAACTGATTATTCATCAGCCAGTGGTTTCTGTAATAGTGTTTTATAGTGTTCTTTGTAGAAGCTGTGAATACCAGGCTTACTGTTCTGAGTGTTGGCAGGAATCAAGAGGCATACTGTCAACATGGTGATGGTATCCACAGAACTCCATGTGGTACAAGGTCCCTCACAGGTGTCTGGTTATTGTGCAGCAGGAGAAACTCAAACACAAAGCAGAACATTGTTATTTTGTAATAAGATTTCTATCTAATTTTTTGCTGTCTATGATGAAGAAAAGAAGATGTTAACTACAGAGCTGGAAGCCAGTCAGTTGTTACAGTGCTGTTAAAAAAGGAAAGCATCATGTGTGCCAATAGGGCCAACATGGGCTGTCCTCAATACTTTTCTTAGCTAGTGCCATATCTTTTCTTAAAATTATTATTATATGTTTGTTATTAGCCTCTCTGCCTATCGAGGAAATAGTGAATCTCTCGTATAATACCGAATTACAATGGGTATACATTTGCAACTACACACTTAAATCTGGATACAAGATGTGTTATTACATTTCTTTGCTGTCTGCTAGTCTACCCTGAACTCATCTCTTGTCTGGCTAGTGGCAATTTGCCAGTTTTGGGGAGGAGGACCTTCTCAGTCCATTGGAAAACAGTAGTAAGGGAGACTTTAGGGTGGCTATACGATCACAACTGTGTAAATTACTGATGTCCTTAAAAGACAGTATCCGTGTAGCTTCAATGTCTTATCAGGTGAGGGCAGGCTTTGATGACAAGATTTGAGCCCCTCAGACACATTATTAAGTCTTTCTCCTCTTATATACTTGCTGGGCAGAATGTGTTTCCCCTGCTTTTTAATCCTGATATCTTTTGCATCCTTTGGCTGTGATTTACTATAATACAGTCTACTTCAACATTCCTCACTTGCAAAAGGCCCTCCTATGGCCATTGGCTTTAGAGCACAGAACTTTTTCTCTTTTAGCAGCCAGCTGAAGGGTGCTTGGTCTTGGCTTCCTTTCCAGTATCATTACTTTACAACTGGGGGTCCTAGTAATAGCTACAAATGGTCATATAACTGTGCAAATTCTTAAAAAATAAAACATTTTTACCAATGATCAGTTGAGGCCACCCACTGTATATTCTGATTTCTTCCCATGGAGGTGGCTTAGAGGGCTTGTTGGCATCAGGCTAGATGGGGGTTGAACTGAGATAGCTATTCATTTCCTGAGGTCATGCTTGGTGCCTTCTGGACACCAGTAATGTGTTGTTAGTTGTCTGAGCATTGAAGTGGTTTCTACAAACCCTCCCAGAGTTCTGCCTGCATTGTAAAGCAATAGTGCAGGACCAGAGGTGGACTGTGAGGGTAGGTATGAAGAAGCTGTAGAAGACGTGAGTTATGAAGATGGAAGCTAGTCTGAGGGCCATCCTTCTGGTAAACCCTCCTGGTGCCTAGTTAAGACTTCTCTGTAAGGAATTTATATACATTATACATTATATGTAGGTGTTTAATTATATCTACGTTTTTCTTTTTAAAATGAAAACTTAAAATGCTATTGATGGGGTTTCTGTACTGCAGAGCACTGTAAATATTCCCCATATAGCAGTGCTATACATATATTTTATACCTTCACAAATTACCTCTCATTTTAGCTCATCTGAGGCATATTGTCTGGAAGTAGTTTAGAGAGTCCAGATGAGCTGTCCCAACAAAATTACCTCCTCCAACACAGCAAAGAACCCTGAGGAAACAAGTGGTCCAATGAGAGAGATGCTTTGAGTATCATTAATACAGCAAATAATTTAATATTAGGAAGTTGTTATTATATAACTATAGCTCACTACATGTCTCAGATTAAAAATAAATTTCAACTGTTTTTGCATAATGCCTTAATGCCATCTTAATTTTAAATACTGTTAGCTGGAATTAGTAATTAGATGAAGATCCAGATACTATGGGAGGACATTTTCTAATGCAAGCCAGACAGCTAATAAAAAGAGAATTTTGGCAAATAAACAACCTGGTGTGATAAGACCAAATTTAGCAAGACAATGAGTGCATCTAAAACTATACAGTGTGAGGGTTGATTTATAAAAATAGTATCAATTATAGACAAAACAAAACAAAATGTATGTCAAAATAATATCGGTAGAAAGGGGAAAAAGTTGATAGACTTCAAAACTAGAACAAAGACAGATGGAAAAAGAAAGGAAATAGCAAAGAAAAACAATTTGTATGTCACCTGCAGGAAGTTCAGCATCTTTTTAGGAGAAATGAGTTGGCTTTGGTAAGTATCACATTTGATAAGCTTCCATTGACACTGTTTAATCAAAGAAATTTGTTTCTCCTCAAATCATGAAAATATTTAGAGATTTTAACAGAACTTATAATGGACAATGGAAATAATTTTCAAGTTGGTATGAACAATGAAGAAAAGGAACAATGCTCAAACTGTTGTGAGATCCCATCTTCCTGAAAACAAAGAGGACTCAGAAGAAAATGTGTGGGGCTGGAGATCTCACTTGATAAAGTGCTTGCCTTGTAAGCATCAGTATTGGAGTTCAGTCACCATCATCCAAGCAAAAGGCAGGCATGCTGATGCACACTTGTAATTTTATGACAGGGTTATGGTGACAGGTAGATCCTCAGGGATCACTGTCCAGACAGTACAGCCTGATCAACAAGTCTCAGGTCTCAGTGAGATATCTTATCTCAGAAAACAAGATGGAAAGAAAGGAGCTGAAGAAGACACCTGAGGTTGACATCTGGTCTCTGCACCCTTGTGCACTCACACATGTACCTGCACATATATCCAAACACGCACCACCCGCCATTGTGGAATCACACATCAATAATACAAATTTCCTATACTAAATGCCTTGAAGAGTAGAGAGGACAATCTTTTCTTTAAAAGTTATTTTTATTATTTTATGTGTATGAATGTACTGTCTGCATGTGTGTAAGTGCCACCTGTGTCATGCAATGCCCACAAGAGGTCAAAAAGGGAGCTGGATCCCCTGGAACTGGAGTTAGGGAGGGTTGTTAGCCACCATGTGGGTGCTGGGACTCAAACCTGGATCCTCTGCAAAAGCTGCCAGAGTTCTTAACCCCTGAGCATCTCTCCAGCCTCAAGGACAATCATTTTCATCATTAATGTTTAGCATTGTTTTTAAGCAGTTAAAATGACAGTTGTACCTATGGCATTTTTAAATGAAAGAGATCTGTCCTTGAGAGGGCACAATGAAAAGTGATAAATAATGATAATTTTTTTTAATTTTATTAATTTTTTTTATGTTTGTGAATGTACTGTCTGCATGTAGGTTTGTGCACCTGTGTCGCGCAATGCAGCGGAGGTCAGAAGAGGGTATTGGATTTCCCTGGAACTGGAGTTCTCCTGGAATTGGAGTTACAGACAGTTCTTAGCCGCCATGTGGGTGCTGGGGATCGAACCCAGGTCTTCTGCAAGAGCAGTCGGTGCTCTTAACCGCTAGGCTCTCTCCAGCCCAATGATAATTATTGAAATCATAAGTATTAATGACTAAGTCACTGCATTTGATTAATTTTTAACAGCACTTGGGAAAAAAGTCAAAATGAAAAAGTAAATGTGCCTTAATATTCTCAATAATTTATCAGAATGATATAATAGGAAACATGTGAAAGTGTGGTGTTAAAGCAGGCAAGCAAACCAGACACAGGATTATTGGTTTATTCTTTTTATATATTTTTATATATTTTATATTATTCCAAAATATGCATATATACACTCCACACATAAGTCAAAATTAAAAATTCTGAAAATAAACTATAGGTTGATTCCTAAACACATTTAGGGATTCACATTTTTTTTTAATTTTTTTTTATTAATTTTATTTATTCCTGTATGTGTATGAATGTACTGTCTGCATGCAGGTTTGTGTACCCGTGTCGTGCAATGCCGCGGAGGTCAGAAGAGGGCGTCGGATTCCCCTGGAACTGGAGTTCTCCTGGAATTGGAGTTTCAGACGGTTCTCGGCTGCCATGTGGGTGCTGGGGATCGAACCCGGGTCCTCTGTAAGAGCGGTCGGCGCTCTTAACAGTAACTTTGCATGCAGGTATAAAGTCGTGTAATTTTACATTCTTTTTTTAGAATATGACTACATATCCTCCATCTATATATGGTAATTACAATGTGTGAGTATAAGTGGTTGGGCAATTCTAGAGCCCATATATAGATTCACATTGTAATAGCACAGTTGCTTTCAAATACAATGAAATATAGTAATAAAGCAGATACAATGAAATATAATAATAAAGTTGTTCAGTTTGCCTGCCAACTGAGGATTTGGTGTTAGCATCCACAAATGAGGGAAACCATTTGTGATGGTTGGTCCTGGGTGTCAACTTAACTGGACTAAGGGTCTTCTGATTGGACCACCTCGGCCCGGATGGCCCACCCCAGGTGTGGGCGTTGCCTTCTGCCGGCAGGCAGTATTTGGGGCCGTGGAAGAAGGAGCTGGTCCCTTCTTTTCTCCTGCGGCTTGCCTCTCTCATCTGGTGAGTTTGTCTTGCTGCTGTGATCAACCTTTCGGATCCCAGCGTGTACTGAGACTGGCAGATCTCCTGGAATCCATTCGGGCCTTCAGCACTGGATTGGGACTACTGAGACATCCAGCCTTGCGGACTGAGCAGTTCCTGGATTCTCTCGGCCTTTCCAGTGTGGTGCAGCTACTGTTGGACTCCTTGA
>VZQC01007342.1:3486602-3548240 GCA_009823505.1 Rhizomys pruinosus | reverse complement strand
GAACTCTGTCACGTAAGCAAATCAATAATTGTAATAGCTATATATTCGTCCTGTTACTTCTGTTTCTTTAAGAACCCTGACTAATACAGATTTTGGTACCAGAAGTGGTTCTAGAGAAACAGAATTGAAAGGATAATTTCTTTAGTGGGCTTGTACTCTCTGGAGCCAGTCCCACTCAATGAAGCCTAGAGTTACTGAAGGCTCTCCTGGTGGCATGAAGAGGAATGATAATCCTTGGTGCAGACTATTTGAGTAATTATGAAGATAGATCCATTTGACTCACCTGACTCGCCTCTTGTGAGAAGCAGGAATTTAGCGAACTCTATATATAAAACGTTCGAGAATTGCAGGAAAAATAAGGAAAGTAATGATGTTGCCTTGTTGCTCCTAGCATGTCTCGATAAATTGATAGAGGAAAATAAAGAGATGATAAAATGACCAGCTCCATTCAAAACAACAGTTTAAAAGTTTCCAAATGTGCTCTGGAAGAGAATCTTCTCTCCAGTAGCCAAAGAGCTAAAGCTGCAGAAAAATCAAACTGGAGCCTTATTATAATGTTGGCTGATTTACAACGCCAATTTAATTCCCAGCCACGAAAAGTATCAGCAGTTAAAGTGAGAGCACGGTGGGGAAAGGGTGGAACCCTGAAACTTGGGATGGAGATGTGTGGGAGAACCATGATGATGAGGATTTTGAAACCCTCGGATTCTGAGTATTTTCTTTATCTGAGGAATTAATCTCCCACCTCAGCAGAGAATCCAAACCTGCAGATCCCTTTCCCCACCCTTGCCTGAGGAAACTAATCCCCCTCCCAGTGGGAGCTAATGTCCCTCAGGGCCCCACAATTTTTGCCTCTAGACCTATAACCAGATTGAAGTCTAAGCCAGCCCCTAAAGGTGAGATAGAAAGTTTGGTCCATGAGGAGGTGCGTATACCACTAAAAAAATTAATGAGTTTGCTGATTCATTCTGGCAGAAGCCTAAGGAATATGTGTGGGAATGGATTTTAAGGGTGTGGGATAATGGTGGAAGGAATATAAAATTGGATCATACTGAGTTTATCGATATGAGCCCACTGGTAGAGATTCTAGGTTTAACATGTAAGCTGAGTGTTAAAAAAGGTGTTAAAGTTTATTTGAATGGTGGCTGATGTATTTATTAAAACAGGCCTACTACCAGCGAGTTAGAGATGTCTGATATTCCTTGCTTAGTATTGATGAAGGGATTGTGAGGGTCAGGCAGATGGGCATGCTCAAAATGGATTCGAACTGTAAAACCACATTCTCTACAATATGAGGACCCAGAGGATATGCCATCACTGAGTATAAGATGGAAAGTACTGAGAGAGGACACCAGAACATTTGAAGAGCTTTGTTTTTTGCTCTATTTCTTATTTCAGATCTTACAGTTAGAGAAGTTGTTGCTCGTTTGCATAAATTAAATGTACACCAGGGGAATCCGACACCCTACCCTCTTCTGACCTCCGAGGCATTGCACGACACGGGTGCACAAACCTGCATGCAGACAGTACGTTGATCCACATACAGAAATAAATAAAAATTAAAAAAAAAAAGTACACGTAATAGGTTTAACAAGACCTCAGGGTAGGCATCAGGTGGCAGCACTGAATCGCAGAAGGCCAGATCAGCATAGTTACCGTAATTATTCATAATGGGTGGCAAAGCAAAACAATATCTATAATGGCATGGCCTGAAATGATCTTTGGAACTGGTAATTAATCATGGCGTTCCCAGGACCAAATACATAAGAAGCCTACTAAGTTTTTATTTGATCTGTATAAGCAGAAAAGCTCTTGAACAAATGACAGGAAGTCAACATTTGATTTAGGAGTAGTGAATCCCGCCCAGTTAACCAGTTTCCAGAATTGAGACAGTTCACAGACCCAGAACCCCTTGAATGAAGGGTGGCCAGGTTCCAATGAGGAAGGACCTTGTCACAATACCAAAGAGTTATGCTGTTTGCTCTCCTCCTGTCCTTCCCCAGAGGGACCTGAGGCCTTTTACTAGGTAACTGTACACTGGGGAAAAGAAATAATCAGACTTTCGAGGCCTATTGGATACTGGTTCTGAGTTGACACTGATCCCAGGAGACCCTAAAAAGCATTGGCCCTCCAGTTAAAGTAGGGGCCTATGGAGGTCAGGTGAATAAATGGAGTTTTGGCTGAAGTCCGACTCACGGTGGGCCCAGTGGGTCCCAGAACTCATCCTGTGGTTATTTCCCCAGTACCAGACTGTATAATTGGGTAAAATAATTAAAAATTGGCAGAATCCCCACATTGGTTCCCTGATCTGTTGGAGTGAGGGCTATTATGGTGGAAAGGCCAAATGGAACATTGTGTTCCTCTACAGGGAAAATATGAACCAAAAACAGTATTATAGTATCCCTGGAGGGATTGCAGGGATTAGTGCCACCATCAAAGATTTGAAAGAATGCAGGGTGTGGTTCCTACCACATTCTCCATTTAATTCTCCAATTTGGCCTGTGCAAAGACAGATGGATCATGGAGAATGACAGTGTGACTATCAAAACTCAAACCAAGTAGTGACACCAATTGCCTGCTGTACCAGATGTGGTTTCCTTATTTGAGCAATTAATATGTCTCGGTACTCTGGTATGCAGCTATGGATCTGGCCAATGCTTTCTTCTCAATACGTTCATAAGGACCACCAGAAGCAATTTGCCTTCAGCTGGCAAGGCCAACAGTATACCTTTACTGTCTTACCTCAGGGTATGTTAACTCTCCAGCCGTTGTGCCATAACTTAGTTAGAAGGATCTTGATCACCTGACACTTCCACAAAATATCACACTGGTCCACTATATTGTGATGTTATGCTGATTGGACCAGTGAACAGGAGGTAGCAGCTAGTCTAGACTTGTTGGTAAGCATATGCGCATGAGAGGATGGGAAATAAATCCAACTACAATTCAAGGCCAACTACCTCGGTGAAGTTTCTAGGAGTTCAGTGGTGTGGAGCATGCAGAGACATTCCTTTCTAAGGTAAAAATAAGATATGTTGCACCTGCACCTCCCTGCTGCACGCATAAGGAAGAGAAGTTAATGTTTAATAGTCTTTACTTCTTTAGTCGTTTCTTTGGCTGGGCACCTTTTTTGAGGAATTTCTGGAGAAGTGCGGCAGCACATTCCTCATTGGTCTGTGGATGTTTACGTTGACGACCCTTTATTATTTTTACTATTTTTTTTTTTTATTCAGTTTATCTCGTAATTGTTGGGCGAGGCTAAACTTTTGGGAGGTGGGAGATGGGCGTGGGCGGCTTGGGGGCAGACAGTAATGACGCACACGGGAAAAGGTTTTACGGAACACAGGACACACGTGGTCCTAGCATGTTTTAGCCATGATGGAGTCGTAGCCGCCATGCAGGCCAGAATCTGGAAAGCACTCCCACCAAACCAGCGCGCGCATCCCTGGTTGGCTCCACAGAGGGTATTTCAAGTAATCTACTTATCGTTTCATGGCGTATTGTACGAGGTGGATCGGCCCTCATGTATTGAGAGCCCCAAGCGCGCTGCCCACAAAAAAATATTAAAAAAAAGAAAAAAGAAACTATCCGATTTTCACAATCTCTTGAGATCACACACTACTCATATTCCAGCAAAAAAAAACAAACAAGAAATGCGCCCCAAACCCATATGTTCCATGTCGAGGATAATGAGCTGCAGACGCTACAGCCCTTCACGGACAGCCAGCCAAAGGGGCGACATGAAGCTGTACACTTTGGACATAGATAGGAAAACTCTGGCGGAATTACGTTAACTTTTTGTTTTGGACAGGGTCTCACTATGTAGTTCTGGCTGGGCTGGAACTTGACTAGGCTAGCCTCAATCTTTCAAAAATCTGCCTGCCTCTTGCCCTCCCAAGTGAGATCAAGGCATGCGCCACCACACCCGCCTTTTGTTTCTTGGAGGCAGCATATAGATGGATTCTGTTTCCTAATCCATTCTCCCAGTCTATGTCTTTTGATTGGGGAGTTTAGACCATTAATATTTAAGGTTATTATTGAGAGATGTATGTTGTTTCCTTTCAACTTATTTTTTGTTTGCATTCTTGGTCTAGCTATTTATTTACTCTGTTATGCTTTTGGTAATTTCTCTCTTGGGTTGCTTAAGGATAGTTGCTCCTTTCCTCTGTTCTTTGAATTGCTTTGAGTATTTTCTGAAGTGTTGATTTTTTTTGACATGTGTTATTTCATTTTGTTTATGTCATGAAAGATTTTTCTTTCTCCTTCAACTATGATTGACATTTTTGCTGGGTATAATAATATGGGTTGGCATCTGAAGTCATTTAGTACTGGGAATACTTTGGTCCATGTTCTTCTGGCTTTCATGGTTTGCACTTAGAAGTCAGGTGTAATTCTGATGGGTTTCCCCTTATATGTAACTTGTTGTTTTTCTCTTGTGGCTTTCAGTATTTTGTTCTTGTTTTGAGCATCTAGTGTTTTAACTATGATATGACGTGGGGAATTTCTTTTCTGTTCTTGTCTATTTGGTGTTCTATGTGCTTCTTGTATTTCTATGGGTTTGTCTTTTTTCAGTTTGGGGAAATTTTCTTCTATTTTTCTGTTGAAGATTTGATCAATAGCATTCTCTTGGGATTCTTCTCCTTCCTCTATTCCTATGATGTGGAGATTTGGTCTTTTCATGGTGTCCCACATTTCCTGGTTGTTCCACTCTTGTATTTTTAAAACTTTTTCATAATCTTGACTTGAGGTTTCTAGCTGTTCTGTGTTATCCTGTAGGTTTGATATTCTTTTTCCTGCTTCTTCCATTCTGCTTCTAAGGTTTTTTCCCATCCTTTCCTGCTGATTGGTTGAATGTTCAGTTTCCTTTTTTTGTTTCATCCTGTGATTTCTTCAGTATTTCCACTTCCTTTTGGAGCTTTTCATTCTTTTCTTGTAGCTCCTTGCTTTGCTTGTCAGTTTCTTTTTTCCCTTTCAGCCTGAGATCTTTTCATTGTTTCCACTTCCTTCTGGAGTTTGTCATTCTGTCCCTCTAGTTCTTTTTGGAGTTTGTATTTCTCTTCCTCTAGTTCTTTTCAGAGTTTATCAATCTCTCCTTCCAGTTCTTTCTGTAGTTTATTATTCTTTCCTTCTAGTTCCTTCATGAGTTTTTCGTTCTCTCCCTTTAGTTCTCTGATTTGTTCTTTATAATTTTTGAATATGTCTACAATTGTTCTTCTAAGGTTGGTATCTTGGTTCCCTTCCACGGAGATCTCGTTGTTGGGGTCTTCTACAGGATCGGTTGAGTTTGGTGGGGATTTATTTTGAGCTTTTCCCATATTGTTGTTTTTCCGTTGTCTTTTTGGCATGTGTATTTGTTGTTGTTGTTGTTTTTCCCCCTTTGTTTATTTGTTTGCCTTTTGTTGCTAATCCCAAATGTTAATATGGAGGACTGGTTGGTCACTCAGTTTGCTTCCTGTTGGTTTCTTCCTCAGTTTTGGCTATGCAGCCTCCAATCACTGACACTGCTGGATCCTCCCAACAGCATTAAACCGCAGCACCAGTAGTTTATACTTTCCACTTCAGTATCAGTAGCTTGAGCTGGGGGGGTGGGAGTGGGGTTGAATCCTTTGGCCAGCACACCAGTCCCCACCTGTGCAGCTGGACACGGAGAGTGTGCACTCCTGGCTGACTTTCTAGCCATGCAAGCAGTTCCTCTCTATGGTCCTAGCGTTGGTCGGCACCTACTGAGGTGGGCCACCCACTGATGACTTGCATGGCATAGAGCAACCTGGACAGCTGGACATGGAGTTTGCCCCTGGCTGACCTTCTCTCCATGCATGCAGTTCCTAGCTGTTGGGCGGCACCTACCAAGGTGGGCCACCTGCTGATGGCCTGCATGGCACAGACCAACCTGGGCGGCTGGGCATGGAGAGTGTGCACTCCTGGCTGACCTTTTAGCTACTATTGGTTTATTCTTGCATCTAAACCAAATGTAATCAGCTGGTCACTCTGGGCTGTTATCTTATCTGAACTCTGTTGTCTGACTTGTAATTATTTTTAAGCTAAAAATTTTCTCTTTGTGAAGGTGATAAACAAACTCAATAAATATGCCCCCAAATAGCTTAATAATCCAGCTAATGAAGATGAGTGACTTACGAGCACACTGGGAAAAGTTTTGAATTTTTAACTATTTTGACATAAGATACTGGCAATGATCAAATAATAAATGCCTATGATAACAATACAATGAAGCATCAGTGACAAACTAGTCTGTGGGTGTCACCAACTGGAATGGAAGTACTTAAAATTGGTCACATGGGCATGGGATTGTATTTGGTACTGGCGAGATGGCTCAACAGTTAAGAGTGCTTCTTGCTCTTCCAGAGGACCTGTGTTTGGTTCCCAGCACCCATATCAGGCATCTTACAACCACTTGCAACTCCAGCTCTAGTGGCTCTGATGCCCTCTTCTGGCCTCCTTGGGTACAGGCACACGTTAAGAAAATCAGTCACAATTCACTTTTTCTGAACTGGGGAATTCTAAAAATTTACATGACTTTACCAAAAGGAATTGTAAAGCTAAAACTTTTTGAAGTTTTTAGTAACAACTGAACACAATAATATACCAAAGCTCTATTTTATTCTGCTGTGATAGAATAACAACTTGGGTTCCCTCCATCTTCTACGAAAGCATAGTTGTCTTATGAAGAGACATATAAAGAACAATGTAGCTGAAAAACAAATAAAATCTATATACTACAGTTGTGTAAGGCACCTGAGAAATAAATGTTATATATGGGTTTGTGATGTTCTCTGTTTTTAAGTATCTTGAAAAGTTACAATTGGCTATAATTTCATTTCTCCTAGATTAGTCTAATTTGTAGCTACACTTTTGTAGGTTTTAAAGAGACCCCTTAGATTGTTGATGCTGCAGACTCATGGAATCCTTGGCTTGCCTCTGCCTCTATCTTAGGCTTCTTTCTAGTTTGAGAGTTGGCTTTACTCATTCTATTTGGACTTCTCTTTACTTGCTTGGAGCAGGTTTTGGTTTGCATTTCAGTTGAGCAGGCCAGAAGCCAACTTCTGGGAGTGGGTCACAGTAGTGCTTCCCATCCATAGGCAGTCCCTTCCAAGATCCCTAGTGTGTGCCTGGATCAGCATACGAGCCTGCACCCTGTGTGCCTTTTCCTGTGTTTTGCAGAATTGCTGCATGCTGCCAGAGTCAATCTGCTCTTCCTTGTTTCTTGGTCTGGTGTTTCTTGTTCCTCCCCACTTTGTGCTTTGGGGCCATTGTTAAGTAAAATAAGTGTTCACTGAGCGCAAGCACTGCAAAATGGCCATGGCTGAAAGGATGGCTGGAGCAGCTTCTGATCTGGTTTGCTTCCTGTTGCCATGATAAACATCATGACCAAAAGCAACTTCAGGAGCAAAGACTATATTCCATGTTAGAACTCCAAGGTCGCAGTCCCTGACTGAGGCAAATCAGGGCATAGACTCGAGGCAGGAACTTAGAGGCAGGAACTGATGCAGAGACCATGGAAGAATGCTGCTTACCCTCTTGCCCACCTGCCCAGGTATGGTGCTACCCACAGTGGGCTGAGTCCTCCTGCATCACTTATAAATCAAGAAAATGCCCCACAGACAAGCTTACAGGCCAATCTGGTAGAAAGTTTCTTAGGTCCCCTTTTCCCTGGTCACTCCAGTTTGTGTCAACAAAATTTATAAATTATTCATTTTGGGAAGTTTTCGTTTAATATTTTGGAATTGTAGTAATATTTTGACTGTGGGTAAGGACGCCATGGGTAAGGAAACTGAATAAGAAGGGATTATGGTAATTAAATATTTCTGCCCCTAAAGCCATAGGAGCCAGAAGAGTGTTTTGAGGGGTGGGAGGAAGAGTGAAAATACTGTGAGATTGCGATAAAAATCATACTTGCACCTGTCAGCCAACCGGCCTTGTGCCCACTTGCTGACTGGCATGACTGCTCCCCTCTGCAGTTCCATTCATTTACCCACACTTGGCCATGGAAGTCTCACTCATTGATATTTTGAGCCCTTGCTCTGCCTTAATAGCCTTGCCCTCTCAGCAGATATGACTTCCCAAGATCTTGGGCTGTGGACAGAGGTTAGAGAAAAGGGTGCTGGTGTTGTCTAAAGAGCTATGTCTTTTTGTATTTCCTATGCTGGACTTTGAGATAAATAAACCAGGTCCTGATTGTGTGGCTCTGGAGGACTTGGCTCGTTTGCATGGCTCCTTTTCAGGCTCATGGCTGCTGGTCCCCAACCTGCATCATCTCCTCCAGCCACAGGGATGCACATCATGTCTCTTTGCACAGATGCTGCCTGCCAGACACTTCCTAGCACACGCGCTTCTCTTGCTCGTTTCCTTCCTCTGCTGGAGAGACAAAAGACAAGCTCCTTTTCCTGTCACTCCCTGCCTGGAAACCTCTGCTCAGCACTGCTCACCTCTTCTCTCAACCCTCTGGCAGTGCCCTGCAATGATTTAGTCATTCTGGTTTTCGAACAGGACTCTGAGATTGTCTCCTTATTGTTCGTCCAGTTTCCTCATTGAGTTTCAACAGCACTAGTCAACCTGGCATCTTTGGGACTTTGCTCAGAAATGGTACTCAGTAGGAGCACCAGAACAATTAGGAGGTGTAGAAAAGAAAGAAGAAAATATCTAACTAAACTAATTCTATCAATTGAATTAACACGTTTGAAATGATATCTGCTGAGTTAAAATCTCTTTAACGGCGTGTGCACTAACTGTGAATTGCAAGCTTATTCTCCTGGTGTTTCTCCCTGTCTTCCCTCTGTGCTACCTGGATGAGCCCACCATGGGCCTGCCCATGGAGCAGTCAGTCTCTCCCATCAGATCTAGGAATTGTCTGGTGTGTAGGTTCTCCCCTCCAACTCCTTCCACACTGTGCTGTGAGGGAGTTTGGAGGCAGCTTTGGCCCATATGTTCTCCCAGTACTTGTTGCACTGAAAAAAATCCAACCTCCCTCTTTTCTAAAGAAAATTAGAGAAATCCCTCTTCTGTTGTTGCATTTCTGAGATAGTAGACTTAAACTGATCCGTGGTTTAAGAGTCATGTGAAGATAATATTTTTACCCAGAAAAGAGGTTGATTTAAAAATATTTAAAATAGGGGCTGGAGAGATGGTCTAGTGGTTAAGAGCGCCGACCGCTCTTACAGAGGACCCGGGTTCGATCCCCAGCACCCACATGGCGGCCGAGAACCGTCGGAAACTCCAATTCTAGGAGAACTCCAGTTCCAGGGGAATCCGACGCCCTCTTCTGACCTCCGCGGCATTGCACGACATGGGTGCACAGGACTTGCATGCAGACAGTACATTCATACACATAAAGAAATAAATAAAAATTAAAAATACTTAAAATAGGGGCTGGAGAGATGGCCTAGCATTTGGGAGCGCCGACTGCTCTTGGGGAGGACCCGGGTTAGATTCCCAGCACCCACTGGTGGCTGAGAGCCTTCTTTAGCTCCAGTTCCCGGGGAATCCGACACCCTCTTCTGGCCTCCGCGGCATTGCATGACACGGGTACACAGAACTGCATGCAGACAGTGTATTCATACACATAATAAAATAAATTAAATTAAAAAATCTTTGAAAAAATATTTAAAATAGCCCAGGCATGGTGGCACATGCCTTTAATTCCAGCACCTGGGAGGCAGAGGCAGGTGGATCTCTGTGAGTTCAAGACCAGCAGGGACCTCAGGGAGACCCTGTCTCAAAAAAAAAGACAAAAAAATCCCCCAAAATATTTAAAATAGGGATGGAGAGATGGCTCAGTGGGTGCCACCAAGTCTGATGACTCAAGTTCTGTCACTTAATGTCATAAACTGGAAGGAGAGAACCAGCTCCTGCAAGTCGTCTCTGACCCCTAGACATCCACCATGGCATGTATGGGTGCCTGCACACACACACAGAATAAGTAAATATAAAATTAAAACATTGGGTTCAGCCTGCAGGAACGTAGCAGAGACATAGATGTGAACAGGACAAACAGCACCTCACATTATCCAGCTGAGCAAACAAAATGAAAGAAATGCAAAGGCCTCCAGACTCTGACCGTTCAATAATTCGACTTCACAATGGAACAAAAGTGATGGACAGTCAGAAACTGTTCTCGGAATTTTGATTACTCCTTGGGTTATAGATGGGGATTGCGACCCATGAGTCTCTCTTTCTCTCTCCTCTTCTTTCCCTCTCCTTTCGCCTCCTCCCCTTCTCCCTATGTTTCTTCGTCCCTTGCCTCAGTGGTAATAAGCCACAGCCTCTGGATACTTAACCAGTGACCTGAGCAGGAGCAATGGGTGCTCTACCTTGGGCCACATTGCTGAGCTCTGACAGCCAGTAGATTATGTATAGTAGAGTTTTAGACTTGTGCTATTTTTTAACCCAAGTGTGTTTGTCAGGATACAGCTCCATTATAAATTAAGAAATATCTATCTTCAGTTGAGAAATATCTACACTCTATTAACTACTAAGAATTAGAACTGAGTCCATGGTACTCTTCAGCTTGATGGGGCAGGCTGGGCCTCCACCGGATGCCCACTGATCTGAGATACACAGGTAGTCAAGGAAGGAACAGCTTGGTGAGGTGGGGATGCCGGGTGGAGGATGACTTTAAAAATGTGAGTAGCCTGGTGTGGTGGTACAGGCCCTTAATTCCAGCACATGGGAGGCACAGGCAGAGGCAGAGGCAGGGGTATTTCTTTGAGATTGAGGCTAGTCTGGCCTACATAGTGAGTTTCAGGCCTGCTAGGGCTACTGAGAGACCCTGTCTCAGAAATAATACCACAACTACTACAACCAAGAATGAACAGAAGGCTTAGCATGTCCAGAGAATCTGAACTCAGAGCAGGTTGATTAGAAATCTGTGAGGCAGATCCGTGTGGCAATGCTCTTTAGCAGATCAAAGCATCCAAGTCATTCTGTCAGCCTAGAAGCCCACAGTACTGTCCAGAGGTACATATGTCTCTTTTCTTACTTTTATTGTGTGATTATTATTAGGCATACAACTTTTCTCCCTGAAAAATGTAGGGCATTTGTACTGTCAAAGAGGTTATATAAGTATCTGCAGGTGTGTGTGTAACTCCAGTATCATTTATGTAAATGTTCCTAGAGGAAGAGTCCACCTGAAATTTCCTTTTCATATTTTTCCTGTGCCTCCATTTCTTAGAGAGTGCCTATGTTGTGAGATAGGTGCTTACTGATCATCGCTGCTGGGGTTGGGGCAGTAACATTGCATTCCGAGTAGCAAATGATCAGCTTTCTTCTGTCTGCCAGAAAAACTGTGGTTCTCATAACTTGATTGCTGAAGAAATAGTTGTCATGGCAATAATTTCTATAATGTTGAACAGCCACTAGGCAAGCACTGCTAATCTGGGTTTTCCGTGGACCAGTGAAGCACTGCCTAATGAGGATTTTGCTCAATGCTTTGTTGGAGGTAGTGTATTTCCCTGGCTCTTTTGACATAATTGATTGAGTCTTCAGAACCTGTGGTGATTTCTGTGCATATTTATTTTAAGCCCTCAAGATGTTCCTTTATGTCAGAAACTGTCCCTCCACTTGGCCTCATGTTCCATTACTTCAGGGTTGGCAGTGCACATCTATGGAATTTAAATCTCAGCAACACTGAAGTAATTGAATTGAATGTACAGATACTTCTGAGTGTCTACTGTAAGCAGAACACAATGCCCTGTGGAAGACAGACTGCACACTGAGGCAGGTGCCTAAAGAAACAGGATAGACTAAGGTTTGTAAAGCCACAATTTGACACGCGATTGGTAAAGAATGGTAGTCTGTTAGAATTTGCAGCACAAACCACACAAGAGTCAGGTTGGAGTGTGAGGCATGAACATCACTGGAAATTTTCCATAGCCCTTTTTAAATGGATTTTCTTACTGTTCTTATTTTTTTATTTTTATTTTTATTTTTTGTCTTTTCGAGACAGGGTCTCCCTGTAGCCGCAGCTGTCCTGGAACTCAATCTGTAGACCAAACTGGCCTTGAACTCACAAAGATCCACCTGCCTCTGCCTCCCAAGTGCTAGGATTAAAGGTGTGCACCACCACGCCAAGCTTTCTTGCTGTTCTTATGAAAGAGAGGCAGCAAGATGTGATTCTGGAGAGCTCAGTGACGAACTCCTTCAAGCGTGTTTCGAATCTCTGGGATTCAGTATATGTCCTTTATAGATGAATTCTGAAGTTTGAATAAGTTGGTATATACTTAGTGCTTCAAGCAGTGATAGTATAGAATAATGATTAAAATAATATCAGTATTATGGTAGGGTAGTGTCCCATTTGGGCATAGCTCTCATCTCTTAGTTTCATGGCTTAGAACAATTTTCAGTTTTTTTAAACCATTTTTTAAAATTAGCATATAAAATAATGTGTTTCATTATGATATTTTCATACAAATACATCCTTTTTTTGAGCCAGGGTCTTCCTTTAGTCCCAGCTGGCCTGGAGCTTGCTATGTAGACCAGACTGGCCTTGAACTCACAGAGATCCGCCTGCCTCTGCCTCCCAAGTGCTGGGATTAAAGGCGTGTACCACCATGCCCAGCCTCAAATACATCCTTAACATAATTTCAGTTTTTCCTATCTCTGTCCTCCAAGCCCATCACCCTCCCTACTGGCTATTTCCTCTCTCCCCCAATAGCCCCTCTATTTTCTGATGACAGGAATTCTATTACCATCTTTCCCCTTAAGATCTCTTCTTCACCTCTCATGATCCCCTTTCTATGACCCACGTACGCACATTTATAACAACTAGTCAGCAAATTGATCCTGAGATATGGACTCTATCCATCCATCAACCCATGTATCCAGTAATAATTTATTCAGTAAGCATAAATTGGCAGACAGGAGTTAAGCTTCTAGATCTATGATGATAAATAGTCTTGGGAAGATTAGTAGTGTAGCCTTTTGGAATTTCATGGAGCAGTGAAATTGCAAAAATAAATCTGGGGACTGGTATGAGGCTGATGAAATTTTAATTTTTCCAAGGAAGCATGCTAAAAAAGCAATTTTTCATTTTGTATTATTATACATTTAATGCTTCTAACAGTAGGAAGAACATAATATCAGAATAAGTGAGTTATTAAAGTTAACCAAATTTGTTCCTGGCATCTAATAGGCGCTCAATAATTTGTTGAACATATATACAACTTCTTTGCTTTATTTCAGGCTTCTTCAGATTAATAAAAGTCTGGTTGCAGACCAGTATTTAGGAATGTAGGAATGTGGTGAAAACATGCTTCTCAGTTGATCAGAATCTAAAGACAGCTTACTTCATACAACTTCAGGGAAAAAAAGAGACGCAAAACCTCTTTTTTTTTTTTTTTTTTTGTATTTTTGAGACAGGGTCTCTCTGTAGCCCCAGCTGGTCTGGAGCTTACTCTGTAGACCAAGCTGGCCTTGAACTCACAGAAATCCACCTGCCTCTGCCTCCCAAGTGTTAGGATTAAAGGCATGCACCACTACACCCAGCCCAATACAGCATCTTATGGGGGTCAGGTTGAGAGTGTTCTTTTACAAATTATGAAAATGAATCTTATTTCGTAAATCAAAATTTTTATAAACTTTGTGATCCGTATATGCTTTGTGGTTAAGGGTTGTATTTCTGAGAGTTTAAATGGAAGTTTTTTGGTGAACAGTTAAACATTTCTGGAAGTACACTGCTTGCTTTCAGTGAAGATAAAGAGACAGGGCAACAGAGGTGTGGGTTGAGAGAACTTGTCTTCACAAGAGCGTCTTTGATCAGTGCCCTTTACTCACCACAATCCCCTTTTTAAGGAATGTTACTATTTTCTCATCTTCTCTACTTTATCTTCTCAGCATATAGCTATAATAGACTTAACCCAAAGGATGCTTCTTCCCAAGGCTGTTTGATTCTACTCAGTGCTATATTTTCTTTTCATTTTAATGATGATCAAAACATTTATTTTTGTTTTTTGTTTTTTTTCGAGACAGGGTCTCCCTATAGCCCAGCTGTCCTGGAACTCACTCTGTAGACCAGGCTGGCCTTGAACTCACAAAGATCCACCTGCCTCTGCCTCCCAAGTGCTAGGATTGAAGGCATGCACCCCGCCCCCCAGCTGATTGAACCATTTTTAAATAGTTCAATTTCCACTGGAACTACTGACCAAGAAGATGTGAATGTAATGAACTTTGTGTGTGTGTGTGTGTGTGTGTGTGTGCGTGCGTGTGTGTGTGTGTGTGTGTGTGCGTGTGTGTGTGTGTGTATGTGTGTATGAACACATATGTAGGTGCATGTATACATATGTGTGTACAGATATACTTGCCCATGCTGGAAGATATAGAAGCCAGATACTGACAACAGGATATCCTTCCTCAATTGTTTCTCCATCTTTCTAGTATTGTTTTTGAGAATGATGACTCAGTGAACCTGAATCTTGTCATTTCTATTAGACTGGCTGACCAGAGAGCCTGTGAGATCCTCCTGTGCTCCCCCCCCTCCACCTCCAGCACTATGGTTACAGGCACATACAACTGCACCAAGGTTTTTTTAAAATATGGGTTTTGGAGATCCTAACTTGGGTCCTCAGAGTTCTGCAAGAAGAACATTCCTTACAGAAACATCTTCTCTGCTCGTAGCACTGATTTAAGGTAGAAGACAACAGCATTTTTTTGCACAGATTGTAATATTGGGGGCAAAAAGGAAGGTGAGGGAGATTTTAAAAATTGTCAGAATTTGAAGGACAGCCCATCAGTGTGAAACAGCAGTGTGGAAGGTTGTGGCCAGAAGTCACCTTGTGAACTTGGCTTTTTTGTAGTTGGGAGTCTGGCTTGTTGAAGTGATTAGATGACTTGGTAGGAGATCCACTTTCAGCTTGCATGAATGATGAGTCACATTTCCTGGCAGGACAGGTTGCTTCTTACGATCTGCCTGAGGTGAGCAGTGACAGAACCCAGTGGCCCCCTAGTGAAGTCCACCTGAGTGACAGTCTCTGCTTCATGGTGAACAGTGACAGATCTCAGATGGTCTCTAGTGAGGTCCATCTGTATCCATCTCAGCTTCACAGTGTAGAAAACAAACTCCCTCCAACCACATGGCATGGCTCTTCACATTTTCAATTTTTCCAATTTTTTATGAAAATTGTTAAAATATTTACAGTGCTTTTAAAGATAAGAGTCAAGACCAAGGATTGTGATAGTTAAGATTGGTTGTCTGTCAGCTTGACTGGATCGGGAATAAACTAAGGCAAACCCTTGGGACTCTTGTGAAGGATTTCCTTCCCTTCTTTTTTTAAAAAAAGGTATTTATTTTTATTTTATGTGCATGAGTGTTTTCACTGTGTGCGATACCCATGGAGGCCAGAAGAGGGAATTGTATTCACAGGAACTGTAGTTATGGGTGGTTATTAGGTACTAGGAACTGAACTTGGGTGTGAAGGATTTCCTTTATCACATTGTATAAAGTGGAAAGACCCTCCATAAATGTGGGTGACACCTTCTAGTGGCAGACAGATAAAAGCAATATGGAAGAAGGAAGATTGCTTTTTGCCCGCTTGCTGTCATTCTTGCTGGCAAATTCACCTGTCTTGTTGCTCCCACTGCTGCAGTCTTTCCCCAATATTAGAAACAGCTTCTTTGGGGTTTCAATGCAGATTGAAGACTAGCAGCTCTCCAGCAATTTTCCAGGCCTGCCTCCTGGACTCAGGAGACTTAATACTTCTGGAAAGTGATTATCTTCTTCACTTAAAGTCTGTTCAACCTTACACTAGACACAATTCTAATAGACTTAGCTACTTCTTGGTTTGTATCACTATAAACAAAAAGCAGAGGACTTATAGCTGTAATAGCAAAGGCTTCAATTATAATTTAAGAAAAAAAATAGCTGTGCATGGTGCAGACTATACTCCTAGCACTTGGTAGGCAGAGGCAGGAGGGTCACAAGTTGGAGACCACCTTGGCTACACAGCAAGGTCTGATCTCAGTTAATAAACAGGCTGCTTACAATAAAGACATAGCCAATTGCAAACATAACAAAACCACGTAATGCTAAATAAGACAAATAAAATGTTGCCTGGTTTTTCCCATGTACTTTGGGTCTTAACTTCTCATGTTCCTCCATTCTTTAAAAAATTTCTTGAGTTATTTGTTTTTATTTCATGTGTATGTGTGTTTTGGCTACATGTAAGTATGTATGATGTCAATGGAAGACTGAAGAGTGTATCAAAACCCTGGAACTATAGTTACTGGTGGTTGTGAACTGCCATGTGGATGCTGGGAACTGAATCCAGGACCTCTGCAAGAACAGCAAGTGCTCTAACCATTAAGCAATTTCTCTGGTCCCTCCTCCATTATTTTTGCCATAAAAGTAACATTATATTTAGCACCTTTTGTAATTGCAAATAATGAATATATGCAAAAGAATGACAGTTTTTTCTTTTAAGCATTTAAAAAATTTAAAGTATTTTATTTATTACTTGTATTATTATGTGTGTGAGTGTATTGCCTGTATGCATGTAAGTGCACTTGCATCATGCAATGCCTGCAGAGGTCAGAAGAGGGCATTGGATTCCCCCAGTACTGAAGTTACGAATGGTTGTTGGCTGCCATATGGGTGCTGGGAATCAAACCCAGGTTCTCTGCAAGAGCAGCCAGAACCCTTAACTGCTGAGCTATCTCTCCAGCCCCTTTTAAGCAGGCTTAAGAAGAAATTAAGCAGGAGGTTGTCTTGTGTGCAGTAGGACATTTCTTCTGTTGGGAAATTAGGGAGGGAAATGTGTGTGCAAGAGACATTGTTGGAAATAGATTTGTCCCAGCTCTCCTCACAAGATCATTTTCTCTTTTATCAGGATCCTTTTACTTAGCAGGAAAAGAAAAGTACCACAGAAAAAGCTACCATACTGAAGCTACAGGCCTGTTTTAAGTTTCTAAGAAAGAAACATCTAGAACACTCATACTGCTTTTTTGGGGGTGGGTGGGTAATGCCATTAGAATCTAAAAGAAAGGCCAGGGCTGGAGAGATGGCTCAATGGGAGAAGCACTTGCTCTACAACCGGGAAGACCTGAGCTTGGATGTCTGGAACTCACATAGGGTAATCCCAACACTCCTCCAGGGAGATGGGAAGTGGGGATAGAAGCATCCCCAGAAGCTCCTGGCCAACTAGCCTGGAGCACACAGCAGTGAACACAAAGAAACCCTGTCCTCACAAAAGGTGGAGGGTGAGGATCAACACCTGATGTTCTGCTCTGACCTCCACGTGTATACCTTGACATGTGTGAGCCTGTACTGTCAAACATGAGTGTACACACACACACACACACACACACACACACTCGGACAGAAGATAAGACAAGGTTTATATGCTGAGGGTGATGATCAAGGAGCTAGCAGCTTTCATTTTCAAATTTCCCAGAAAGGGCTGCCCTTAGACACTTCTGAGACATTTTCCTGGTCTTAACCACTTCATATGGAGAAGGTAGAGTCGAGGTCTAATGTCCACTGCTACCATTTCCCATAATTCATCTCTATTTTTTCTCACCTGAAATATTTATAGTTTATGTCACAGAACTTATTCCCCTGTTCATCCTCCTCAGAGCCCTGAGACTGGGTCGCATTATGAACTGTAGGAGGGTGTCTCATGCTGTATCCCCTTTCCTGACAAAGGTCCATGAACAAAGTTGGCACTCAAGAAATACAGGATGAGCAGCTCATACATTAAAATCTAGGCATGAGAGTGAACTAGAAAATGAAATACGTTAAGAGCTGAAGACGTTCATAATAGTATATTTGGAATATATTTAAAAATTAAATCTTCACTTGAGTAGAAAGTTAATATGATTGAATATAACTATTTTAAATGAAGATTACTTGAAATTTCCCTAATCAATTATTGGTGCAGATGTCAGAGCATACATTAATGCTGTTAATATTGCTAAAACATTATGAAGTCCAAAAATATTTTTGTAAAGACTCTTTAGATCTGCATGTTTTCAGAAGCTAGGTGAAGTTGATTTATTTAATATGTATTTTCTTGCACATCTACAGCTTGGGAATAATTATACCACTTATAATCTCTTCTTCTCCACACACTGATAATAGGTTTTCTATATATGCCTCACAGAGCAGCAAAGGCTGAGGAAGTTCATTTTTACTTAACCCCAAGACTAAGATTCTAAAAACTATTTAGGTTAATGGGATTAGTGAGAATTTTTAAAAAATTGTCAGTCTGTTGTGGATCTGCATTTTTGCAGAATATAAAAAAATGGAGTTGGCTAACAAAGTAGTACAAAGTCTCCCTCTTTGAAAATTTTAAGTTGATAACTTGTATTTGTGGCATACAAAGTGATGTGATTTATGAATACAAAATGGCATAATTAAGTGAAGCTAATTATCTATCATCTCAATTAGTTATGAATTTTGGTAAGAACACTTGAAATATACTGTTGTAGCATTTTTGAAATGTAATAATATTAACTGTATCTATTAGTCTGTGACTAGACCTTGAAAAAACAAAATGAAAATTTATTCTTCCCATCTAAGATTTTGTACTTATAATAGTCCGTTTTCTGTCAGGTGAGCAAAATACTTGAGGTTGGATATTTTATAAAATGAAGTGGGTTTTTTGGCTCATGAGTCCAGTGGCTGGTGGGTCTAAAGAGCATGGTGCTGATGTCCTGGCGAGGACTCCCTTGGCTCTACTACAGCAGGGGAAAATGTCAAGAGAAGTAGGTACAGAAGAAGCCAAGTACATCCTGCTGTTGATAACTCGCTTCATGAGACCAGTAGTAATTCTATCCATGTCTGCTCGTGGCCCACATCTCTCAATAGCCCCTATCTCTCTTTTATTTCTTCCCCCCACTTTAAATGCTTTGACACAGAGAAGTTTATCGTTTTTCCCTCTGCATCCCTCCTCTCTCATCTTCCTCTATCTCCTACTGAAAACCTTTTCCCAACAAATCTCCCTCCTACTTTCCTTTTGTATGTGACCCACAAAATTAAATTAGAGTTACTTGCATGAACATGGGTGGGAGGTTATTTGCAGAAACATGGCAACTTATCCTTGGCTACATTACTAACAACATTGATACTCCCTTCCCCAGCAACCATTAACCATCAATAGTCCCTCCAGGGACTGATGAAATGTTGATAGATCCAATCTTGTGCAGGTCTTGGGCAGCTAACCACAGCTTCACTGGGTTTGGGAGAGCAGTGCCTATGTCATGTCCAGGAGATATGATACCATCCTTCCTCTGGCTTTTTATTATCTTTTCCATGATAATCCTATTTAGGACTGAGCAGTCCACCATCAGTTATTCTCGGCAATTTGACCAATTATGATTTTCTTTATTAGCCACCGCCCACTACAATTAGCACCTTATCTGATGAAGACTGAGTACAGCACTAATCTATGGATATAAATGTGAGTATTTAGAAGGCAGTTTGGATTTGAGATCAGGATTTCCCAAGACCTCCTGAAGCACAGGTAGGAGCTGGGTGCTTCAGCCAGGTAGATTGTTTGGTTTTATTCAATTGTCTTGTGTGCCTGTGGGGGCCGAGTTGTCCTCCTAGCTGGTATAAAAGGTGGGCCTGTTGCCACTGTGTGATTTGAGATCGAGCTTTCCCAAGAACACCTGAAGCACAGGTACCTGGGCATGAGCTAAACAGGAATCCCCCCCCCCCATCAACTGGGATTGCTGAAGGAGTGTCCAAGTGGATTCACTGGAGAAATTTCAGAACAGAAAGGGAAGACTGAGTTAGGCTTCCAATGGAAAACCTAAAGCTTAGACAAGTCAACACTCCATAAGCAAGGAGAAAAGGAGAAAAACAAATCAATCAAACAAACAATGAAGGCATCTGAAGGAAGCAAGCAAAGCAAGCCTTCAACACAATGAAGAGGCATTTGGGATTCCTATTGGAATACAGGCAAAGAGAAACTCACATGCCAGGGACACGAAGAAGAGACAACATGGGAAAAGTGAAGGATAATTACACACCAAGCTCTACCAACCCTGTGGAAGATTCCTACAGTGCAATCCCCCTGGGGATGGCCCAGGACACAAATATTAGAAGTACAATTGTGGACATACTCAAAGAAACCAAAGACTATAAAGAACAAGTCAGAGAACTTAGAGGAGAGAATGAAAAACTCAGGAAGGACCTAGAGAGAGAGAATGACAAACTCTGGAAGGAAGTGGAAACACTGAAAAGATCCCATGTTGAAAAAGATAAGGGGGGCTGGAGAGATGGCCTAGTGGTTAAGAACACCGACTGCTCTTGCAGAGGACTAAGGTTTGGTCCCCAGCACCCACATGGCGGCTGAGAAACGTCTGTAACTCCAATTCCAGGAGAACTCCAGTTCCAGGGGAATCCGAGACCCTCTTCTGACCTCTGTGGCATTGCACGACACGGTGACATGGTGCACAGACCTACATGCAGACAGTACATTCATACACATAAATAAATAAATAAATCAAAATGTAAAAGTTTAAAAAAAAAAGAAAGAAAAAGATAAGGAAACTAACCAGCGAAGCAAAGAGCTACAGGAAGAGAGTGAGAAGCTCCAAAAGGAAGTGGAAATACTAAAGAAATCAGAAGACGAAATGAAAAAGGAAATCTAACACTCATTCAATCAAGAGGAAAGTAATGGAAAAAGCCTCAGAAGAAGAATGGAGGAAGCAGAACAAAGAATATCAGACCTGGAAGATAACACAGAACAACTAAAAACCTCAAGTAAAGATTATGAAAATTTTAAAAATACACAAAAATGGAACAACCAGGAACTATGGGACACTATGAAAAGATCAAACTTCCACATCATAGGAATAGAGGAAGGAGAAGAATCCCAGGAGAATGGTATTGATCAGATCTTCAACAAAATAATACATGAAATTTTCCCCAAACAAAAAAAAGACAAACCGATACAAATACAAAAAGCACATAGAACTCCAAACAGACAAGATCAGAAAAGAAACTCTCCACACCACATCATAGTTAAAACGCTAAATGCCCAAAACAAAGACAAAATTCTAAAAGTCACAAGAGAAAAACAACAAGTCACATATAAGGGGAAATCCATCAGAATTATGACTGACTTCTCAGCGCAAACCATGAGAGCAAGAAGAACACGGAGCAAAGCATTCCCAGTGTTAAAGGACTATGGATGCCAACCCAGGTTACTATACCCAGAAAAAATGTCGATTATAGTTGAAGGAGAGAGAAAAATCTTCCATGACATAAACAAGAAGAAAGAATACATGTCCGGAAAACCAACCCTTCAGAGAATACTTGAAGCAATTCAAAGGACAGAAGAAAGGATCAACTATCCTCAGGCACCTAGAAAGAGAAATTAATAAAAGCATAACTGCAGAAGTAGAAACCTAGACCCAAAATGCAAATGGATAATAAGGTGAAAGGAAGCAACACAAATCTATCAGTTATAACCTTAAATATTAATGGGCCAAACTCCCCAATCAAAAGACTTAGACTGGGAGATTGGATTAGGAAACAGAACCCATCTCTATGCTGTCTACAAGAAACACATCTTACCTTCAAGGATAGGCACCACCTTAAAGTGAAAGGATGGAAAAAATATTCCAAGAAAATGGTACAAAAAAGAAAGCAGGTGTTGCTATTTTAGTATCAGACAAAATAGACTTCAAAGTAAAAGAAATCAGAAGAGACAAAGAAGGCCATTACTTTTTTATCAAAGGAACAATTCACCAAGAAGATTTCACAATTATGAATACATATGCACCAAACTCTGGTGCACCTAACTTTATAAAGACAATTCTCCAGGACCACAAGGCACAGATTAACCCCAGTACACTCATAGTAGGGGACTTCAATACCCCACTGAGCCCTTTGGATAGGTCAACAGGACAAAGAATAAACAGAGAGACATCTGAACTGAATGATACAATACACCAAATGGACTTCACAGACATCTACTGAATATTCCACCCAAATACCAGAGAATACACTTTCTACTCAGCACCCCAAGGAACATTTTCCAAAATCGACCACATACTGGGACACAGAAGAAACCTCCACAAATACAAAAAGATTGAAATAATTTCATACATTCTACCAGACCACAGTGCAATAAAGCTCAATATCAATGCCAGGATAAGTCCTACTATCTACAAGAACACATGGAGACTAAACAACACAGTCCTGAATAATGAATGAGTCAAGGAAGAGGGAAAGAAATAAATAAAAGCATTCCTGGAACTGAATGACAATGATAATACAACACAACAAAACCTATGGGCTACTTTAAAAGAAGTCCTAAGAGGTAAGTTCATAGCCCTGGGTGCCTACATTAGAAAAACAGAAAGAGCACAAGTGAACAATCTAACACTGCAGCTAAAGGCACTTGAGAGGCAACAACAGATGAACCCTAAATGCATCAGACAGGAAGAAATAACAAAAATCGGAGCAGAAATCAATGAACTAGAAACAAAGAAAACAATACAAAAAAAAATCAATGAATCCAAAAGCTGGCTCTTTGAAAGAATAAAAAAGATATACAGACCTCTAGCCCAGTTAACCAAAAGAAAGAAGGAACAACTCCAAATCAATGCAATCTGTGATGAAAGGGGAAATATCACAACAGATAATGAAAAGATCCATAAAATCAAATGGGAATACTTCAGAAACCTACACTCTACTAAGTTTGAAACCTAGAAATGGATAAATATCTGAAGTCCTGGGAATCACCAAAGCTCAAGCAAGAAGAAATCGACAGCTTAAACAGACCCATAATATAAGAAGAAATTGAAGATGTAATAAGAAATCTCCCAACTAAAAAAGTCCCAGGCCCAGATGGTTTCACAGAAGAATTCTATAAAACATTTCAAAAAGAGTTACAACCATTATTACTCAAATTGTTTAGAAGGATACAAACAGGGAAAATTTTCCCAAATTCCTTCTATGTAGCCAGCATCACTCTATTACTAAAACCAGGCAAAGATACAACCAAAAAGGATAACTACAGACCCATCTCATTAATGAACACAGATGCCAAAATTCTAAACAGGATACTTGCAAATCACATACAGACTCACATCAAGAAGATCATCCATCATGACCAAGTTGGATTCATACCAGAGATGGTTCAATATATGAAAATCGATAAATATCATCAAGCATATAAATGGACTGAAAGACAAAAACCACATGATCATTTCAACTGATGTGGAAAAAGCCTTTTACAAAAATCCAGCATCCCTTCATGCTTAAATTCCTAGAGGGAATTGGATTGGAGGATCATTCCTCAATGTAATCAAAGCCATTTACAGGAAACCCACAGCCAATATCATCCTAAATGGGGAAATGACAAAGCATTCCTTTTAAAGGCAGGAACTTGGCAAGGCTGCCCTCTATCACCACTCCTCTTCAATATAGTGCTTGAAACACTTGCTAGGGCAATAAGGCAAGAAAAGGAAATTAAAGGAGTACTAATTGGAAAAGAGGAAGTCAAGCTATCCCTATTTGCTGATGATATGATTGTTTACTTAAGGGATGCTAAAAACTCCACCAGAAAACTCCTAGAAATGATTAACAGCTTCAGTAAAGAGGCATGATACAAAATTAACCTAGAAAAATCTGTAGCCTTTCTTTATACCAACAACTAGCAACTGAAGAAGGAATTCAAGGGGAGACATTCCCACTCATGAGAGCCTCAAAAACAATAAAATACCTATGAACAAACCTAACCAAAGACACCAAAGATCTCTACAACAAAATTTTAAACTCCTGAAGAAGGAAATTGAAGAAGACATCAGAAGATGGAAAAACCTCCCATGCTCATGGATTCGGAAAATTGATATAGTAAAAATGTCCATTCTATCCAAACTCTTGTACAGATTTAATGCAATTCCAAATAAAATCCAAATAAAATAGGCTTGGAGAAAAAAGTCCTTAATTTCATTTGGAAAAACAAAAGACCCCAAATAGCCAAAACAACCCTGAGTGAAAAGAGCAATACAGGGTGGGAGGATCTCTATACCAGACATCAAACTATACTACAGGGCTATAGTCATAAAAACAGCTTAGTACTGGCACAAAAACAGACCTGTTGATCAATGGAACAAAACTGAAGATCCAAACTTGAGCACATACAATTTCAGCCACCTCATATTTGACAAGGGGGCCAAGAAGACACAATGGAGGAAAGACACCATCTTCAGCAAGTGGTGTTGGCAAAACTGGATCACCACTTGTAGAGAACGAAATTAAACCCCTACCTCTCACCATGTACAAAAGTCAACTCCAGGTGGATTAAAGACCTCAACATGAAACCCCAAACTCTGAATGTGATAGAAGAAAAAGTTGGCAGCAGACTACAAGACATAGGCGTAGGAAAAGACTTCCTAAATCAGACAGCAGCTGTGCAAGAATTAAGGTCGACAATTGACAAATGGGACCTCATTAAACTCAAAAGCTTCTCAAAAGAAACAGTCAAGGAAGTGAAGAGAAAACCCACAGAGTGGGCATTGATATCCACAATATATAAACTACTCAAAAAACAGAGACTTCACAAGTGAGGAATTAGAGATGGCTGAGAAACATCTTAAGAAGTGTTCAACATTGCTAATAATTAAGGAAATGCAAATTAAAGTCCGTTTATTTGGGTGAGAAGCAAAACAATATACTTTCTCTGGAGATGTTGTTTTGGACTCTGATCAGTTCAGGCTGTTTCCTTTCATGGGTTGGCAGTTTATCCAGAAACAACCTTTTACTCCTACTAATGAAGCACAAGCAATTAGATATATAGGCATTTAAACAGCCTTGGGCTGTATAAGTTTGGGCATAGTTGCCTGAAAATTGGTTTTGCATGAAGGATGCTTGTATTCATTACTTATTACTTATTATTTAAAAATCAAATAAAAAAAAACACTTTAAAATATCATCTTACTCCAATAAGACTGGCTAGGATCAAGAAGACAAATGAAACCAAGTGCTGGAGAGGTTGTGGGGAAAGGGGAACACTCATCCACTGCTGGTGGGAATGTAAACTGGTACAGCCACTATGGAAAACAGTGTGGAGAACCCTTGGAAGACTTGGAATGAACTTGCCACCTGACCCATCCATACCACTCCTGGTATGTATCCACAAGAGTCATCTTACCGCAGAGATACATGCACAGCCATGTTTATTGCAGCTCTCCTCACAATAGGAAGGAGCTGGAACCAGCCCAAGTGCCCCTCAACTGACGAGTGGATGGAGAAAATGTGGTACATCTACACAATGGAGTTCTATGCAGCAGGAAAGAAAGATGACATCATGAACTTTGTAGGCAAATGGTTGGAGCTAGAAGATATCATGTTGAGTAAAGTAACACAGTCCCAGAAAAACAAAGGAAGAATGGTATCCCTCATCTGTGGATACTAGTGCCAATAACCTAGTTGTATGGCAAACTGAGCAATGTCAATGTGATCTGAAAACAACTGTGCTCTTATATTGTTTAATCCCTTAAAATAAACAAATAAAGAAAAAAGAAGGCAGTTTGACAATAATAGTTGTTTTCCTGCTAGAGCATATGACTCTCCAAGTCAGGGACTCTTGACTAAGTTCATAGAACTAGGCATGATTTCCTTCCCATAAAGTGAGTCTCAAATTTAGTCACAAAAGCAATGAGTTACTCCCATAACATTAATCACACCAGAGGACACATCTTGCTTGGCAGGCTGTTACTGGAACTAACAGGATTCAGAACTGGATAAGGTAGTTGGGGACTTTTCTCCTCTAGGAGCCCACATAGCACTTTCTGGCATTCTAAAGGCCAGTAAGCTTCCATACCAGTTTCAGCTTGGTTTACCTATGTCCTGTGACCAAAGTACCTGGTGTCTTCATCAACAGGATCTTTCCATAAATTTCTGGGGGACAATCAAGAGCAATTATAAGCCAGGTATGGTGGCATATGGCTTTAATCAGTGCTTAGGAGGAGGATGCAGGTGGATCTCTGTAAGTTCAAGGCCAGTCTGGTCTACATAGAGAACTCCAGACCAGCTGGGGCTATAGGGAGACCCTGTCTCAAAAAGACCCCCCCATAAAAGAACAATTACATTAGCCTGTAATCTTTTGGGGACTCTGAGCATCCTGACCAATAACTCCTGTGGAGGTGCCCCATACCTGAACAAGCACCATTTTTTAAAGGCACCACTCTACATCACTACATTGGGGACCAAACTGCCAGCACATGAAACTGCTGTGGACAAACCATATCCAGACAGTAGTAGTACCACTATATATTTGTACTTACTGCATTGCACACAAGTAATAACAAATCTGCAAATGGCCCAGTTGTATAGATCACTCAAAGTAGCAGTGGTTGAAAGGACATTAAGCCTGAAAGACTACTTACAATTCCCCTGTTTAGCTCCTGAATACCTCTAGGAATATTGTGAGCTATGGGAATGTCAAGGGCCTGGAGAAAACTCCTGCAGCAGACAGAATTGTCATTCTAAAATGGGATACCAACTCTATTAGCCAGTGAGGATATACCAAGGAGATAGAAATTATATGCAGGAATTTTAAAAAGGAGTATTGCATGAACTTGATGAGCTCTAGCAAGAGACTGATCTAAGGAGGGAAATAAAGAAAACAAGGGTAAATAATGCTGGCAGTGGAGGTGCATGCCTTTAGTCCCAGCCCTTGGGAGGCAGAGGCAGGCAGATCTCTGTGAGATTGAGGCCATCCTGGTCCACGTAGTGACTTCCAGGCAGGCTCGAACTAGGGAGATCCTGTCAAAAAGAAAAAGAAAAAGAAAAAGAAAAAGTAGGATGGAGGAGTAGATGTACAAAAAAGGAGAGTCTACATCTTGGGCTGGGATGGAGTTCTAGGGATGGACTCTTACACTATTGAGCTCCAGAGCACACTGGCAAGGAGCCTTCAGAGCTCTGGCTGTCTGGGTGGCACAGACATAACCACAGAACAAGCTCCACAGTCTGGGATGCTAAGGGAATCATCTATAAAACTGCCCAAGGGGTTGTCAGAGAAAGCTTCTGAGGGCTTCAGCATGAGTCTCTAATCCTGGTCTCTCTTCCCTTTTCATCTTTTTCCAGGTGTCCCCAACTGCAACTTTGGCATGAAGCAGGTCCAGTCCCTGGGTAGAACATGATTCAAGTGCCTTGAATGTTGTTTTAGAGTGTAGGTATCATTGCACTGTGTTACTGCAAATCCAGGAAGATTTAGAACTCATCTACAGCAGTATGATAAAAATATATAGTTAGCTTGGTTGTTTCTAGGCTATATCCCAAAGGAAATAATAATTTGACATTTTTTTTAGGATGCAAGGAACAGAAACCATTTCTTTCTAGCTTAAAACAGAATTCATCAGAAAAAAATATCAGGGAAGTTTGCAAGATTCAAGGGATTGCTCTACAGGCTGCAGTTGGGAAGGAGATAGCTTACCGCTCTTCTGGGGTCTCAGCAACTAAAAATAATGTCCTCCACACTTTCAACTTCTGCCGTGCACTTAACCTAGATCAGTGAATGCATGTCCCCAGGCCTTATCATTAGACCTAAGAGATCTCAACTCTGACTATTCCAGCTGTGGTGTTTACCTGGATTTTCCATCGATGGTGCAGGACACTTGAACTGAATGTCAAGGGCAGAGCCAAAACGCTGGCTTCATGTTAATCTAAGTAGCAAAAAAGAAGGAAGTCTGCACAAAAGAGAAACTCATAATCTGTAGCCCAGTGTTGCTGATAAAATAATAGAGGAACTCTCTGGAAGGAGCTAGCCCTGTTCCTTCAAATGATAGCTCATTCTCTTTTGGGAATCTTCAGTTTGTGAATAGCAAAAGATCCATTTCCATCAGATAGAGCCTTGCAATAATGAACATCTTTCTGATAACTCTTGTCACTCTTTCCAAGGAGCTGAAAATGGTAATTAATGCAAAAGCTGTGTTTATTGGTTCGTGAAATTGAGTGTGTGCAGCCCTTTGATACTGGGTCTTCTCGATAGTGACGGTTTGGAAGGGGAGCAGGAAACATACTGCACATTAAAGACTCAATTTATTTGACAAGATATCACAACAAAGAAGACTTCATGTATATGAAAATCTTCAGCTTTTGTTTGCTTTGCCAAAATAGCAACATTGGAACAGGAACAGATGTTCTCCCTACACCCATCCTCTCTGAGTCCCACCTCATGGCTTCACTTTGTACACCTTAATTAGGTGACCATGGGGCTCAGGTGACATTGTCTGTCACACTCAAGGACACAGCTCAGAACTGGGCTCTGGAAACTACCATTACTCAGGACTTTTAGTGCGAGTCCAAGGGGGCAATTCTGTCAGATGCGTTCCTCACGACCCTCAAGGAATCTCAAGGCATGGAGGGGTTGGGGTGGGAGTAAAAACCCTCTGCAACAGAAGAGAATGGGAAATTAAGTTTAATTATACAGATTCTAGATGAGGAGCTTCATGGCTTGAAATCCTTTTCTACTTTTCAATATTTTAAATTATTTTGGTTATTGCTAAGTCTGTATTTCAAAGGATTTCCTGGTGAGACTATAAGGAATGTTACCTGCTCATATAGAATACAAGTACACGTTGCATGTACATGTCAACACACACATTATATATATATTAATAGGGAACCTGTACATATACATCTACACACACTGTATGCACACAGATCCACACCTATATATACCACACCTATACAAATGAAAACTTTACAGATGCATGCATTTACATATGTCCAAGAACCCTCATTTATTATATCACAAATATACACATTTCCTAAGGATACAGTTATACTACATGTATGTAACAAGTCATACTACATACACCACATTTATGTATAGTCCAGCACTTAACACTTGAATACACTATAAACATACATCATACACACACATACACACATGCACACAATTGTACTGTCAATTGTAGATATCATGTGCCCAAATACACATCCATAACACATATGAGGCACATATACCAAAGAATATACCCCACAAACTACAAATGCAGTTATCTTCAATGCATACCACACAATACATGTACCACAATAACTCTCCATCTCCCATATGTACCACTATATACATAAACTTATATAGCTATCTACATTTCTATTAGTAGAGATGACCAATTCTATATTATCCTAATGGTACTAGAGTGAATAATGGCCCCCAAAATTTCAAGACTTCATTTCTAGAAGCCGAATTATTTAGAAAATGTGTTTAAGTCAAAGACCTTGAGCTAGGGAGATTATGTTAGTTCCTTTGGGCTGGCCTTAACACAATTTAATAGATGTTTACCAGGAGATACAGGGGAAGGTATTCACATTCTCTCTCTCTCTCTCTCTCTCTCTCTCTCTCTCTCTCTCTCTCAGGCACTGTGACTGCAGAGTCACACTGGACACTGGAGGAATGGGCACAGAGCCGAGTCATAATGCCAGCCAAGAGGTGGAATCTTTGTGTAGAGGTTTCAAAGCTCAGACAATTTGAGACAAGAACTTGGATAAGAGTTAGATACTCTGAACATACATAGTGGGAATACTCAAAAATCTTGATATTTGGAAACTTAAGATTATATAAAGCCAATGATTTTAGACTATAGACATCAAGAAAAAATGGGAAAAGGGTTCATTGGAACCTTTCAGTTAACCAGGAACGTTTTCTTCCTATTCATGTGTAATGTTTAGACAACTGGCCTTAAAGGAGCTACTATGACAACTAAGAAGGTCATGGGTGTGAGAAAGGACTCAGTAGTATGCCATGGGCTCCTTAGATGGAGCTGAATAGCAGCAGCTGGCTCAGAAGTCTACTAACTTTTTGAAAGGACTGAGTTGGAAAAAATCATCATGAGGCAGGGTTTTTTTTTAATTAATTAATTAATTTTTTAAGGGATTCTACAATACAATGAATGACACAGTTGTTTGCAGATAGCATTGATGTCACTCATTATGTCATACAATCAGGTAATTGGTGCATTTTGCAAGTATCTATGTCCAAATTTTGAACAACCCAAGGTTCCCATAGACCAGTTGGAGAAGCTTGTATGCACAGACATGTTGATCAATCAGGAGTCCAGACTATATTCCTGTAGTCTCATGATTCACCCCTATCTCTCCACAGCCCTTACAATCTACCACGCCTCCTCTTCCGCAGTTTGTTCCCTGGGCTTTGGGAAAGGGGCACAAGTGGGTGAGAAGAAAACAGTCTAATTTCTTTGGAGTTGTCATTTTGGACTCCAGTCTGTTCAGGTTGTTTCCCTTCATGGCGTTGACAGCCTTCCCAGTGATACCCTTTTTTTTAGTCATACTAACCAAAGCACAAGCTATTGATTGTACAGGCATTTAAGCCCAGGCATACCATACTTATTATTGTCCAAGGCTAAGGCTGTCGAGGGCAGAGAACATAAGACACGTGCAATGGACTGGCTCTGTTGATGTGGGGATTCTGTGTGGTCCATCGCCTAATCCACAATTGTGGTTTCTCATAAAGGGTGACAAGTTCTCACTGTGGCTCTACAACATCAGCCTGAGGAAGGCTCAATAGTCCACCAGAGGACACAATCTTGTGGCAAATCCCGTAGTTATTCCTCCAAGGAGAGAAGCTAATACCAAATAAGTTGGGATAAATATTAGACATATGGTGCCACTGCTTGTACAGTATACTCCAGCATTGAGGTGTAGCTGATTGTTGAGGAGGAGTCTTGCTTGTCCAAGGAGACCAATATTTTGCTGTAGATTGTGCTTTAGGTGGCGCTTTGTTGTACGCTCTCTAGCCTTTCAGAGAGCGCTAGTTGTACTCTAGCAAGTGACGTACTCCATAACATTTTTCCATTCTCACACCAGGTCTTTGACAAAATTACTGCCTTTCTCCTTGCATATATCCCACTTTATAGGCAAAAGGACTTTAGTAATTTGGGAGGGGGTGGTTTAATCCCCTAGCCAACATCTCTCTAGGTCTAAAATAATCTCATTAGTGATTCAGAGCTCTTCCTGTAAATATTTGCTTAACACACAACTTAAACACATTTAACTAATTAATTATGGCTCTAGTTAAGGAAGAATATCCTTTTCACAGTTCCTATACCTCAGTCAATTCAATTATACATTATGCCTGTTTTATAGGAACATTTACCACTTGTAACAATTGGCTCCTAGTTTACAGTTAGGGAGTGGTTCATTACCATCATGTTTTTCTTTTTCCAATAAAAAAAAAAAGGGGGGAGAGGTAGAAGTTTCTCAGCACCTGAAAGGTAAATTTTTAGGGTCCATTATAAACAACCCCCAATATTATTCAGAGAGGTTGTCAGTGTCGTGACTCAGGCATTCATGAGGTTCCTCAGTCCTTAATGTTCAGATTGGTAACCTCTCTGCTGGCATTCCCAGTTCATCCTGCACAGAAAGTTGTATGTTCATGCATTTAGATTTGGTGATTTTACCTGTGGAAACATAATTCTCCTCCCATTTGTTAAGTTTCAGATAGAAAATATTGAAATTTATCAGGAAGGATTGCGAAAACACGAAGTTTTCCATTTGTATCCAGAAAGGATAGTACCCCCCTCCACCTCCTTTTTTTTTTTTTTTTTTTTTCGGTTTTTATGTTTTGACCATAGATGCCTAAGTTGTATTAACACTACCCCTAAACAGGAGCCAGCATAAGCTTTCATTAAATTTACCCAAAACTGTTTTCATTGACTGATGCTACTTATTTGGGAAGGAAATTTAAGCTTAGTTCCTTAAATTGTCCTACAAGTAAAGATAGTATTATAATGTGATGTTGTGTATTCAGAAAAAATATCTAGGCCCATTGTATACCTTAACCCATTACAAATTATAAATAAAACCAATTAACATTTTATATTCCCAATTAGTTCAGTTGTATTACCATTTCCACAAAAACCTACACCTAATTTAACTAATCTAAACAATTCACTCAGCCATTAAAATATTCCTATACTGTGGATAAAGCTTGGGCAGAATTGATACCTGCTAAATAAATTTTAACCACTAAAACACTTTGCTCTTTAACGTTTATGAGTGGACTAAGACTTCTACTTATTTGGGAAGTTAAATTTTAAGCTTACTTCCTTTAAATTGTCCTACAAGTAAAAAGAAACGTGCCAGTATCCATCTTGTTACTCCCTCTTTTACCTGTAGTAATTTAACTTAAAGGATTAAGTTTGTCCCAAATTAAACACATGCACTCACCCCCCCCCAAACAAAAATGACACATTTGGATTAAAATTTACACTTGATCCCTGCATATAGGTATGTATACTCAACTGCCTTTTTGAGATTCCTGGGTCAAAATAAAAATAAATTTAAAAAGGAGATACAGTACTATTAAACCTTTTTGATCAAAAACTTTCAATTTAATCTTAGACCTAACTATGGAAAAGATATTTTATGTTCCCACAGGTCAAAACGTCACCAACTCAAGGCTGAGAAAGAAGGATACAGCCTTTCGTCTGTGGTTGTACCAAGAATGCCAGCAGAGAAGTTTCACCATATTAACACTAAAAGGAAGAAAGCCTGACTGTACAGGCATCAAAACATCTCTGAGGACCATAGGTGTAACATCTGTTTAAGTGAGTCCTAAGAACTTACATTCTAGGTGCAGCACAGTCTCAATACGAGAGACCTCCTTACCTCTTTTTCATAGAACAAGAAAAACAGGGTGGTAAATGAAGTCATCCTTTAACGGTAAATTAGAGCTGACTGTTATGAAGTAATCTCTTATAAAACTGGAAAACTGCTTTCTTTAATTGACTAATACACATAGGAACTGTAAAAAGGGTATTGTCTATTCAGAAACAAATATAATACTAAAGTCGCTTTAAGTAGTTCATATAATTAATACAAGAGGGCACTGATAGCCAATGGATTATTCTGCCAGGAGATGCTAGCCAGGAGACCCAAGCCCCTCCCCCCAAAAAGGTTAAGGCTTATTGCTGTAAACTGGGGATATCTGCAAGAAAAGAGGTGGTAAGGTCCGTCCTGCTGTCAATGACCTGATGTAACATGGGAGGATTGTATCGAGATCGCACTTAACAAGTATACAGTTGTCCTCTGGAATACCAGAGAGTGTTACCAAAGGCACTAAACCAATAAACAAAAATGGTCTCCTTGAGTCAACAAAACTCCTCCACCAACATAAGCTACACCCCAATGCTTGGAGATACTGTGCAGCATGGCAGCCATATGTTCTGTATATCCCAACTTTATTGATTATTAGCTCTCTCCTTGGAGGAATAACTCGTGGATTTGCCACAAGCTTATACCTCTTGTGATTAGGAGATTTATATGCCACAGTAAGGCCTTGTCATCTCTCTCAAGAAAAAAAGTAATCCAGGGATTAACAACCATCCAAACATCTGTGTCTATACCAAAGTAACCTACCATAGTAACTAGCAATGTTTAAATACATATATATCTATAATCGCTTGTTTTTCATTAGAGGATTGAAAACCTGTCCCTGGGCAATCGGTAAGCTCATGAAAGGAAACAGCCAGAATGTATAGAGCCCAAAACGACATCTCCAGACAAAGTAGACTGTTGTGCTTCTTGTCCACCTGTGCCCTCTCTAAGCCAAGGAACAATCTGTGGAAGAGGGGGAGTGGTATATTGTAGGGCTGCATAGGGGTGAACGGTAAAACTACGACAATTAATCTGGACACTAATTTGATCAACTTGATTGAACATTCAAGCCCCTCCAGCTGGATAGTGGGAGCCTTGGCTGTGTGGGCTGGGCACAACTGCTTGCAATGGTTTTATATGAAGGATTCTTGTGCAAAAAAAAAAAAAAAAAGGGAGCTAGATACTGACATTTGAACTAACTGGGAATATAAAATGCTAGTTGTTTTATTTATAGTTTGTATTGGGTTGGTCTCTATATTTTTCTGAAATACACAACATCACAGAGGCAGGGTTTTAAAAACCTTCCCCAAACCTTGTGATTATAAAACAGTCTGAAGAAAGATGCAGGATAGTTATGGCAGAGTGCATGATCTGGGGTGGGGTGGGGGGAAGGGAAAAGGGAATAGGTCTAAACTGAACTGAGAAATGATGTCTGAAATACACAAAACATCAATAAAAGCATTATTAAAAAAAGAATAAAAAATAAAAAAATAAAACAGTCTGAAAGTTGCCAAATTGTATCAGAAGTAAATGGACTGAGCTTGGAAGCCCTCAATGAGGGCACATTTCCTGGTACTCTGTTCAAATGAGAACATGGAAGACAGGAGACAAAGAAATTCCGAGTAAGCAGAGCTGGGGGCTGTGGCGAGCTGGAAGTGAAGGAAGCAGAAATGGCCGCGGCAAGGAATGGCTTCCAATGTTTGGGTGAAGGGTCTTTCCCCTTTCCCTTTCCCCTTCTCCCTTTCCTTTTCCCTTCTTTCACCCTTCCTTCCTTCCTTCCTTCCTTCCTTCCTTCCTTCCTTCCTTCCTTCCTTCCTTCCTTCCTTCTGTAGGCTCCATCCCCCTAGAATTTTTAATAGATGGGTGGTCTTGCTCTATTATCACTGATTCTTGAGAGCATCAGACATAAACTCTTAAATATGTTGAGTCCTCCTCCCAAATACCTTTACTTGTGCTTTTCTTAACTCCCTCCCCTACCTTTCTCTTTCATTCCTTTTTCTTTTGAGCAAGGAACTCATTATATTGTTCAGCTGGTCTGGGACTTATACAACCCAGTCTAGCCTCAAACGTTCAACTCTCCTGCCTTAGCCTCGTGAGCTCTGGGGTTATAGATATGCATCATGCTTAGCCCGGTACAGATTTCTTTTTGCTACGGACCATGATGACTAAGAATCTTCGTTCTTCTGTTTCCACAAAGGAAACTTTAGTTGGACTTCGGGGCACTGGACCACTAGAGAGCTATATCTATACTGTATACCCTGCTTATAAGCAAGAACTGTTGGGCTTTATCCCAGATGCAGAAGCTTGATGCATCTAAAGGCTGACATTCTTGTATTTTATGAGTGGGAATCAGGTGCATCCCACAGGCAGGTCATGGCAGAGGTAGCTGACTGTCCTTAAATTCTGATGGTTGTCTTCCTTATTGTCGTGGGGGAAATGGTGTCTTGTTTTCCACCTCTGTCACCAGCTTCACTTGGCCCAAGGTGGGGTAATGTGGTTGGTAATCCTTGAGGAAATGGAAGAAATGTGATGCATATCTTTTCTTGCTGAAGAAGTGAGTATGTCTTCTCTGTTCTCTCTCTGACCCTCTGCCTTCCTACAGTGACCTGGGGGACCTCGGGGAATGGCTGATTCACATGTTCTGAGGAGGTCTCAGAATTATCACACAAAAGATTATGTAATAACTGTGACAAGAGGGATGAAGAAACGTCTTTAATGTTATTGTTTTGTAAAATTTACTGATTATAGCGTTAATAAACTAATGCATACCTCATGTAAGCACATATGTATTATATATCATAGCACATACATGTATAACACACACACACACAAACACACACACACACATTTCCTTACATTCCACTAGGAACCTCACAGACTTGCAGCAGAAAGCTCCAGAACCCATGAGCACTTTGGATCACCGAGGAGACAGCCACAGCTAAGAAGGCAAATTGTGGATCATCGGAGACTGATGTATGCTTCTCTCTGGAACTATCTTTATATTCAAAGGTCAGAAGCCCTCTTGCTGTACTTAGAGCTGGACACAGGAGGAGGTGAAATAGACCAAAGTGAGCTGAGGTAATAGAACCTGAGTGGACCAATGGATAATTACTAAACTGAAGATTTGAGGCAGTTTTCAGAACAAGGTAGGCTGAGATCTGCCAATTCCTTGTTCAGCGAGTTTTCTATTTGACTCATCTTTCTCAATTGGAGAAGCCATTTGAATCACACATTAGGGACACATAGTCACTCTAAAAAAAGACTTAACTCCAAGAGGAAATTAAAACTATCAACAACAACAAAGCTTGAGGTTACTGGTAAGCTACAATCCTACAATCATCTTAGTATAAAGAGCTTCATGATTAATAGAAAGTGTCCTTGGCCAAGAATAAGCACTCACCCTTCACTCGTTTTATATTATATTAATAAATAATATATATATTAATTATAATATAGTATAATTAAATATTACTCAATATTTAATTTTTAAACCTCATTATTTTTGTAAGATGGAATAAATATTTTGTGTCTTCACATCTCCATCCTGCATCTTCTCCGAAGATGGCCGCTGCTACACTTCAAAGTTTCCTTGAGACAACCAGTTGTGAACTTTTAAAAGCCCTGATTCCTCTTTCAACTAGCTGTCCTCCTCCTTTTTAAAACCGATTTCAGAACAGAAATTCTTTTTCCTACCTCATTACAGTTTCTCTATATATGTGCTCACAGTTTCATTTCTGTCTAGCTCTTGCTAGAGATTATATCAGCAAATAGCAGATTTTCTTTGGTATATTTAAATTCTCATCTTTGTTAAACGAAGTGTGCAAAGACTATTGAGGAGTGTACACAAAAATAGAAAGATACCCTATGTTCACTGACTAGATGAATCAACATTGTTGAAATGTCCATGTTAGCCAAAGCAATCTACATATTTCCTATGAAAGTATCAATGACAAATGACATCTGTCTCATAATATGAAAAATATCCTAAAGTTTATGTGGAACTACAATCTCTCCAAAATAGCCAAAGCAATAGTAAGAGAATAAAACAGCAGACATTTCATCATCTGATTTACAACTGATCTCCAAAGATAAGGTCACTAAAAACAGTATGGTTTTTGTGTAAAAATAAACATGTAGACTACTGAACCAGAACAGAGAGCAGGCTCATAGCACCCCACAACTCTCATTAACTGATTTTTAACAGATGTACTGGAGAAAGGGTGGTCTTTTTGGTAAACAGTGCTGTGTAAATTGGATATCCATAAACAGAAGAGTTAAACCAGGTCTGGATCTGTCACAAGTCAAAAAATTCAATTGAAAATGGATGAAAAACTTAAACTATAAGACATGAAACTACTTGAAGAAAACACAGGAAAAATTATTTAGGACAATGAAATGGGCAAAGGTTGGTTGGATGAGAGCCCAGAATCACAGAAAACACAACTAAAAATAAGCAAACGGAATTGCATTAAATGAACAAGCTTCTACACAGTAAAGGATGCTATTAACAAAGTGGAGAGACAACATATAGAGTGGAGAAAATGTTTATGAACCGTACGACCTGACAAAAGATTGATATCCAGAGCATGCAAGGAATTTCAAATACTGACTTGCAACACAGGTACCAAACCAATTTCAAAACTGGACAATTGACCTAAATAGATATATTTTTCTTTATTATTTTTATTTTATGTGTATAAGTGTATTGCCTGCATGTAATTGCACCTGTCCTGTGCAATAACTGCAGAGTTCAGAAGAGGGTGTTGGATTCCCTTTGAACTATAGTTATGGATGGTTGTTAGCCACCATATAGGTGCTTGGAATTGAATCTGGGTCCTCCTCAAGAGCAGTCAGTGCTTTTAACTGCTGAGCCATCTCTTCAGCCCCTAAATGGACATTTTTTTTCAAAAGATGAAATAGATAAAAAGACATTTGAAAAATGCTCCATGTTCCTCATGGTCAGGGAAATACAGACAAAACCCATACTACATATCACGTTGGTCTAACTTTTCCTTGGGGGTCTGGGCACTGGTAGATTGCCCCTGTCCAAGTGGGAGCACTACACCCATGTGTAAATGGGAAGTCCTGACTGAACCCAGTGGGCTATAAAAAAATAAAATTAGATGAAAAGAATGTTTATTGTAAAGAACACAAAAGATAAGTGCTGAATAAAGATGTAGGTGTAGAAAAACGTGATCTATGCATACTTTTGATGGGACTATAACTTCCCAGTCTATAAAAAATGGGGTAGAAGAATGAACTATCATTTGTCACAAATGGATGGAAGTGGGATATCACTATGCTGAAGGAAAAGACTGGGAACGGAAAGGAAGTACTGCATGACTTCCCTCAAGTGGAATGCGAAGGCACAGGTTGATTGCATTGACCTCCATTGCATTGAGTGGATGTGGATGATGGTGGTTGCCAGGATCTGGAGAAAGTAGAGTCAGGAGGGGCTGGAAGAGATTGGTCGGTAGGTGTCGAGTTACAGCAGCTGGGAGTAAGAATCTCAGTGTGCTCTTGCTCAGTGGGCTATACATAACAACCCTGTCCCCTTCAGTTTCAAAATCTGCAGAAAAGGATTTTGTCCAGAAAGGAATGATAAATTTAAGAGGAGATAGATAGATCTAAACTGATTAATAGATTACTTAATGTGTAAAGTGTCAAAGCATCCAATGGTATGTGTAATTTTGGGGTTTGTCTATCAGTTCAAAATAATTCTAGTTAAAAAATGTTTTTTTGAGCCAGGCATGGTGGTGCACACCTCTAATCCCAGAACTCAAGAGGCAGAGGCAGGCATATCTCTGTGCATTCAGGGCCAGCCTGGTCTACATATTGAGCTCCAAGGACAGCTGGGACTAAAGGGAGACCCTGTCTCAAAAGACCAAAAAAAAAGTTTTTTTGAGACAAGATCTCACTATGATGCCATGGCTAGCCTGGAACTTCATAAGTCCACAGGGCTAGCCTTGGACTCACAGAGAGATCCCTGATCCCCATGCCTCTACCTCTTAAGTGCTTGGATTAAAGGCATGTACCACAACATCTAACTTAAACTGAATTAAAATTTATAGCTTACTGCTTAAATGAAATGCAGTGAAAATTAGCTTAGTTGAGCCACATTGCCCATGATTATTGTAGAAATGTCATGTGCACAGCATTTGTGTTTATACACTTTTATTAAGCTAGATAGGTTAAGCTGTGCTCGCATCATACATTGTTTTTCTTTGTGTGTGTGTGTGGGGGGGTTTAGTCTTTTTTGAGACAGGGTCTCCCTGTAGCTCTGGCTGTCCTGGAACTCGCTATGTAGACCAGGCTGGCCTTGAACTCACAAAGATCCACCTGCCTCTGCCTCCCAAGTGCTAGGATTAAAGGCATGCACCACCATGCCCAGCTTTTATTGGTCTTTTTTGAGACAGGGTCTCCCTGCAGCCCCAGCTGTCCTGGAACTCTCTAGGTAGACCAGGCTAGATTCTCCCTAGTGCTGGAATTAAAGGCATGTGCCACCACTCCGAGCTCATACATCGTTAATAAAACACAGTATTCAAGCAAAAAAAAATTATCCCAAACCAAGCCTTTCAACCACAAGTCCTCCTCTAGCTAAGGCTTTACTTCCTTCTGTTGACTATCGCCCGAATGTTAAGAGTGTGTTGCATGTACCCTTTCTACATCTTTAAGTCTCTGGTCTGTCTTACCTCCCTGATACAAATGCTCTTCCTAAAGTCACCAGCAATCCCCCATCTCGTTCTTACTCTGTGGACCTCTCTCACGATAGTCCGCTGGCTGTTGCCCCTCCTCCCACTGGCTCTCCCAATTCTTCCTCTTCTACTGCACGTGTTCCGACTTCTTTACCACATTTTTTTTTTCTGCTTAGAATTTAGAGTTTAAAACAAGGATGGAGTGTCAAATTCTTAGGGATATTAGGTAGATGAAATGATATAATTTGTTTAAAATACAGAAGAACCACCCAGGAGAGAAGAAAGATTAGTCACTGCCAATGAGTTCATTTTAGGACTGATCAGAGTAAAATGCATGCAAAATTCCAAAAGGCAGATAAACAAAATGTTTAGACTTAAGCAACAAGAGCTGGAGGTGTAGACTAGACTCGTGAACTCCAATTCAAAGGAAAGAACTGAGGAAATTTTCTAGGGAGTGTGTTTCTTTCAGGATAGAATTGTCTAGGCTAAGATAGCTTCCCAAGTCTTTAATTCTCAGTCATGATTTTGTGTCTGTTATTCTACTTCCTGTTGCTAAAGGCACACACTGCTCCACAGGCGAGTAAGAACTAAAATAAAGAGGTTTATTTTTCCACAGTTTTGTTATTATGGAGGAGTTGCATGTAGTGTTATGACGTTTGCAGAGTCCTGAGGCAGCAAGGACATCACAGGGTATGAGACAAGGGGCACAAGTGTGCTGGCCACTCTCCCTCTTCTTAAAAGACACCAGTATTCAACTCTGGTGGCTTTGTCTCAAGCTGTTTACCTTCTAAGGACCCTACTTTTAAAATATTTTTATTGAAGTTTTGTGTATTTCATGCAGCATTTCTCAGTCCAATTTAGACTCATTCCCCTTTCCATGCCCTGCACCCCACCCGAGTTCATGCATTCTGCCATACGTGTCTTGAATCTTTTTCTCAGTCTTTTTAAAGTTTTTTTTTTATGCAGAGGTTTATATTGTTTTGGGCAGAAGTTTACTGTTTCAGTCAGTTCTTTGTTCCAGTCCGTTTGTTGTTGTTGTTCCCTCCAACTTGTATTGCTTCAAATGACTATATATGTCATATATGTACCAAAATTATGACCTCTGAAAATAAAATGTTAATTCCAAATCATATTTAAGAATTCACATTTTCCCTTTTAATTTTATATTACTGTAAAATATGCATACATACCCTCCACCCATATACCCAAATTACAAAGTCTGAAAATAATTGGTAGGTTAATTCTAGAACCTGTTAAAAAGATTCACATTATAAGAGCACAGTTGCTTTCAGATAAAAAGAAATATAACATTAACGTTCAGTTTGCCGTGCAACTAGGTATTTGGTGCTAGCATCACAAATGAGGGAAACCATTCCCCGTTTGTTTTTCTGGGACTGTTACTTCACTTAGCATAATGGCTTCTAGTTCCATCCATTTACCTGCAAATGATGTCATCTTTCTTTACCTCTGCATAGAACTCCATTGTATAGATGTACCACATTTTTTCTATCCACTCGTTGGTTGAGGGGCACTTGGGTTGGTTCCAGCTTTTCGTTACTGTGAAGAGAGCTGCAATAAACATGGCTGTGCATGTATCTCTGTGGTAGGATGAGTCTTATGGACATATTCCCAGAAGTTGTATGACTGGGTCAGGTGGTAGGCTCATTTTGAGTCTTTTTTTTTTTTTTAATTTTTATATGTGTATGAATGTACTGCCTGCATGCAAGTCTGTGCACCCGTGTCGTGCAATGCTGCGGAGGTCAGAAGAGGGTGTCAGATTCCCCTGGAACTGGAGTTCTCCTGGAATTGGAGTTTCAGACGGTTCTCGGCCGCAATGTGGGTGCTGGGGATCGAATCCGGGTCCTCTGTAAGAGTAGTCGGCGCTCTTAACCACTAGGCCATCTCTCCAGCCCTCATTTTGAGTCTTTTTTTTTAAAATATTTTTATTGATGTTTTGTGTATTTCATCCCTCCTCTTTCCCTCCATTACATTCCTCTATCCCTCTTTCCCACCCCACCCCATTTCATGCACTCGGCCATACATGTTTTGCATCATTCTCTCAGTCTTTACAAAGATTTTTTTTTCTGCAGAGGCTTGTTGTTTTGGGCAGAATTTAACTGCATCAGTTAGTTCTGTGACCCAGTCCTTATGTTGTTGTTGTTTCCTCCCCTTTGTATTGCTCCAAAATATGCCTATATAAATATCACATATATATCAAAATTATGACCTCCAAGAATAAACTGTATGTTCATTCCAAAATATGTTTTGGCATTCACATTTTCCCCTTAACTTTTAAGGGTATTCCACACTGCTTTCCATAGTGGTTGTACAAGTTTGCATTCCCACCAACAGTAGATGAGTGTTCCCCTTTCCCCACCACCTGCCCAGGGGTGACACCACCCATAGTGGGCTGGGCTCTCTCACATCACTCAACAATAAACAAATGCCTCACAGTCATGCCCATACATTAATTTGATAGAGGAAATGTCCCAAATTAGATTCTCTCATCACAAATGTGCCAAGGGGACCACCCAAGCCTACTACAGCTTTAAGCAACGTGTTTCCTGAATCAAGTTAGAATGACTTTCTAAAACAAAAATGTTTTCTACACACGACTTTAATTTTCCTTAAAAAATAATATTCTAGGGCTGGAGAGATGGCCTAGCGGTTAAGAGCGCCGACCGCTCTTACAGAGGACCCGGGTTCGATCCCCAGCACCCACATGGCGGCCGAGAACCGTCTGAAACTCCAATTCCAGGAGAACTCCAGTTCCAGGGGAGTCCGACGCCCTCTTCTGACCTCCGCGGCATTGCACGACACGGGTGCACAGACCTGCATGCGGACAGTACAATCATACACATACAGAAATAAATAAAAAAAAATTAAAAAAAATATTCTAGAAGTAATAAAAAGAGCATGATGGTGGATATGAGAGTTTTAATTTTTAAAATGGAGGAGATAAGGGTAGAAAATGAATGCATAAAGAAACATTTGCATAGCTCCTTGTACTTGACCTGACTATCGCTTTTTTTTTTTTTTTTTGGCTATTTTCATTTTAGCAATTTCTCTAGTTCTCCTTCTGATTGTTTATCTGCCCTTTATTATTTTAATCATTAGTAAGATCAAAAGACTATATATTATACTGTTTAAATGCCTATATATCTAATTGCGTGTGCTTCATTAGTAGGATTGAAAGGTTATGCCTGGACAAGCTGGCAGCCCATGAAAGAAAACAGCCAGAATTGACTAGAGACCAAGACAACAGCTCCAGAGAAAGTAGACTGTTTTGCTTCTCATCCACCTGTGCCCCTTTTCTAAGCCTAGGGAACAATCTGCGGAAGAGGGGGTGCAGTAGAATGTAAGGGCTGCGATTGGGGTGAATGGTGAAACTACAACAATATAGACTGGACACTCATTTGATCAACTTGATTGAATATACAAGCCCCCTCCCCTGCTGGATGGTGGGACCCATGAGCTGTGTGGGTTTGGGCACAACTGCTTGCAAATTGGTTTTACATGAAAGATGCTTGTACTCACAAATTATCACTTATTGTTAAAAAAATGAAAACAAAACAAAACAAAACAAAAAACAGAGAAAGATGCAGAAAAGTTATGGCAGAATGCATGATCTGGGATGGGTAGGGGTGGGGTGGGGGGAAGGGAAGGGGATATATGCCTGAACTGAATTGGAAAATGATGTATGAAATACACAAAGCATCAATAAAAAATCCTCTATAAGTGGCTTAAATGTTGGCACTTCTTGTGGGTATTAGTTTGGCACAAATCTCACAAATCCTGTCCAGTGCTTCATAAGTGTCTCCTGTCTCAATCTCTCTCTCTCTCTCTCTCTCTCTCTCTCTCTCTCTCTCTCTCATCCCATATCTGACCACACATACATACTACTAATGTCAGCCTTTCCAAAAATATAGACCCATATTTCTAACTTTATTCTGTGTGTTAATGATTTCTGAGAAGATTAAACATAGTACCCTCAAAATTCAACCCACTCACTTCTTCCAGTACTTTTCTGCCCAGGTGCTTACAAGTTTCATAAACCAAGCATCTAGGTACCATCTTCTTTCTACGTTCTCTTGTATAGTTGCAAGTACCAAGTGTTTTGTTTCTGAGCTAAGTCTCTCTGGCTTTCTTACTTTGTTTTCCATCTGCTTTGCCAGGACTTTGATTCAGGAACAGATCACATCTCACCTAGGGAACTGCAATAGCATCCTTTTGTAGTTCTCCTTTGATGGCTTTCCTTGCCCTGTCAACCCTAAGTGAACCAAATCTTCTGTCACTGAAGCAAAGTTTTCTTAAGTACACTAACCCTCATCTTATTAGTTCTCTTTAAATTAACCAGTAGATGCCTATTTGCTTCAGAATAAAAGGCCTTAAGCATGGGGCCTGAGGAGATGACTCACCTGGTAAAGTGCTTACCATAAAAGCCCAAGGGCCTGAGTTTGGATCCTTAGAACCCACATATAAACAAGTCGCACATGGGAGTGTGTGTGTGTGCAATCCCAGTGCTGGGGCTGTCGAGACAATGGATCTGCTTATTGAATCAGTGAGGGCCAGGTTTAATGAAAGATTCTATCCAAAAATATGGTGAGAGTGATTGAGGAAGATACCTGACATGGACCTCTGGCCTACATACACATAAACACACACACACACACACACACACACACACGCCTCAATTCACACATGCGTACACACAGGAACATGCACATACATACACATACACAGGCTGCTTGGCACAGAAGCTTATATGGCCTACTTTTTGTTTGTTTACAGTTACTTGTCTTGCCAATTCTTTAGGGATACCTTTATTCAGAGATGACAAGTTCTGTTTTTTGTTTTTTTTTTCAAAGCCAAGTTTTTTGAAGCTTTGGAACTGGTAAAGACTATGAGGACTTTTCGGCCAGGCGTGATGGTGCATGCCTTTAATCCTAGCACTTGGGAGGCAGAGGCAGGCGGATCTTTGTGAGTTCAAGGCCAGCCTGGTCTACAGAGTGAGTTCCAGGACAGCTGGGACTACAGGGAGACCCTGTCTCAAAAAAAAAAAAAAAAAGAATATGAGGACTTTTAAGGTTTGACTAAATGCATTTTGTATTTTATATGGTCATGAGGCTATGGGGGCCAGGGAGTGGAATGTGGTGGTTTGAGTGAGGGTGTCCCCCATAGGCTTTAAGTATTAAGTATTCAGACATTTTGTCTTCAGTTGGTGGCACTGTTTTGAGAGATCTCAGAAGGTGTGGCCTTGCTGGAGGAAGTACGTCACTGGGGGTGGGCTTAGTGAGTTTAACAAGCCTTGCCAGTCTCCAGTCTCTCTCTCTCTCTCTCTCTCTCTCTAATTCCTGTGCTCATTGGAGATGTGAACCTTGGCTTTCTGCTCTAACCACCATGCCTCCTGCCACAATGGACTCTAATTCCCTGGAAACATCAATCATAAGCTCAAATAAACTCTTTCTTTTATAAGTTCCTTTGGACATGGTGGTTTTATCACAGCAATAGAAAAGTGTCTAATACAAGTTATATGATTATTATTTTTATTTTATGTGTATGAATGTATTTCCTATATGTGTGTAAGTGCACCCCTGTCATGCAATGCCTGCAGAGGTCAGAAGAGGGTGTCAGACCCCCTGAAGCTGGAATTATGGATGATTGTTAGCCACCATGTGGGTACTGAGAATCGAGCCTGGGTCCTCTGCAAGTGCTCTTATGCATTGAGCCATCTCTCCATCCCCTGACATTTTCTAAAACTAAAAATTTCTTAAAAACTCTAGTGTTGGGGCTGGAGAGATAGCCTTGCGGTTAAGAGCACCGACTGCTCTTGCAGAGGACCCTGGTTCGATCCCCAGCACCCACATGGCGGCTAAGAACCGTCTGAAACTCCAATTCCAGAAGAACTCCAGTTCCAGGGGAATCCGAGACCCTCTTCTGACTTCCGCGGCATTGCACGATACGGGTGCACAGACCTGCATGCAGACAGTACATTCATACACATACAAAAATAAATAAAACATTAAAAAAAGAAAAAATTGAGTGTTTAGTATTTAATGAGAAAAGATCAACACACACACACTTATATATATATATATAAATAAAATCACATCAAAATCCTCATACATTTGAAAAAATAATTAACCAGGGCACTGGATCCAATAATATGCTTGACTTGTAAATTTAATATTTATTGGAGAATATGAATGTACTTTACTCCCTTTGTTGGTTAGCACCCCCCCTTGTTATATATCATATTGTGCAAATACTGGTGGAATGCTGAGAGAAAAGGAACATTAGCATTTCTGGCATGATCCAGAGTAGATGAGAGGAACAAGTAATTTTTGATGTGTTTTTTCTCATCTTATCCATTTTTGTATTTTAACGACCTCCCTAGACTTTCTGGTTAAATGTGTTCCATCAATTTTGAATTATTTTCTTGGGGGAAATGATTAACGGGAAAAAATTCTGTCAGGGGAAAAGTTCACAGTAATATGAGTTAATCAAAACACAAATGAAAGAGGATTAAATTCGATGAGGCAACTATAATTCTAAATATTTTTTCCATCTCTTCAATCAAGACAAGGGTCTTGTTCTTAAGAGGGTTATAATCTAATTGGGGAGACAGAGTACATACATAAAAAGATGAATAGCACTGTAGGGAATCCAAATGACTAGTCCAGATAGAAAATGCTTCAGATTTCAGAACTGGGAATAATGCCTAAAAGCTGAGATGGCTGCAATTTGAGTTGATCTTCAAAGAACTGTCTGGGGATCTTTAGCAGGGAGGAGTGACAGTGAGTAGGAGGTTTCTCACTAGAGTGATGAAAACCTTTTGTAATTGTAGCAATAGTTACATAAGGCTGTGGTTATAATAAACACAACACATTGAATTATATCTTATCAATGGACAAAGGCTATAGCATGTTAATTTTATAAGACTGCCATAACAAAAATATTAGCTATGGTCCTGTTGCCAGTTACAGAAATGGAGATGACAGCATGGTGGGCATAATCTCCACACTTGCTTTCTGTAAAAGTGATTTTGGAAGTGCTTACCTTTGTAGTTGAGTTACCATGTCACTACTCTCATGAAAAGCTAAACCCCAATAGACATAGATGACTGCATGTCACATATAGTTCCTGAACCAGATTGATTCTGGATATATTGATATATTGACTGACAGGACATAGTGATTTTTTCTTTAAGAAGATTATGAGAGGGGATGGCTCAGTGAGTGCAATGTTAAAGTATTTGCTCAGCATGACATCCTGAGGTCAGACCACCAGAACCCATATACAAAGCCATTGCGGTAGCAAACATTTGTAATCCCAGCATTCCTAGTGTAAGGTGGGTGGTGCAGACAGGAGACTAATCTAGAAGCTCAGGGAACAGCTAGTCAGGAATATGTGGTGAAGCAGCTGAAACAAGAGAGAAACTGGCTCAAAAGCCTGGCTAACAAGCATGGGAAGTCACAGTATCTCATTCCTTCTGCCTGACTTGAACCACATCTCTGGGGCAATTGCTTTTGTCTCATGCTCCTTGGGGTGATCTCCAGCATCCATATTTCCATCAGTCCATTCTCTTCACTATTCTAGGGCCAATTACCTCCTGTTAAGGTGTGTGTCACACCCCCGTGTTATAGTCCTTCGAAATTTATGTGTTGAAATAGAATCTCCATTGTGAGTGAATTAGGAGATGGCCCTTTTAGACATGGTGAAGGCATGAGAACAGGGCCCACAGGAATGGTTCAGTAGTTTTTAAAGAACTAAAGGAGGGGATGGAGAGAGGGCTCAGTGGTCAAGACCACTGGCTGCTCTTTCAGAGGACCTGGGTTAGGTTCCCAGCACCCATGTGGCAGCTATCCAGTTCCAGGAGATTCTGTTGCTCTTTTCTGAATTCCACAGGCATTGCACACATGGGTACACTTATGTACATGCAGGCGAATACTCATATACATATAAATAAATACGAAGAGCTAGAGGAACTTAGCTTAGGCCCCTTCACCTTTCTTCCTTTGCCACGTAAGGACACAGCACTCACCCAGAGGGGAGAGCACCAAGCTGCCATCTTCAAAGCAGGGACGTCAGCTCTCACCAGAAACAGCATGTCAGGATCTGGATCTTGGACTTCTCAGCCTTCAGAACTGTGCTAAACATATTTCTATTATGTATAAACTACCAAATCTGTGGTGTTATGGTAATTACCATCACTATCACAAACAATTTTTTTGTATTAGTTATTTCCCATTTAAAGTATTTTGGTGATTTATGGTTTTATGTTTAGATTCTTAAACAGATGCTATATGAATATAATAAAAACCCGTTTAAAGAACAACAGTAAATGCCACATTGGAAAATTTCTGGAGCTGTTAAAGATAAAAGGAATCCAGGTAGTGGAAGCAATTAGTGAACATCATGAGTTTGATGTCAGATTTGTAAAATTCGGGAAAATATGTTGATAACGAGTGAATGAGTAGGTGAAATATGGGAAAAGGATTGAGACTAGAAACACAAAACTTCAGATATCTTTCTTTTTAATAATTTATTTACTATTTTTATTTTTTGTGTATGAGTGTATTGCCTGCAGTATGTCAGTGCAGCTGTGTTGTACAATGACTGCAGAGGACAGAAGGAGGCCTTGGATCCCCTGGAACTGGAGTTATGGACAGTTGCTATGTGCCTTGTGGGTGCTGGGATTTGAACCTGAGTCCTCTGCAAGAGCAGTCAGTGCTTCTAACCTCTGAGCCATCTCTCCAGTCCTGAGGTCTCTTTCTTAGAAATAATTTTAGGAGCTGGAGAGATAGCTGAGTTGTTAAGAGCACTGGCTGCTCTTGCAGGAGACCCAGATTCAAATCCCAGCACCCACATTACTGCTAACAACCCTCTGTAAAACTCTAGTTGCATGGAATCCGATGTCATTTTCTGACCTCCATGGGCATTGCACGACATGGGTGCACTTACATACATGCAGGAAATACATTCATACATATAAAATAATAAATAACTTTTTAAAAAAGAAATAATTCTAAAGTAAAATTATAGCAATACAAAGAATTGATAAGAAAGAATATATAGATAATGAGAAGAAATAAAAGGAGGTGGAGAGAATTGTGAGCAGGCATGAAGACAGCCTCCCAGGGAGGTGATTAAAGATTAGAAATATTTTCTAGTCAGGGGAGAAGCTGTGCTTAGTGGTGGGGCAATGTCATGGAAATCAGGTAAGAGGCAAAAGAGGAGAAATGTTAGGGCCAGACACTCAAGGGAAGGAAGACTGAAAAAAGTTATCGAGTGACAATTAGAATTTTGTTGACTTTGAGAATGTGATTTCATTAGTAGAGTAATGGCAATTACACATTGCCAAATGACTAAGTAGGTAGTAGAAAAATTGAGCTCAAGACTATACTGAGGCAACTTGATTATAGAAATTCTCCCAGAGACCATGAGAAGACAGGCAAAAGGCATTTGCTGTGAAAGCCTGACAACCTGAGTGCAATCCAGGGAAATTAAACCCCTACCTCTCACCCTGTATAGTCATTTCCAAATGGATCAAAGACCTCAACGTGAAATCCAAAACTCTGGAGGTGATAGAAGAGAAACTTGGCAGCAGACTACAGAACGTAGGTGTAGGAAAAGACTTCTTAAATCAGACAGCAGCTGCACAAGAAATAAGGTCATCAATTGACAAATGGGACCTCATTAAACTCAAAAGCTTCTGTACATCAAAGGAAACAATAAAGGAAGTGAAGAGAAAACCCACAGAATGGGAGGAAACCTTCACAGCAGATACATCCGACAAAGCATTAATTTCCAGAGTATACAAGCTACTCAAAAAACAAAAAAGAAAGAAAACAAATGAATCACTCAGAAGATGGAGCAAAGATCTGAACAGAGACTTCACAGAGGAGGAATTAGAGATGGCTGAGAAACACCTTAAGAAGTGTTCAACATCGCTAATAATTAAGGAAATGCAAATTAAAACCACCTTAAGATACCACCTTACTCCAGTAAGACTGGCTAGGATCAAGAAAACAAATGATGCCAAGTGCTGGAGAGGGTGTGGGGAAAGGGGAACACTCATCCATTGCTGGTGGGAATGTAAACTTGTGCAGCCACTATGGAAAACAGTGTGGAGAACCCTTAGAAGACTCAAAATGATCCTGCCATTTGACCCAGTCATACCACTCCTGAGACATCCAGCCTTGCGGACTGAGCAGTTCCCTGGATTCTCTCGGCCTTTCCAGTGTGGTGCAGCTACTGTTGGACTCCTTGAACTCTGTCACGTGAGCAATTCAATAAATTGTGTATAGCTATATATTCATCCTGTTACTTCTGTTTCTTTAGAGAACCCTGACTAATACAGGCACTTGTAACTAAACTGTTTAAATTTCATCTAGTGAGGGAGTCGGGATGTGAGGGAGGGCAAGAGCAGTAGTGAGAAGAGTCGTAGCTCTTCAATCACAGAAGACTCTGTGTTGACAGCTGTGAGAACCTGGGTAAGGTCAGTAGGGAAGAAGCCCGTGGACCTTATTTGAGTGTCAACCAAGACAAAATAAAGGATCGATGGTTGATAAGGGAAGGCTTGAGAGGAGCAGGTGTGGTGGGAGAGGCCATGGCAGTGGTTGGCAAGTGAATAAATCAACGTAGAGTGTGCTAAGGGAACTCTCATATGACAGGTTCATTGCCACTGATAGAGGATGTTCTGTGGGCAAGGGTAGGTGTAAGATGAAGGTCTTTGTTTATGATGTCTTAAGAAAAAAGTAGTCTAGCAGGTGGTTGAGGGATGCTGGACTGATTCTCAGAGAGGCACTGTTAAATCAGGAGTTAGTAGGACAGAAGTGACAGTGTAGCTAACAGGTTTTCTATGGAAATGGTGTAATAAAGTTAGAATGCTGAGAACTAGATTTCTACCACATCTGGGGTGGGAGAGGAAACAGAGTCAGAGAATATGCAGATTCGAGGAATTAAAAGCCCTTCCTCAAGTGGGAGGTTGCAGTGCTTTTGCTCAAAGTGAAATTCCCCACATCGGAATGTTTTCCAAGCGTGACTGCTTTTGTCCCTATTCTGCACATTTGCATCCCTAATAGACATCTTGCAGAGCTCTCTGAATGGCCTTAATGTTTTTCCACATTTAAGAAGATGAGCCCATTCATAGATGTGCAGAAACTGAAAGAGAAGCTTCTGCAAATGGTTCCTAATAGGCATATTTGTGGTGACAAAGCATCCTGGAAATGCCAAGGCTTTCATGCATCAGGGGCTAGTAGATACGTCCGCACAGCTGAGAGAGAAACATGGAGTTGCCATAGTCAAGTCTTCAGATTCTTTCTTGAAGATTAGAGGAATGCTTGTTCTGTTTCAATTCCTTTGAACTAGATTACTGCACTGAAAGTTTCCCTCAGAAATTTGTTGTGGCCTGACTGTACCCTACCTAGTAGGCAAGTCTTTTCTAAGACATCTGACACACAGATGAGAAATAATGTTTTATTCATCTGAGATAAGCTCTTGCTGCTCAGAGTTGACATATTCTTGAAGCTGTGAGTGGCATTCTAATAATATTCATCTCCTGTCCTCAGTGGAGTCAAGCCAGATTGCTTGGATCAGGGGCCAGTGAGGTGGGTGGAAGGAGAGAGAGCAGTTATGCAAACTTCACATAAAAACTTTTGAAATACACACACTCTTGTATCTCTCTTCTTTCCCCATTGTATACCTCCCCAAATGGAATCAACTTATGTTTACCTCAGGATGGCTCCTTGTAACTGCTTAAAGGAACCTATATATTAGTGTGGAACATTCTATTTCATGGACAGTTCATCTCAAGACATAGATATATCTATATATTTCTATAAAAGTCATTGAGCAACCAATTCTTGTGAGAGGTTGTATTCCAGTTTCAGAATTCATCATAAGCATATTAGGAGATCCTTCTCCTGAGTCAAACTTGGATCCTCCATCTTATCTATTCTTATTGTCATATGTGGTTCAAACTGCTGGCCTCTTTAGGTGATAAACATACTTATTACCATCACTTCTTATCCTTTCCTTACTTTAATCATGTTCATGCATATTTGTTTTTTGATATTGGTATCAGAATGAGCTTTAAAATAACACAAACAGCTGGGCGTGGTGGCGCAGGCCTTTAATCCTAGCACTTGGGAGGCAGGGGCAGGCAGATCTTTGTGAGTTCAAGGCCAGCCTGGTTTACAGAGAAAATTCCAGGACAGCTGGAGCTACAGGGAGACCCTGTCTCAAAAAGACCAAAAAAAAAAAAAAAATCCTCAAAAAAAAACAAAAAAAAAAAAAAAAGAAAAAAGAGAAGAAGTTTGGGGTTTTTTTGGGTCTTTTTTGAGACAGGGTCTCCCTGTAGTTTCCAGCTATTCCTGGAATACTCTGCAGACCAGGTGGCTTTGAACTTAAGAGATCTGCCTGCCGTCTTCCGTGCTGAGGCTGAGATTAAAGGCATGCACCACGATGGTCCAACAGTTAGAAGTTTTTAATCCATTCAGTGAATATATTCTGGAAGTATTGAGGCCAGAGCTTGGATCACCTATCTCAGTGAACTTGTTTATGACTCAAGTTGGGGATCCTCCCTGTCTCAGTCCTATAGTTTCTACAGGAAAACTTCTCTGGAATTTCTTGTTTTTTTTATTTCAATGACTTTTCACATTTTCTCCCTGCCTGTGATAAGTGGTTTATAGATGCTGGTTTATTATTGGTGTACCTATTTCCCTAGTGACAACTATGCAACTGTTTCAGCAAATGTGTCTTGGGCTGCTACTGTCTATCCATTTCTCATTGTAGGTGAAGAAAATAGGACCCGATTTAAAACAAAAAAAACAAAACAAAAAATAAACAAAAAACCCCCTTTGTTCATGGGAGAGAAAAAAGTGGGGAGCCAGCCAATGAGCAATAAACAGATTATAAGGCATGTTAGATTAAGATAAATGGCAGAGTAGAAAGAAAACATAGACCAGAATAAGGGGGGTGAGGAATGAGGAGGGAAGGGGCCAGCTATGGCAACAAATGGCATTATTGGGAAGGGCCTCATTGGCAAGTTTTTTTTGGGTGTATATTAGACGTGGCGACTGAAAGGGAGGCAAGCGGAGCAATGAGAGTGGCAGTCACACACAGAAGGAATTCAGCAGAAAGAGGACGAAAGAAGAAAGAGAAAAGAACGCCCCTGGAAGAATGGGAGAGAGTGTCTTTGTTTATTTTAAAGAGGAGCAAGGAGGGCTGGCAGTTGCAGTGAAGTATCTGAAAGGCAGACCTAAATGTCCAGGCCGGGGATGTGCCCAACGACTTTCACCTCTTTGCATGGAACTGCAGTGCTTTCTCTGTGGGGGGAGCCCATTTCAGAATCTGGCAAGAGAATGTCATCACCTAAATATGCTTAAAGGAGAGCACTTTGTATTCATACTGGGGACAGATTGTGAGTGGGAGGTAAGGACGGAAGCAGAAGACCTGTCAGAGGGCCTGTGGTCCTTTAGGCTGGATAACTTGGTAGGCTTGATTGAAGAAGTGCAGAATAGTGGGTAGCCTCTAGATTCTTTCATTATTTTTACACTCATTTTTACTGTGTACGTCTGTCAGGGTCTGTTGGAATGTCTAAGGACCAATTGAAGAGGGGGGTACTTTCCTTTTACATGTCCTGGGATGGAACATAGGTCATCAGTCTTGGTGGCAAGCACCTTACTGATTAGTCCCTTGGTGGTAAGCACCTTTTTCTGCTGAGTCATCTTGCCAGTACTGATGTGTATATTTCAAACCTAAAGGTCAGCTATGTTTTCTAATTCAATGTAGGGTGTGAGGGACAGAAAGAAGTCATGGAAAAATTTAGGATTTTGGCTTAGCTATTTGAGGTTATGGAATTCACAAGATAGNTGGATCCAATAATATGCTTGACTTGTAAATTTAATATTTATTGGAGAATATGAATGTACTTTACTCCCTTTGTTGGTTAGCACCCCCCCTTGTTATATATCATATTGTGCAAATACTGGTGGAATGCTGAGAGAAAAGGAACATTAGCATTTCTGGCATGATCCAGAGTAGATGAGAGGAACAAGTAATTTTTGATGTGTTTTTTCTCATCTTATCCATTTTTGTATTTTAACGACCTCCCTGACTTTCTGGTAAATGTGTTCCATCAATTTTGAATTAATTATTCTTGGGAAATGATTAACGGGAAAAAATTCTGTCAGGGGAAAAGTTCACAGTAATAGTGAGTTATCAAAACCACAATGAAAGAGGTTAAATTCGATGAGGCAACTATAAACATTTATAAATATTTTTTCCATCCTCTTCATCAAGACAAGGGTCTTTGTCTTAAGAGGGTTTAATCTAAAATTTGGGGAGCAGAGTACATACATAAAAAGATGAATAGCACTGTAGGGAATCCAAATGACTAGTCCAGATAGAAAATGCTTCAGATTTCAGAACTGGGAATAATGCCTAAAAGCTGAGATGGCTGCAATTTGAGTTGATCTTCAAAGAACTGTCTGGGGATCTTTAGCAGGGAGGAGTGACAGTGAGTAGGAGGTTTCTCACTAGAGTGATGAAAACCTTTTGTAATTGTAGCAATAGTTACATAAGGCTGTGGTTATAATAAACACAACACATTGAATTATATCTTATCAATGGACAAAGGCTATAGCATGTTAATTTTATAAGACTGCCATAACAAAAATATTAGCTATGGTCCTGTTGCCAGTTACAGAAATGGAGATGACAGCATGGTGGGCATAATCTCCACACTTGCTTTCTGTAAAAGTGATTTTGGAAGTGCTTACCTTTGTAGTTGAGTTACCATGTCACTACTTCATGAAAAGCTAAACCCAATAGAATAGATGAACTGCATGTCACATATAGTTCCCTGAAAACAGATTGATCTGGATATTTGATATATTGACTGACAGACATAGTGTTTTTCTTTAGAAGATATGAAGGGGGATGCTCAGTGGTGCAATGTTAAAGTATTTGCTCGCATTGACATCCTGAGGTCAGACCACCGAACCATATACCAAAAGCCCATTCAGGTAGCAAACATTGCAATCCCAGCATTCCTAGTGTAAGGTGGGTGGTTGCAGACAGGGACATCTAGAAGCTCAGGGAACAGCTAGTCAGGAATATGTGGTGAAGCAGCTGAAACAAGAGAGAAACTGGCTCAAAAGCCTGGCTAACAAGCATGGGAAGTCACAGTATCTCATTCCTTCTGCCTGACTTGAACCACATCTCTGGGGCAATTGCTTTTGTCTCATGCTCCTTGGGGTGATCTCCAGCATCCATATTTCCATCAGTCCATTCTCTTCACTATTCTAGGGCCAATTACCTCCTGTTAAGGTGTGTGTCACACCCCCGTGTTATAGTCCTTCGAAATTTATGTGTTGAAATAGAATCTCCATTGTGAGTGAATTAGGAGATGGCCCTTTTAGACATGGTGAAGGCATGAGAACAGGGCCCACAGGAATGGTTCAGTAGTTTTTAAAGAACTAAAGGAGGGGATGGAGAGAGGCTCAGTGGTACAAGTACCATGGTCTTACTCTTTCGAGAGGACCTGGGTTAGGTTCCAGCACCCTTGGCTGCTAGACACAGTCCACTGATTCTGGTTTACTCTTTTCTGCATTCCTTGCAGTTGACACACATGGAACACTTATGTACATGCAGCGTATACTCATACACATATTAAAAACGAGAGAGCTAGAGGAACTTAGCTTAGGCCCCTTCACCTTTCTTCCTTTGCCACGTAAGGACACAGCACTCACCCAGAGGGGAGAGCACCAAGCTGCCATCTTCAAAGCAGGGACGTCAGCTCTCACCAGAAACAGCATGTCAGGATCTGGGGGGCATCTTGGGATTCTCAGCCTTCAGAAACTGTGCTAAAACATATTTTCTCTATTGTATAAACTACAAACTGTGGTGTTATGGTAATTACCATCATATCACAAACAATTTTTTGTATTAGTTATTTCCCATTTAAAGTATTTTGGTGATTTATGGTTTTATGTTTAGATTCTTAAACAGATGCTATATGAATATAATAAAAACCCGTTTAAAGAACAACAGTAAATGCCACATTGGAAAATTTCTGGAGCTGTTAAAGATAAAAGGAATCCAGGTAGTGGAAGCAATTAGTGAACATCATGAGTTTGATGTCAGATTTGTAAAATTCGGGAAAATATGTTGATAACGAGTGAATGAGTAGGTGAAATATGGGAAAAGGATTGAGACTAGAAACACAAAACTTCCAGATATCTTTCTTGTTTAATAATTATTTACTATTTTTATTTTTGTGTATGAGTGTATTGCCTGCACAGTATGTAAGTGCCAGCTGTTTGTACAATACTGCAGAGGCAGAAGGAAGCCTTGGATCCCTGGACTGATGTTATGGACCAGTTGCTATGTGCCTTGTGGGTGCAGGGATTTGAAACCGGGTCCTCTGCAGCTTGGTCAGCAGTGTGCTCTTAACCTCCAGATAGAGCCATCTCTCCAGTCCTGAGGTTTTTTTAGAAATAAAAATAAGTTTAGGAGCTGGAGAGTAGCTGATTTGTTAAGAGCACGCGCTGCTCTTGCAGGAGACCCAGATTCAAATCCCAGCACCCACATTACTGCTAACAACCTCTGTAAAACTCTAGTTGCATGGATTCCGATGTCCATTTTCTGACCTCGCTGGGATTGCACGACATGTGCACTTACATACCGCAGGAAATACATTCAACATATTAAATAATAAAAAACTTTTTTAAAAAAGAAAATAATTCTAAAAGATAAAATTATGCAATACAAAGAATTGATAAGAAAGAATATATAGATAATGAGAAGAAATAAAAGGAGGTGGAGAGAAATGTGAGCAGGCATGAAGACAGCCTCCCAGGGAGGTGATTAAAGATTAGAAATATTTTCTAGTCAGGGGAGAAGCTGTGCTTAGTGGTGGGGCAATGTCATGGAAATCAGGTAAGAGGCAAAAGAGGAGAAATGTTAGGGCCAGACACTCAAGGGAAGGAAGACTGAAAAAAGTTATCGAGTGACAATTAGAATTTTGTTGACTTTGAGAATGTGATTTCATTAGTAGAGTAATGGCAATTACACATTGCCAAATGACTAAGTAGGTAGTAGAAAAATTGAGCTCAAGACTATACTGAGGCAACTTGATTATAGAAATTCTCCCAGAGACCATGAGAAGACAAGGCAAAAGCATTTGCTGTGAAGCCTGACAACCTGAGTGCAAGCAGGAAATTAAACCCCTACCATCTCACCCTGTATTTCATTTCCAAATGGATCAAAGACCTCAACCGTTGAATCCACAAACTCTGGAGGTGATAAGAGAAACTGGCTAGCAGACTACTAAGAACGTAGGTGTAGTAAACAGACTCTTAAAATCAGACAGCAGTGCACAGAAATAAAGGTCAGTCAATTGACAAATGGGACCTCATTAACTCAAAGTTCTTACAATCAAAGGAACAAAAAAGGAAGTGAAGAGAAACCCACAGAATGGGGAGGAACCTGCACAGAGTACATCCGGACAAAGCATTAATTTCCAGTATATACAAGCTAACTCAAAAAATACAAAAAAGAAGAAAACAAATGAATCACCTCAGAAGATGGAGCAAAGATCTGAACAGAACTGTCACAGAGGAGGAATTAGATAGGATGGCTGAGAAGAACCTTAAGAAGTGTTCAACATCGCTAATAATTAAGGAAATGCAAATTAAAAACCCTTAAGATACCACTTACTACACATAAGACGGCTCAGGATAAGAAAACGAAGGATAAGCAAGATGGCTGGGATGAGGGTGTGGGGAAAGGGAACACTCATCTTCGCTTGGTGGAATGTAACTTGTGCAGCCACTATGGAAAACCAGTGGGAGGAACCTTAGAAGACTCAAAATGATCGCGCCATGTGAGACCCGTCATACCACCTCCGAGCAATCCAGCCTGCCGGACTGAGCGAGTCCCTGGATTCTCTCGGCCTTTCCAGTGCTTCAGCTACTGTTGGAATCCTTGAATCTGTGTCACTAGCCATCATAATTGTGTATAGCATATATATTCATCCTGTTGACTTCTGGTTTCTTTAAGAACCCTGACTAATACAGGCACTTGTAACTAAACTGTTTAAATTTCATCTAGTGAGGGAGTCGGGATGTGAGGGAGGGCAAGAGCAGTAGTGAGAAGAGTCGTAGCTCTTCAATCACAGAAGACTCTGTGTTGACAGCTGTGAGAACCTGGGTAAGGTCAGTAGGGAAGAAGCCCGTGGACCTTATTTGAGTGTCAACCAAGACAAAATAAAGGATCGATGGTTGATAAGGGAAGCTTGAGAGGAGCAGGTGTGGTTGGAGAGTGCCATGGCAGTGGTTGGCAAGTGAATAAATCAACGTAGAGTGTGCTAAGGGAACTCTCATATGACAGGTTCATTGCCACTGATAGAGGATGTTCTGTGGGCAAGGGTAGGTGTAAGATGAAGGTCTTTGTTTATGATGTCTTAAGAAAAAAGTAGTCTAGCAGGTGGTTGAGGGATGCTGGACTGATTCTCAGAGAGGCACTGTTAAATCAGGAGTTAGTAGGACAGAAGTGACAGTGTAGCTAACAGGTTTTCTATGGAAATGGTGTAATAAAGTTAGAATGCTGAGAACTAGATTTCTACCACATCTGGGGTGGGAGAGGAAACAGAGTCAGAGAATATGCAGATTCGAGGAATTAAAAGCCCTTCCTCAAGTGGGAGGTTGCAGTGCTTTTGCTCAAAGTGAAATTCCCCACATCGGAATGTTTTCCAAGCGTGACTGCTTTTGTCCCTATTCTGCACATTTGCATCCCTAATAGACATCTTGCAGAGCTCTCTGAATGGCCTTAATGTTTTTCCACATTTAAGAAGATGAGCCCATTCATAGATGTGCAGAAACTGAAAGAGAAGCTTCTGCAAATGGTTCCTAATAGGCATATTTGTGGTGACAAAGCATCCTGGAAATGCCAAGGCTTTCATGCATCAGGGGCAAGTAGATACGTCCGCACAGCTGAGAGAGAAACATGGAGTTGCCATAGTCAAGTCTTCAGATTCTTTCTTGAAGATTAGAGGAATGCTTGTTCTGTTTCAATTCCTTTGAACTAGATTACTGCACTGAAAGTTTCCCTCAGAAATTTGTTGTGGCCTGACTGTACCCTACCTAGTAGGCAAGTCTTTTCTAAGACATCTGACACACAGATGAGAAATAATGTTTTATTCATCTGAGATAAGCTCTTGCTGCTCAGAGTTGACATATTCTTGAAGCTGTGAGTGGCATTCTAATAATATTCATCTCCTGTCCTCAGTGGAGTCAAGCCAGATTGCTTGGATCAGGGGCCAGTGAGGTGGGTGGAAGGAGAGAGAGCAGTTATGCAAACTTCACATAAAAACTTTTGAAATACACACACTCTTGTATCTCTCTTCTTTCCCCATTGTATGCCTCCCCAAATGGAATCAACTTATGTTTACCTCAGGATGGCTCCTTGTAACTGCTTAAAGGAACCTATATATTAGTGTGGAACATTCTATTTCATGGACAGTTCATCTCAAGGACATAGATATATCTATATATTTCTATAAAAGTCATTGAGCAACCAATTCTTGTGAGAGGTTGTATTCCAGTTTCAGAATTCATCATAAGCATATTAGGAGATCCTTCTCCTGAGTCAAACTTGGATCCTCCATCTTATCTATTCTTATTGTCATATGTGGTTCAAACTGCTGGCCTCTTTAGGTGATAAACATACTTATTACCATCACTTCTTATCCTTTCCTTACTTTAATCATGTTCATGCATATTTGTTTTTTGATATTGGTATCAGAATGAGCTTAAAATAACACAAACAGCGGGCGTGGTGGCGCAGGCTTCCTTAATCCTAGCACTTGGGAGGCAGGGCAGGCAGATCTTTGTGGAGTCACAGGCCAGCCTGGTTACAGAGAAAATTCCAGGACAGCTGGAGCTACAGGGAGACCCTGTCTCAAAAAGACCAAAAAACAAAAAAAAAAAAACAAAAAAAAAACCAAAAAACAAACAAACAAAAAAAAAACCAAACAAAAACAAAACAAAACAAAACAAAACAAAAAAACAAAACAAAATACCACAGTTAATGCTGTTCATTCTTTTAGGACAAAATGATTTGTTGTGTACCATTGAATCCCACATAAAAAGTAGTGAAAAAAAAAGTCCAGTGGGGAGGTAACGCATGAAGAAATCATATCAGATAACATGCGACCTTACAACAGAAAAACTTGAGCTACTTGGAATGTCAGAAAAGGTTAGTGACACCAGAGGGGAATGGTGAAAAGGAAAGAGAGAAGGTAGCTTCACCTGGACAAGGCAGCACATGTAGAGGGGTGGGGATGAGAGCCAGGATATCTCTGAGATCCTGAAAGAAGACCATCCTGGCTCCAGCCCAGAAAATGACGTGACAAAGTTTGGATTAGCAGCAACATCTGGGCTAAACCTAAGTAGGTTTCCATGAGCCCTTCCTGAGATACTCTACCTGTACTCTGGGAACACTACAAAATAACAAGTTTTACAGATGGTAAATATGGGATTTGATTTATATTTCTACTAACTTTGGCTTTGAAATAAATGTTAGATTGGAGGAAAATATAGTTTACATGAATAGACTAAATGTCTTTTACCAGAGTTCAGATAAATAATTATGATAACTTGAACAATGACAACGGAAGAAGCAATATGCTGATGGGTTTTATGGATGGTTTAGTAGTGAATGGGTGACAAAATGCATATGAGGATGGTTAAGGAGATTTAGTATCAGGGCTGAAGAGATGATTCAGTAGATGTCTCAGTAGATAAGAAACCTACTGCTCACCCAGAAGACCCAAGTTTGGTTCTCAGAATCCATCTTGGGCAGCTCACAACCACTTATAATTCCACATCCAGGGACATCTTATGTCCTCTTGTGGCCTCTACAGGCACCTGCACACATGTGGCAGATACACACACACACACACACACACACATCTTAAAAGATTTAATGTCAATGATGCTGCATGTGCTCCTGTCTTAGGAGCCCTCACTGATGCAGGAGACATGCTCTGGAACATGGGAGACAGATGGGAGATGAGAGAGAACTGGACGCAGAGATTGGATGGACTGAGTGCGAAGTATCAGGCATTCTACATTTAAAAGCATTTGCTGGCTCCTCATTGCCCAAAGAACTAAACAAACCTTTCAGAGCAGATATAGAAATCCCTTGTGACCCATGACCTACACTGTTGCCTGCCATCCTAAAATACACATCATACTTATCCACTGAATGAGTGGGACTGTTCTGAATGCCCCAAGTATCTCACAGCTTTATATCAGACAAATATTCTGAGTTTTGCTGAACAGCAAAATTTTTTCTTCATTCTCTTCCCAATTTCCAAGTTGACCCTTTAATTCTGCTAATTCTTATAAATTCTGTTTGTGCCAGTGTATATATGAATAAATTGATGACACAGTAAATGGGAAAAAGAAATTTTGAATGATTTCCTTATTTCCTAGAAAAATTTTTTAAGGTATTCTATACTGTTTTTGGTTAAAATAACCAGGGAATCCTGATAAATCCCAAAGATCAGAAGTTAGGTATCTATGGAATATTTAACTGAATACAGAACTAAAGAATCAATCAGTATTTGTTCCCTGTGAGAGTAAAAGTAAAAACTCAAGTAAAAAACCCACAAGCCACAATATTTTTCATGGGATTCATTATCATTTTAGTGTGACCATGAACTAAAACTCAAACCCAATATTAGAAGCTTCTTTTGTACCAGATGAGAATAATATAGAGTCCTACAACTGGACACACACAGACATGGTCTGTGAATTGCTCATGCCTAGGTGACACATCTACAATGCAACCTCTACACATAAGCCCCAAGCATCATAGAACAAGGACCCAAGAAGGCATTAACTACCTCTTAACTCTTGTGAAGGAAGCTCCTCCTTGCAACAGGAGACCAGGAACTCAAAAAGGCATGAATGGCCAAACCATGAAGATTAGGAGTCTACAGAGTGTGGTTCCATGGGTAGGTCACCTATATTCAGCTCCACCCACCCAGGGATCAGGAAACTGTATTTTCTACCTTGGATTAAAAACCTTTATATGTGTATTCCTCATTCTGCTAGATTTTAAGTAGCATGCATAGGTCATACTGATTTTTCAGGTTATTAAGTGAATAGACAATCAATTATTATCAATCAAAAACTCTAAAATAAAATGAAAAGCTTCCATTTAAAAATAGATGTACTGAGCTGGGTGTGGTGGAGCACACCTTTAATCCTAGCACTTGGGAGGCAGAGGCAGGTGGATCTTTGTGAATTCAAGGCCAGCCTGGTCTGTGGATCTTTGTGA